>JAKTXA010000017.1:0-214117 GCA_030561325.1 Yamadazyma atlantica
ACTTCCATTGAGTGGTTCCCTAGAAATTCTAGAAACCGCTCAAACTGGAGTTACAATGGTTAATAGCCAAAGTGCTAAGACATTAGATAATGGAGGATCAGATAACCAGGTTCCATCTACTAAGGTTGGTAAAAAGATCAAACCCTTGGTTAAGATGTTTGAATCTTTTGGTCAATACTGAAGAGGTTAAAAACTAGGAGGCAAAACATGAGGAGGCAAAAAAGAGGCAAAACATTAAAAGGTTCAAAATTAAGGAGGTTATTGTTGCTGATAAAGACATTGAAGCATTGAAGACGTTTGGACGAACGTTGGAGATGTGGGAGATGTTTTAAAAGTCAAAAAGATTGAAAAGGTTGGAACGGTTGAAGGTATTATGGTTGATGCCGACTACCACGAAGACCCTGAATATCTTTTTGAAAGAAAAGAAGCCCACGAGGTTAGAGGTTCAGAACACTCACGGGGGGTGTTTTGAGAACTTCGAAAACCTTTTAGAAGCCACCAACAGGACAATAACCTAGCTCCCCCATTTAGAAGTGGGTGATTGACTCTTTCCCTATATGTGCAGGTGGAAAGAATCAATTTAGAGCATTTAATTTTGAATTCGAAACTTTAGAAGGTTTCGACATTAGATAAAATATAAAAACAAAAAAAAAACATAAAACAAAAAAACAAAAAAAAAGACTCTCTCTCTCTCTCTCTATTATTGCGTTTATAAATTTATACATTTTTATACTTATACATTTGTTTTCTTTATTTATTGAATAAATATACTATATACCTCTAACACTCGTAGTTCTTTTATTTCATAATTAATTTTTGCAGCCGCATTTTTTGACGAATCGAGCGAAAATTATATTTTTGACGAATCGGGCGAAAAATGGTATGGCGCGCACGACTTGGTTGCAAAATTTGTCTGGTTGAATACCAATAATCAAACCTGAGACCACCCCATCTGTTACAAGAATCGACTCCCAAATCGACACCCAGGCTGATTCGGGGATTGATTAACAGTAACTGGCTTCAGTTACCACCCAGAATTCAAGCCCAGTGGCTGCTCCAGCCCTTAAAGCGGAACAGCTCCAGGGAGATATTGAAATGGACACACAAGTGACTAATGGAGATTTGGAAATGGAATGATATTGGACGATTCCGCTTCAGTATAAATAATTTACAAGTTACCACTTGTGACATCAACAAAGCGGATGCCCCTGATGTTGTATTTAAATATTCGAACACTACTAATACCAATACTACTACTACAACGACTGTCAAGCGGGGAAAGAGTTCAGCGCCCTAACCCACTGAGTCAGAATTTAAAAACTCAAAGTCTCCAGTATCTAGTTTAGGCTCAGTTACTATGTATGCTTTGCGTGTCTGCCTAAGATATGGAAGGACGGTGGCAGTATAGGCCTTGAGGGAGGCGTGCGCGGTTCATAAAGCTCAAGGCCGTTGTTTGAACAAGATGAGAAAAATTTATTCTAAAAAATGAAAGCATATGTGGGAAGAACACTGTCAAAAAAGTACAGGAGTATAAAATAGGGTGAATATGTTCGTATGACTTGAAATATGGAGTAGAGTACGTGGTGGCTGTAAAATAAAGAGATTGCATCCTGACTCCACGCTACTCCGCCCTGCTTTTAGCAGCCTAACTGCAATGACTACCTTAATAGCAAAAAAGTTGTTCAAAAAGATTTATTACTTAACATCAATATAATGATTTGAAAATAATTTCAAAAAAGGTTACTACAAAAAATTTAACTCTACCCGTTGGTATGATCGTTAATGTCGACTTTTCGAAGGTGCAATTATGCCATCTTCATTCTTTGTTCATTATTAACCACCAGTTAATGCTTGACTGTCAACGCTAATAAGCCCAAAGAGTCTTTATGAGTCTTCAAATTGGATGTCACCATGTTTGTGTTTCAGCGAGCTCCTAGATATATTATATAAATATAATGTATGTTGTTGTGCTTAAAAAAATGTCTTAAATATGTTCTCTTTTAACTTTAACAAAGCATGTGCGAGAGTCACGTGATATATAGATATTTTTGCAGCCATTTCAAAGTTCTTAAGCATGGTTGATTTAGAGATTACTGTGTAGGTTTCAGGTGGCAATACGTGAATAAGTTCCCTTTTATATATTTTTCTTTCGATTCATTTTCTACTGTTTTCTTTAACCCTTGGTAAAACTGTGTCTGATTCTATATCATTGTTTAGTGTTTAGGTGCCTAGGAGTTAACAAATTGATTTATATTGAACGAATATGCTTAGGTCTATAGTATCTTATCACGTATATAACACCCATTTTCACTGGGTAGAATCTGTTTCCAGTCCTAATCCTTGCTTATGTTGCAAAAAGGTAACTGAGTAATAGGAATTTTCCCATACTAGGTATTTTTTGTGTCATTTGATTTGTGATCTACAGCTGAGACACACATATAGCGGCCCCCCCAAAAAAATTAAAAACCTCCCCATTATTTATTACTGTATTTGTGCCTTATAGAAAGAAATTTACGATTATTTTTATGATGCAAGACTACGTACAAGCTACCACCGCCCCCTTCGTTTCATCACCATCACCTGTCACCAAACCTGGTTTATTCAATCGATTAAACTTCAAAACCATCCGCTCCGAGTCTGCTGTTTGCGGCTCAAACTTAAGGTCCAAAAATTCTTCCTCCCCAGTCGAATATGAACCTAAACCCCACCACTGTTTCCGTTTCGGATTCAAATCCACCTTTAGATCTGTTAAAGCTGCCTGCCATGATGTTAAAGTCAAGGCTAAAAAAATGTTCAGCAAAAAATCCTGCTCTCCTGAGCCTCAAACTCAAGAATTAGAGGAGCAAATAGCTTTGGTGTTAGCCCCCACCAAAGCTAAACGTGCCCCAAAAGTCTACACCTCAAATGAAAGATCCTCCAAAAATCCCCGCTTGAAATCCTGCTTAAAGTCCTCGTCCCGAATTACCCCCAGATCCTCCAAAAATCCCCGCGTGAAATCCTGCTTAAAGTCCTCGTCTCGAATTACCCCCAGATCCGACACCTTAAGTGAAAGATGTTCCGATCCTGTACAACTGGAAATTCAAAGAGAAAGAGAATTGGACCACCTTACAGCCGTCAATACCGCCAAAAACTCGCGCCTGAAGTCGTCCAGAACTGCCCCAACGGCATACACCTCAAGTGAAAGATGCTTTCCTGAACAGTTTGCAATTCGAAGACAGAGAATGTTGTTCCAGCTTGGAGCCTTCCAAAATCCCCAAAGCTCCCGCTTAAGGTCCTTGTCTAATCCCACTGTTAATGATATCGCTGCGGATTTGCAACCAGAGTTGCAAGTTCCGCAGAAAGAAGATCGCACCCGTTTAGAAATTCATGAAAGAAGCAATGACACTGCTATGGTTACCGCAACTGGAGGAATTCAGGGAATGGCCAACCCTAAATTTAACTCCAGATCGGTAGACGCTGTCACTGCTTCTCACGTGAAGAAAAAGCGGCGTGTGACCTTCGACGATATTAATTACATTGGGTATTTTCACAGGTACCTTTGGCCGAGCCAGAGAGATTTTGAACGGCCCCCAGCGGATGTCTCTGATTCCGATTTCAACTCTGCAACTCTGGAAACTCTGGAACCCGAGGAAGTTGGCGACTCATTAGATGGCGAGGAAGATTTTAGCTTTCTGGGTTTGGGATTTGAGGAATTCGAAAGCCAACAATCACCACTTCTCCTTGATAATGTACCACCAGAATTAAGGAGATTAGAGTATGCCAACCGTTTAAAAGACGGCTTGGAACCATATCCCGATTTCGGTAAGGCGGTTAAAGACTCGTTCAAAAATGATTTCCAGGATCCTATTACAAGAGCTGTTATTGAGTTACTTGATGATAGGGAATTTGTTTTAAAGAATGATAGAGTCGTGGGATTTTATGGTAAATGTCTCAAAGTAAAACTCAATTATGATCGTAATCCAATTCTTCAGTCTCAGGTTACATTTAGAAAATATCTCCATGATAACCTTAGGCCGTTGAAGTATGATTATATGTCTGTTTTGAAACCTTACTTGGACAGATACCTGATGGAACAATGTATCCAACGGATTTTTAAGAGCTGAAGCCTTCAGGGGGCAATAATGAAGATGCTTTGGTTAATAGTGAACTTTGGGAAAATGATCAGTCCCATGGTGAAGCTATTTGGATCTATTGGGAAACAAAATAAAGCAAACTCTAAATGCATTGAGTTTTCAATTCTAGATAAAACAGAAAAACAAAAAAAAAATTCAAAATATAAAAACAAAAAAAAATACTCTACTGGTACTTGGAACTTTGGGGAAGGTTACAGGTACTTGGAACTTGAGAAGGTTCCCAACTCTAAATAAAATATAAAAACAAAAAAAAAAAAACTGTACAGGTGCCTTTGATGGCACTAAAGGGGATGTCGGAGATGTGGCACTATAGGAGATGTTTGACGAAGATGTGGTACTTGGAACTTTGGAAGGTTCCAAGCTTAGATAAAAAAAAAACTATACAGGTGCCTTTGATGGCACTAAAGGAGATGTTTGACGGATATGTGGTACTATAGGAGATGTTTGACGAAGATGTGGTACTTGGAACTTTACAAGGTTTCAAGTTTAGATATATAAAAACAAAAAAAAAAAAATTGTAGAGGTGCCCTTGATGGCACCTTAGGGGATGTCGGAGATGTGGTTGTTGGAACTTTACAAGGTTCCATTTATACATTTATACATTTACACACATATACATTTGTTTCATTATTTACTGAATACATATACTAAATATTTCTAACACTCGTAGTACTTCTGTTTCATAATGTAATTTTTTGCAGCCTCAGGTTTTTGACGAATCGAGCGAAAAGCGAATGACATTTGGGAGGTTTCTGGTACCGACACCGCACCGGGAACCACGGGTGCTCGTACCATTGCTAGTACCATGGATAGTGCCACATCCAAACCAGGAAAGCGTTATTTCAAGTGTTGCGAAATTGCCGTGAGGCTCGGCGGTCGGCACACGACGGCTGATCCTTATCAGTGGCGACTGAGTTTGGAGTCATACTTATAACTACTAGTATTATTCTTTTTGAATTCTACATCGTCCAACGTTTATATTACATATACAGAGCTTAGTTACTATACAACTCTAGAAACTAATCTTGCTAGAAAACAGGAGCCTTTTATATTGTCAGCAACAAGAATATTGAAGTTCTTGTGATAGTTGATTCCTGTTTTGCCACATTCTATTTATATACCTTAACCTACCAAATTCTATTTTACTATGAAGGTTACTGTCAGATTATCCACTGAAAATTCATTTAATGTTACCGTCCCAGATAACGCCAACGTCGAAGATTTGAACAACTCCATTACCGTGGCATGCCCAGACTCCTTCAATATTCCTCATAAATTTAAGTTGATTTTAAACGGTGAGAGATTAACACCTAACTATAAACAGTTGGTTGATTTTAACGCTGAAGGGATTGATTCCCATGAAAATGGAATCACCGTCATTTTGATGCTGATAGATGATGATAGTGACCTGATAACTAAGGATTTGTCAGCTTCATCTACTACTACTGCTGCTTCTGCAACAAATCCAGCTGGTGGTCAAAAGATTAAGAAGAAATCTTCTAAAAAGAAATGTTCTTTCAAATCTTGTAACTCTTTACCTTTAAGAATGGTAGGGGATTGTCACCACTGTAACGGGAAATTTTGTGCCAAACACAGGTTATTAGAAGACCACTATTGTTCTGGGTTACAATTTTGTAAGGATAATGCTCATGAACAAAATGCCAGTAAACTAGAAAGCGAAAGAACCATTTCTAGTAAGGTTTGAATTACGATTATATGACGATGTCTTTTGAACATCTTGGGAGGGGATTATGTTTTGTTTGTTGGTTGATGGTTTAATGTGTGTTACTTTTTCATTTTATTTTTGTTATGCGTTATTTTGAATGCTACAAATGTCACTACTACATTGACTTCATTTGTTTTACGTTATTATTTGTTTGATACAATACTTTTTATATTTTAATAGAACCTAATATTTACATTTTATAAGATTTAGTTGATTAAATTATCTAAGATCTCTTTATATTTCCCATTGGTAGCATTATTGGCTTTAACAAGAATAGTTTCTGCTTCATCATAGTTATTTATCTGATCTTTAGAATCCAAGTCATATAAATTCCCTAACGAGATTAACGATTCTGCTAACATTACCCAAGTTTCAGGTTCATCATTATCCCATGCTTGACGTAAATGTTTGATAGCCAACTTGAATAAATCAATTCCAATGGTTTTAGATTCTTCTATACCTAATCCGTCTATAGTAGGTTTGGTGTAAGTGTCATCATACATCAAAGTCGTGAAAATATTGGAAGGTTCTTCTGCTTCCTTTAAATATGATTGTCCAATTAATTTGTTGACGGTTTTTTGTAATTCGAGTAAGGATTTATTTTTAGGATTTTTATCAATGTTCTTGGTTAAATTGGCTAAGAATATCAAAATATGATCTCTCCACCATTGGTTATACTCATCAGATTCTCTAATGGCAAATAAAGGATGAGCTTCTGGTAATTCTACCGGTTCAACCTCATCAATATCTTCTACACTTTCCTCTAACCCAAATGTATCTATTACTTCCAATAAATCATCCACCGATTGTAAAATTTCAAAAGTAGAAACATTGAAGATGCTATAATCCTTTTTGTCGTTACTTAAAGCTTCTGCTTTTTCATATTGTTGCAAACTTTTGGTCAATTTTTGCTTGAATTCAGTTCCAGTAGATTCCAAAGTTAAAGATTTAATATCATTAACTAATTCGTTTAATAAAACTTTCAGATGATTAACTAGTAACTCAATATTCTCTGGGTATTTAGCAAGACCTAACTCAAACTTTTCAATGGATAACTCCAAAATCTCTGTCACTTCTTCGGGTTTATAATCAATCAAATCATATAATCCTAAACCGTAAATGTTGTAAAAGTAATCCGGTAAAGGTTCCGAAGGTTTGACATTTCTTAAAAGTCTATCACATTCATGGATAAGTCCATTCAAAATCAACTCATTTCCTTTGCTTTTATAGGTTGCATATAATCCTTTTAATTCACCTAGTTCATCATTGGCATCCACGTTATCAGGTAATTCAACTGTCAATTCATTAGTTTGTTCCTGAGCTTCATTGGAAGCATCGCCAGCTTCTTGCTCAAGCTTTTGCTTCTTTTTGGCCTTACCAATTCCAAGCTGTCTTTTTCCCATATTCTTAGTACTAGTTCTTGTTCTTATTAAACCTCAAAGTAGAATCAGCTCATCGATGCTCATCGCCGCATCAGTTTTGATCACGTGAGATAAAGTAATTATTGCAAATACAAATCTCATGAATGGAAGAACCAGTGAATAATTCATTTTCTTTCTAAACTAACCAACAGGTTTAAAGATGTTAACAAACTGGAACTGTGAAGGAGAAGTTCACTTGGTGATAGGCACCGGAGGCATCACCAATCATAGAGTGAAAGCCATCCAAGAAGCTGGAGCCACTCCCATAGTAATTACCTCCACAAAATCTGAGATTCTTGATGTTTCAGTTGAACAAATACAAAAGGAATTTGACACCAAAGATCTCTATAGAGGACGACTAGAAGTAGAGGGAGTCGTGGATAAAGTATTTGTCAACTTGTCAGATGATCACGAACAATTAAAACATGAAATATATCAAGCTTGTAAGAAGTTGAGAATACCTGTAAATACCGTGGACAGACCTGAACTATGTAGTTTCAGTTTATTATCTACATACAAAAAGGGAGATTTGGAAGTGGGGATTACCACTAATGGTCATGGGTGTAAAATGGCCTCGAAAATCAAAAGAGAGATTGTGAATCATTTACCAGTGAATATCGATCAAATTATTACCAATATAGGTGATTTAAGAGCAAAGATAAAACAATTGGATCAAATTGACCACAAAAGTTTTGGAGATGTGGAAGATATAGATTACGATAAGAACTTATCGTTGAACAAACTAGTAAAAGAATTTGCCATGACTCCAGAACAGTTAAAATTCAAACGGTTAAATTGGTTATCACAAATTATTGAATATTATCCGTTAAACAAACTAGGAGAAATTAACATCGATGATTTATCAGAGGTATTTAAACAAGAGCAAGCCCAGTTGGATGAAATCACAAAAGAACAAAACCAATCTCAAAGTGCTGTCCAGACTCAACAGGGCACTATATCTTTGGTAGGTTCAGGTCCTGGATCACTTTCACTATTAACATTAGGAGCTATCCACGAAATAATGACAGCAAATTTGATCTTGGCCGATAAATTAGTCCCACAGGAAGTGCTTGATATAATTCCCAAAAAAATCGAATTGTTCATTGCTAGAAAGTTCCCGGGAAATGCCGAAAGAGCCCAAGAAGAATTACTTTCTCTTGGACTTAGTAGTTTACAACAAGGAAAGAAAGTTGTCCGGTTAAAACAAGGAGATCCATATATTTTTGGAAGAGGAGGAGAAGAATACAACTTCTTTCAATCACATGGGTTTATTCCCAAAGTGGTGAGTGGAATTTCATCGGGATTACTGGCAGGAACTTATAGTAATATTCCTTTAACTCACAGAGATGTTAGTGATCAAGTATTAATTTGTACGGGAACAGGAAGAAAGGGGAAATTACCCAATATCCCACAATATGTGGAGACCAGAACCACTGTATTCTTAATGGCGTTACATAGAATCGGTGAGTTCACCAGTGAGTTGGTCTCTAACTACAATTGGCCTGGTGATTTGCCAGTAGCTATTGTAGAAAGAGCTTCATGTCCTGATCAGAGAGTTATTAGAACATATCTTCAAAACTTGCCGGAAGTAGTAGAGAAGTTTGGTTCGAGACCCCCAGGATTATTGATCACAGGATGGGCTTGTAATGTGATAGACAAGTTTGAAGGACCTTATAAGGTTGTGGAAGGGCTTAATGAAGGTCAACAGGGATCCATTGACCAGTACATTAAATTCGCACTGTAATAATTCATATTTAATGTTTATAGCACAATAGACAATTCTTATTCTAAGATCAATTGAAGACGTAGAGACATAGAGGATATAGGATATCGTGGACTTAGAAGGCCATAGAGTGTTATAGAAGGTTATAGAATCCATAGAGTCATCTCATAGAATCCGATAGTGACAGAAACTGATATACCACAATCCGAGAACAGAATCCAAAACGAATCCAGATGCTTTTTACTAGGTTATATCAAGGGTTCAGTATCACCAGAACCGCTGGTGCCAGCATTGGAAGCAAGCGGTTCAAGTCGGTGGTATTTGATATCGATGGTGTGTTGCTTAAGGGTAAAAACCCCATTCCTCAGGCCCCTCAAGCCCTTAAATTACTAGACCAAGCCAATATCCCATTTATCTTTTTAACTAATGGTGGAGGCTTGAAAGAGTCAGAACGGGTCAAGTTTCTTAGTGAAGCACTTGATTATCCTCTCAAGCTTGAACAGTTGATCCAAAGTCATACTCCTATGAGAGACTTGACTCTGAAACACAACAAGGTGCTTGTTGTGGGAGGAGAAGGAGACAAATCCCGGGCCTGTGCTGAAGATTATGGGTTTCAAAAAGTGATAATGCCGGTGGATTTAGTGGCTAAATTCGAACATATAGCCCCCCATCACCGGTTTAGTGAACAAAGTCTTCAAGAACTCGGGAAACCCGTTCCTTTGGACCAAGATATCGATGCTATTCTTGTGTTTAATGATCCAAGGGATATGGCTACTGATTTACAAATCATCATGGATTATTTAAACAGTGAAAAGGGAGTCTATGGAACCAAAAAAACTCATAGTAGCAGTGAACCGGCGGTGCCGATTTATTTCAGTAATAATGATTTTTATTGGTCAAACGAATTCCATTTACCTAGATTCGGTCAAGGCGTGTTCCGCATAATCATAGAAACCATATACAAACAAACCAATGACGGGAAAGACCTTGTTAGACAAATCTATGGGAAACCGTTTAAAATCCAATATGATTATTGTGAACTGACCTTGAATGATTCGGATGTGTATATGATAGGAGACAATCCATATAGTGACATTCAAGGCGCTAATTCTCACGGATGGAATTCATGTTTATTGAACACAGGAGTGTACAAACCTGGTGATCATTTGAGTCCAGAGATAACTCCGAGCCATGGGATTCATGAGAATGTATTGGAAGCTATTCAACATGTTATCCGTCAATAAAACTACCAATTTTTTAAGAGGATCTTATTTGAGATCTGGATATGGTTGAATAGCCAGATTCATCTGGGAGATCTAGACCTACTAGCCAGTTAAATCTGACTATATCTTATGAAAAAAAGATGAAAAGCCTAGATCCCGGCACCTAAGAAGACGATTTAGAGTTGAAACCTTGTTTGTTTAGCTTAAAAAAAAGATGTGGGAAACAAGAATGTTGAGTGAATTCCAAGTAGATTTACAAGCCAACATCTCCTGACCATTCAGCTGTATAGTAATGTCATTAGAAAATCATATAATGACCCCTTTCTCTAAATCCATTAACATTCCAGTAGGCTGCAATTACTACGCACCATGCAAATCAATGCACAATTATGCAAGCTCTCGCATTTGTTGTAAGTTCTCCTGTGGCTGGGTTGTCACGCACCAGAATGTATGCAGGTGCAAAGACCCTCCACCTGCAGCCGAAAATAAATTTCATGTAGCAGAAAAATATTTAGAACCTCGTACACCAAAGGAGCAAATGCCTAGCAAAATGTCTCACAGACGGCTAAAGTTACGAAGTGGAAAAACCTCATTTGGAGGCAGGATTTTGGGTTCCAGATTATTATCCGATCCCCTCCCGACCCCAAAAAAAGTGAGGGAACTATAAGAGAGATCTACCATGATTGTTTTGCTCTTTCGCTTAAAGCTGCAGCTCCAAGAAACTATCCAGAGCTTGACCAGAAATGGTATTAGGGTTTAACAAAGCATCTGACACTAATTTGGTGTAATGAGGGATAGTCAATATTCGAGATTCAGTAATGGGGCTTCCAGTCATCAAAGGCTCTTGTGCGCTGAGCCACATAAGCGATGCCATATATTGCATATACCATCGCAGTAGCCTTCCCATAAACATGGGCTTCAGATCAAATGGCCCGACCCGGCTACGCAAGAATTATTATGGAGGGGAATAATATTTGACTCTTCGTGCAGATACGGGCCCAGAATACGAGAGGGGGCCCTGCAAGGATCGGGCCACCATCCTTCGGTTAAGAACCTTAAATAAAGGTTTTAGATGAAACCAACAGATCCTGCAGTTAGACCTCCGAACATTGCCGCAGAACAACGCCTACGGGCCGACTTTAACAGTGGAGTGTAGATGAATCTTTGGGAGTTAAGGAATCTTGAGCGCAGGTATATTGGGCGTTGGGCGGACAGGTGCTGAAATGGAACATTCTATTACCTTTTATCGAACGATCCGGCCCCTTTCCTATTCTTAACTTGTTATCACATCCCATAACTCCTTACAATATAGACAATAGAGTCATATTGCGCTTTGCCAATCCGTCGTGCACACGCCCAAATACCAATTACCTGGGGATCTTGTCCCATGAAAGTTGGTAACCATAATAATACCTCCTACAGTAAGGCCCACGATGCTTGCTATGAAACTGACAACATCTGAAACTTGCGCTAAATCTATCTAACTAGTCTATTTGAGTTTTGGGTTTTGGGTTTTGGGTCTCCTTTAAACCTTAGGAAAAACCCTGGCCTTTTTGCGCTTGGTTAAGGTTTATGCGAGGTGAAGCCTCTGGCGATGAAACATTCTCTCGGGAGACCTGCTAGTTCTCCAGGGCCTTCTCCTAGCAACTAGTAGACCTGTAAGACCTGTAATAAATGGAACCCCGTCTCAACCCATTCGACTAGTGAAACTAGTGAAATATCAGATGAAATCTATCTAGAAATCATCTAAAGTTGAATATGCCAAAAGCTATTAAAATATATTAAAAGAAGTGAATTCGTAACTATAAAAGCGTCTCTATACTAATTGTTTGTTCATGTTAATCTTTATGTTCATCTTGTTGTTAATCAAGTTCTTCTTGATAGTAATTCTTCTACCATTCTTCCCCTTACACACTTTATTGTTCAAAACTTCTTGAGCAGCAATAGCAGCCCCCTTTCTCTTGACAAGTTTAGCATGATATAATCCACAAGCATTACACAAAGTACGAACCCCATTAGGACCTCTTCTCCATTCTGGAGTTTCAGTGGTTCCACATCTATGACACTTATTAATGGGTTTGTTAATAATCTCTGGCACCATATAATTGGTTGGTGGAGATGGTAACTGACTTTGTTGATTGTAATAGATAGGGTAATAAGGTGGAAGTTGGTACATTCTTTGTGGTTGTGGAATTTGTTGTGGAGCTTGAGGGATTTGTTGCATATGTTGTGGAGGTTGTTGCATTTGTTGTGGAGAAGGAGAAGTTTGATGGGCTGGCATTGGAGCTATTGGACCCACTTGTGGAACTGGAGCATGTTGTTGATGAACCACCGGTGGTTGTTGGTAATGCCCTAATTGTTGATGGGTGTAATTATTGTAATTATAATAGCTATAATTAGGAGAAGCAGGAGAGTTGCTTGGACTATTAGAAATAGAAGGCAACTTAATATCGGTGGTTTTAGTTAACTCACTGATAGATGGTAATTTAATTTTATTATTGTTATTGTTATGTTGAGCAATCATCATGATTAAGATATTGATAATAAGATCGGAAAAAAATTGGGATATTTTCAGTAGTTTAAATAGTTTTTTTTTCCCTCAGGTTAATTATAGAATCTCAGATGATTTAAAAATCCAAATTTGGTTACAGGACTCGACGGACATAATATGCTGTATGCAGCAGGAATGTTCTTTTGCAGGTAGATTATCTGGAAAAGGAATCAATTTTTCCAGACCCGCATGAGCTCGGAGCCAACCATGCATTCCTGCATGCGTATCTGCCGGGGGTCAATATACAAGCCAGTTGTCCATGCTAGGGTTATTAAATAAGGCGGGACCAAGATGTTAATAGGCAAATGGTGTCATTCGAATGACATTGCTGATCAATATACTGTTATTATAGAGTTGCTGTAGAGCTAGTCCCCAAATTTCATCTTGCAAAGGCCACAGGTAATACAATGACTTTCGGTAAGAAGGAACCCTGTTTCACTGAACAATAGAGATCAAAAGGCGCAAAACGCAAAAGTCGGATTGACTACACCTTTTCAAGTATACTGCTGCACCCTACGGTGATGAGAGTCAAGTAGAAATGAGGCTAAAAAAAGTAACCACCCCCTTGTGGTAGGATCGCTAAAAATCCAGATCGGAGCGAAATTCAACGATGTGGGCACTGGTTACTAACAAACAATCAACAAATATGAGCCATTAGCTTAATTATGTTCCCATGACATGTGAACACAACTATATCTGGTCGCTTATTTGTGGCAGATTAATTTTGCGTTTTTTCAAGGGTGCTCGCAAACGCATGTAGGTTCGCGCCTGCATTGCATTTCGGTCAATTGTGCAGAAATACCGGCTACGTCCCGTCTTGCAGCTACGCTTCGGGATTACCGACATGACGTTGCTGCAATACGCAATGAGGAAATCGGCAGCGATCTACACAGTTCAGCCACCAAATAATATGTAATGGAAGGCACTTCGAACCGTAAGTAGATTTCACGGCATTATCGTAATTAAGTCAAGTATCAGATCTTGTCATATTTGAGAAGGGATCCTTAAAGATCAGATGAAATTTTGCTAATAGCAATAACCTAAACCCTATAGTCTAATCTTATTGACAAGTTGATCTGAAAATAGGCAGAATAGCTAGATTAGGTCGATGGTTGATTTAAGCCGCAACCCTTTGGAAACCTTCGACAATTTACAACCGAGACGGGGCTAGATATTTTTTTAAATTTAGCAATGCCATTATGGGCCAGAACAAGAAAGGCGCAATGCAAGTCAGCCCCCCACAAAACGCAATCAGTAACGTATTTACCTGACGCATATCAACGCAACTCTTCTCCACGGGTATTCCCTATGCACTGGAAGGTTGACATCCGCCGGTAAAATCAATGAAATGCGCTTTTTTAACAATAGTGCATGCGCTTTTAATGCGCTGTCTCACGCAATCCCTATAATTGCAGATTCTTACAGGAAAATTACTTAATTAGGTAGCAACGTGTGACCAGGACATCTAATGGTGATTCGATAGGAAAAGCTACCTTCACCTCCGATGCCGATTATTAATCTCACTAGTTTCACAATCAGTTAGTGTCGGGAATAAAGTATTAAGTTAAAAAAAGATCGACAATGGAAGTGGGTTACCGAAGGACCGTAATGGTGATGGAACAGTTTTACCGATGGATAAATCAGATTAGACTGGCATCTGAGATTTAGAGGTTGGGGAATGGTTGCTAAAGATTTAAATCGTTGGATCTCAAGAGATAAGGTGTGGGAGATAAGGTCTAGGAGAGATGCAATTCAATGAACTTGGGGTTATTGTGGTTAAGCTAGTGTGACTAATGAGGAATAGAGGATACTTCAGAGATAGGGAAACTTACATGAATCGTGACAGATGGTGCGATGTAAGGAGAGCTTCCTGAAAATAAGGAGAGCTCCCTGAAAATGGGGAGAGCTCCCTGAAAATGGGGAGAAAATAGGGAGACCTGGTGCGAATTAGGGAGGGCTACTCAGAAAATAGGGAGAAAATAGTGAGAGCTGGTGCGAAATAGGGAGAGCTGGTGCGAGCTGGTGCGAAATAAGGAGACCTGGTGCGAAATAGCGACAACAGAAACAGGGAGCCAACTTCGCACTTAACCAATAGGATTAAAACTTTTCATAACGACAACCTTTGATCATGACTGACTATACATTCCCAGAAACCCCCAGTCCTAAAGACTTAGATGACAACGATGTTCCTTTCTTACACAGAGACCACTGTGCCACCCCCTTGATTGCATACTACAAGTGTTTAGACAAAGGTATGTCCTTTTGTGCTTCCACCAAAGACGAATTCTACAAGTGTCAATATTACACGTTAAAACAAAGATTGGACGACTATAACAAAGCCTAGGTCAAAAGAGATCAGGTGACGTCAGAATAGATCAGAATATGTCAGGATAGGTCAAACCCTGGCTGACTATGTCAAAGAGGCTCATTATATAGACCAATGGCCAATCACATTTGCATGTACCATATAAAAGTAATAAATAACTTCTTAGTATATTTGTAGAGATTAGAGACAGCACAACTACGACCTGTAACTACACTGATTCTAGCTATACCACCACCATAGCTGGCAGAAACACCAATATGTTGGTCAAATTTAGTGTCTCGCTAACAAAAGTTCTCACTCGCTGAAAATTTGAAAAATCAATTATTTAATTGGTTGATATTCAGTACAATGTCAGTTACCAAATTCCCACCACTTCGTATGTATTATGATCAAATCAACAGGATAATGTTGTGATAGGCTAGAGGAGTACTACTAGAGTCAGATTGGAGCCTGATTGGAGTCAGAATGGAGTCAGAACTCAAGTCAGAGTTATTGCATATTACAGAAGCCATACAACCCAGAATACGTCCAAGGAACAAGTACTAGGCCAGACCACTAGGTCAGAGAATTACACCACTAAACACTCTACACAGGCTACCATAACACCCAACACATCTCATTACATATACTAACAGCTCTAGTCTCGGAAGATGACTTACAAAAATACAAAGTCCCATTAAAATGGAGAGATAGATGTGCTGCCTATTTTGCATTATATCAAACTTGTTTGATTAGACAGAGTGCCAACTCTTCGGTTGACTGTGGCCATGATAAACACGCTTGGGAAGAATGTGAAAACTTGGATTTGATCAGAAGAAAAGAAGAATTAAAACAAGTCAAAGATCAACAAAGAGAACAATAGGTGTAATATATAGCATACGATCTGGTTACAGTACTCATAATAGATATTTCAGAGCTAAATGTAGACAAGTGTAGAGATGCTTGAAGCAAGTGGATCTGGAACAGATCTAACAGACAAACACAGACAAACATAAACAAGCTTCTACTATCAGACTAGTTAGACAGTTCTCTAAGTAGTGGTATAGCTAGGGTACCAGAAAGTACCCACACCGGAAGGTAGAACTAAGGCTAGAACATAAACCATAGAAGCACTGGATAATACAGAGACACAAACACAGGTCAAACACAGGTCAAACAGACCTTAAGCCAGAGAAATAGAGAACAAAGTATGGTATCAGTATGATACAATACCAGTAGATACCGTACTAGTACAAGTACATACCTTACTAGTACAACCATAACAACTAGTAACCAATACAATCTAGTAGCAAATATCAACACAGTCGAGCTCTGCTCTGCCTACAAACTACACTAACATTGTTGGAAATCGACAAACTAGTTGGGTCTCAGTATAAACCCAATAGTCAGCCAAAAACACGTTCTTCTGTCTCTGCTGTCCACACTCAACGATCATTTACCGACCACCAAGCTCTAAAAGTTCAGAGTAAATCTATCTAAAGAAGTAAAACTTTTCTTTTGCTCATCTTTGAGTTGGAGCCACCTCCCAGCGTGAGCCGCACTGCGAAAGGTCAGTAAATGCTAGTCTCACACATTTGCTTTAACACAATAAAGATCGAATTAATTCTATTCAATTCAACCCAATATGTCGAAAGAAAAGCTCAATATGGCCTCTACGGAACCGGTAGACTTGGACGAATCTAAAGATGTCAAAACATCTGAACAACCTTCTGAAGAACCTGAGAAAAAGGAATCTGACAAGGAAACCCCTAAGCCTGATTCAGAAGTAAAGGAAGATACCAAGACTGAATCAAAAGATGAACCAGAGGTGAAGAAAGATGAACCAAAGGAAGAAGAAGCCGAGGAGTCCTTACCCCCACCCCCACAGAGACCGGTTTCGCCCGTGACCAAGATGAAAAATGAGTTGAAAGAGGCATTCCCCACGGTTTCAGACCGGATTATTACGGGGATTTTGGTGGCTAGTCAAGGAGATCTTGATCAAGCATTCAATGCGTGTTTGTATATTTCTGATGAATCAATGGAAGAACCTGCAATTGTCATTAGAAGTGCTCAACCAACCAGACCTCCTGTTCCACCTAAATCTGGCTCGGGAGTTGGTGCTGGCATAGACGAGTCTGGTTTAACTGACGATGAATTATTAGCAAGGAAATTACAAAAAGAATTTGAAATGGAAGAAAGAAGAAGACGTAAGAAGCATCAACAACAAAAAGACCGTCGTAGATTCAACCAGGAACAAGACGACTCCCCTGACGAATTTGATGATATCAAAAACACCTTCAATCAAGGGTTAGAAGAAGCTAGAACTACCTTGAATGGTTGGGTTAGTGGTATTACCAAGAGTTTCAATACTCCTGCCCAAGATCCAGAACGGTTGGATCAAACCCATGGGAGAAATGAAAACCCTAAGTTGTTTGGTGCTTTAGGAGGATCCTCTTTCCAAAGACGTAGTAATCCAGGGAATAAATTTGATGAAGATCCAAAGATTTTACCTAACGATTTCCATCAAAAAATCAGTTTATCCAATAATGAGCCTGGTGCTAACGATGATAACGGTCCTGCTTTACCTAGACGGAAAGGAGATGGTCCTAATGCTTCTGAACCTGCTACTACTGGTAAAAACTGGCAGTCTTTAAATAGTGATGTTCCAGTCAATTCAGATGCTTTTATAGTGACTGATTCAGAAGATGAAGATAAAAAGGATACTATCAAGTTATAAAGGTCCTTCTAGTTGTATGATATGTAGAGATATATATTTTTTTTGTTTTCTAAAATACACTATTTACATTTACCTAAATATACAGTCAAGGGTTTTTGCCAAACAAATTTAAAGTCTTGAACAACGGTTTTTCATTGGACGTCGTCAAATCTTCAGTGGCATTCTGAGTGACATTATACTTGTTAAGATTAATCACGGGGGATTTTAAAATCTTATGTTGTTTAGGTAATTTCAAGTCATTATTAATTAATTTCTGGAAAAACTTCAAAAACTCTTCTTGATCATTACAAGTTTTGAAATCATTTAACATTCCCGATAAATGTTCGATATCCAGTAAGATTTGTTGATGATTATTGGATAATAATCTTAAAGAAGATGTCAACACTATATAATCAGGATTGGAATCTAAATCTGGGACATTGGTACCAGTACCAACATCTTCGACATTTTCAACAAGGGGTTGTTTTTCATATTCATGGCTTGAAGGAGGAGTGGGTGGGTGGCCACTATAGGGAGAATCAAGATCATTACGGTCATTATAAGGATGTTTGCAATCATTATCAGCAAGATCACCAAGTGAGGGGAACTGGGTATTAGAGGCCACCCCTTCTGAACTGTCAAGATCTAAATGATTATAATAATCTTCATCCTTCGGAGTTAACAATGGACAGTCAAACGTCACCGATTTGTAATCCTTCTTTGGGCTATCGTCCAGTAGTTGATTATCAAGCGGAGAAGGAGACCGATGTTGCCGGGGCTGTGGCTGTTGTTGCTGCTGTTGTTGTAACTTCCGTCTTTTGTGGTAATTCATTTGTTTGATCTTTTTATTGAAGTTTGTGTTTGTGTTGGTGATGTCTTCCAACTCACTCTTTCTTTTAATATTGACTTCAGCAATGGCCATTTTGAATAATTTCAGGAGAATCCATACAAATACTTGACGGGCGCCACCAGAAAACTAAAAACTCCGCCCAAAAACCGTCAGAAGGTGAGAAAACTGCCGGGAAAACAAGCCTGAAGACAAAGTAGTGCTGAATCTAGGGAGCACAGCTGTGGATGAATTGCCCTAGAGTTATACCTGACCAGGAATATGTACAAGTATTAGCAAGTATTCGGTTGAATATAGTGCTGGTGTGTCAGGATAGGGGATGAAACTTTTTCAGCGCGCATGGTAAAGGCACGACGGGTGATAGTATAAATAGCAAAGGGAGGACCCTTCGAGTGCGAAGTAATCTAGATTTGCGGCACAATAGACTATACGATAACCCTTTAACTATCTACACAATTGTACATATATTTTATTTTATTTAATACTGTAGTACTGTAGTATTTCAGCTAGTATTTCAGTACTTTAGTATTTCTATTTACAGTTATTTGGGCCCAATACGTTTAGGTCCCTTGGTCTTTCCTCCTAGTTTCTGGAGGTCTTTCTTCATCTCTTGCTTTTGAAACTTCCATTGATAGAACATTCCATGTTTTTCTCTCAATTGTTTCTTCTTCTGTTGGACTTGTTTATGAACAATTCCTATCTGTTCATCATAAGGAATCCCAGCTTCTGCTTCGGCAATAGTTTCCTTTCCAAATAAATAATCAAAAATCCGACCATCACTCCAAAAGAACCCCTTTCTATCTATAACCCAATTCTTAATGGTTTTTCCATTGTTATCAATTTCTTTAAGTACAAAAAAGAAAAGAGAATTATCACTGGTTCCATAAAACCCTTTCCCAGTCCAAACTCTGGCTTTATGTTTCCGTTCTAAGCTCTTTAAAGGTAAGGTAACCACCGGAGTTGATTGGCCTGGTAATAAAGGATAGGTAGTAAATTTAATATGCTCCACTGGTCCTGGTAAATAATGCATTCTTCTGACTAATCTAGTAGGGAAAGTAATGACAAATATGGCAGATACCAAAGCAATAGCTCCAAAAATGGAGTTTTTCCCCCAATTTAATATCCATTCTCGTTTCCGATACACATCGTTCTGCTCTTCTTCGTTCTTGTAGTATTCTTGGTTAGCTTCAAAATGGGCCCATTCTAATAACACGGCTGAGTATATTAAAAGAGTGGCTCCAAAACAAAAACTCATTAAAAAGTATAATCTATGGGGTTCACTTTCATATATCAACTCTGGCGCCGTCTTATGCTTCAATATATTGACCACTTGTCTGAAATTGAAATTTTTCCCTACTTGTGGCACACCAGGCCGTGGTAAAAGCGTTGGAACATTCTCTTTACCCAACGGAAACTGAGGAACCCGATCTTGAAGCTTATCAGTCACGGGTTTCTCTCCAGGAATGAACGTTTTTATCAGCTTCCAGTCATTTGGGTTGACCATAGATTGGTTTGATGACTCTGGATGTTTAGCTGGTGGCTCTGAGCCATTGCTATCTTTTGGTTTGTGGGGATCAGGTAAATTACTTTGGAATCGTACTCCCATCATTTTCACAGTATTTTTGTTACCCAAACAATATATATTAGAACCCCTGACACATAAAGATGCCGGGCGGAGTGTATTTAGCACCATACCTGTCCGTATAGGCCCCACACTCATCCGTATCGGCCACATAGTTGAATGTCTTGAAGCTATAACTATAGTGAGAAAATGAGATTTTTCACTTTGTACTTCTTCCCACGACCTAGCCACAAGTCAATACGACCAAAAACGACCGATTTGGACCCAATTGCACCCGAACAAGCAGAATCCGGACCGGTGACACGAGAACACCAGAACCATTGTCAAACATCTGGACTCTCTAGTTTTATACCCATTTTGGTGATACTTTTCTGTTCAGCTTAACCCAGCTCATCGCACTGAGAAATTTCAATCTCAAACCACACAAATCACATCACCAAATCACATCACCAAATCACATCACCAAACATGTTTATACTCACGGAAATCAGCGACTTGATACGTATACCGCCACATACGTTCCATGTGCCATTGCACGAGTCACTTACCAATGAAATCCACAAGAAATATAGTAACCGAGTCATAAATAACTTGGGTCTTGCCATAAGTCTATGGGATATTCAGGATATCAAAGAAGGACTTTTAAAGCCCGGAGATGGAGGTTCATTTGTAGAGATCCGGTTCCGGTTGATTTTATGGAAGCCGTTCCTCGGGGAAGTCTTGGAAGGTGAAGTCACTGACTGTACTATAGAAGGAATCAAAGTCAAGCTTGATTTCTTTGATGAGATTGTTATACCCAAGAACTACTTATTTGAAAATTGTGAATTCAGGGGTACTGAAAAAGCTTGGTGTTGGAAACCTGATGCCGACACAGAGCTATTTATAGATATAAATGAAAAGATCAGATTTCGGGTGGAAGAAGAAGTGTTCTTTAATATTAAGCCAAAACCTCAACCAGATACCACCCATTTAACCACGCCTAATATCAATAGTAGCATTAACCTTAAACAGAAACCGGAACTAGAGAATGATGACAAGTCTACACCACCGTATGTCATAATGGCGTCGTGCCAGACAGATGGAATGGGGTGTGTATCCTGGTGGGATTAGAGACCAGGCCTCGCTAGAACTACTTTACAAAAACTACTTTACACTACTACACTAGATAAACTAGTACCATACGTGACTAGGATATTTATTAATATACGACTCTTAGTTATATTGCATATACTCGCTGGTAGAACTGAATTTCAGATTTCCTTTAATAACCTTCTCAACAGCTTTCAAAAAGTCCTTTTCATTGGCAACTTTTCTTCTGGCTCTTATAGCAAACATCCCTGCCTCCGTACAAACCGATCTTAATTCAGCACCCGTGGCATTTGGACATAATCTTGAAATCAATTCCCATCTGATTCCCTTTTCACAACTCATAGTTTTAGAATGAATTCTGAAAATATTGGCTCTGCCTTCCAAATCTGGTAAAGAAAATTCCACTTTTCTATCAATTCTTCCAGGTCTTAATAATGCAGGATCTAAAGTATTAGGTCTATTGGTAGCAAACATTACTTTAATATTACCTCTTGGATCAAACCCATCTAATTGAGTAATTAATTCCAACATGGTTCTTTGCACTTCATTATCACCACCAGCCCCATCATCAAATCTGGCACCTCCTACTGCATCAATTTCATCAAAAAATATAATACATGCTTTCTTTGTTCTGGCCATTTCAAATAATTCCCGAACCATTCTAGCCCCTTCTCCTACATATTTTTGAACCAATTCTGACCCAATGACTCTTATAAATGTAGCATCAGTTCTATTGGCTACTGCCCGAGCACACAATGTTTTCCCGGTCCCTGGTGGCCCATATAATAATATCCCTTTTGGTGGATCAATTCCCAATTTAACAAATCTTTCTGGGGATAATAACGGCAATTCTACAACTTCCCGTAATTTTTCAATTTGTTCTTTACATCCTCCTACATCTCCATATGTAACATCTGGTTTTTCTTCCACTGTCATCATCGTTACGGTCGGATCGATTCTTGGAGGTAAAGGTAATTGAATTTCATATTTTTGTCTGTCAACCCCTACTCTCATTCCTTCTTCTATATCAGTAGGGGAAACTCTTTCTCCCAAACCAACGACAAATTTGGCAATTTGCTTAATGTTTATCACATACTTCGATTTGTTATCAGCATTTTGTAATAAACCTGGTTGAGGAATTGGGTTAACGGCTTCAATAATCTTAGTACACCGAGCCACTTGTAAAGGTTGTTCTTCAGACATTCTTTGCTTGTCACCCATTATATCCCATAAATGAGGAACCGCCAACCCGGTGTCACTTTCCTTAACTCCGATGTTCTCTTTTATTCTCTCTTCAATGTCTTTCAAGTCTTTTTCAATGTGTTTTAACGAATCGGCGTATGGAGCGGCCCCATAGGTTTTAAGGACCTGGATATCTCCTTCACTTAAAGGAACGATCTTCTCCTGGTTGCCTTCGTCATCTTCATTGGCCACGTACTTGTCCCAATCAGCTTTTGGTGGCATGGTAGTTGTGTAGTTGATTTGGTGGTGTAGTTGGTTTAGTGTGAGATTGAGTGGTTGATATCGGTGGCGATTTCGCGCGAGGGGTCATGTGATCAATCACGTGACATTACTATATTCTCCACTCAATATCTAAGAGCTATCTACTGCTTGCACTGGCAACTTAACTACTGTCATAATTCGTATATCTAAGCTACTTGAGATATTATATCCTTAATAGAATCCTGGAGGTTCTGGGAGTTCGACCCGTCAAACTTTAACCCGTTCACCCGGACTATGGCCTCAATCAATCCCCCCAAGTCTAAAGTATGGTTATTATTATTTAAATAGTTCAAAAGATTCACCACAATTTGGAAATTGTTCATAAACCCATGGACTTTTTTGTTTGATTCGAAATCTTTTTCACTTACTATGGCCAATAAGTTCATGGCATTGAATTTAATCACTTTAAATAGCTTTTTGATGAAGAAAAGTGAGTATAATGATAACCCAATAAAGTTTTTATTGGAGATTTGATCATTGTTCAAAATTGATAACGAGAAGAATTGGGAGATGAATTGTAAAGTGAATTGACTGGAAGTGGTGTGAGACAATTGGTCCAACTCAATAGATAAGTAATAGTAATTCAAGTTGATAAGTAGGGTGAATTCTTGTAAGTAATTTGAGTCTATTGGAGAATAAACTTGGTGGATTATTCTGGAGACAGACACTCTCCAGGTTTCGATTTCACTTGACAATTCATTCAACTCCGATCTATCCTTATTGGTTTGGTGCCCATATCTCAACTTATAGTTATTAATTTTGTCTTCTAATTTGGAATATTCAATGAATTTTGCGGCCATTTCACCAGTCTCAGGTTCAGGAATTGTGACAATCTCATTGAAAGGTAACTGAGAAGGCTTATCTAATAATAAACTCAATTCCTTATCCAAGTTATAAACGGTCCAAAAAATCTGTTGTTTGATTTCAAGCGTTTCAGAACCATTTTTGAAGATATCTAATTTCACCATCAACCGGTCTAAAATCCCCATTAAATTCCAGGTCATATCCAAATTATTCTTATTAAGAAAATAAATGGTTAACAATACCAATGCCTTTAAGTTATTGAACTCATAAACCGTGTTGCACGTGAGTTGGTTGAAATTTGTAAAATGAATAATATCTTCAATAATCTTATCGTTAAAGTAATGGTAGAATAATTGTTTCTGATTTATGGAATCATTCAATAAACACCCAATACTTAGCACCAAATAAAGCTTTAAATTGATAATAGATTCATTTTCAAAGTTGATTTTGTCTATTTCGCTAATAATCTCTTCCTTGTTCAAAATAGGGTACATGTTTTCATAATTGTGGAAATAGTTATAGATGAACATCTTGGGCAATTCATTATCTTTAAAGGACTTCAAGTTGATAAATTCATCTTCAAAGTTATTAATAGCACTAGGGCTATTACCAGAACCCTTTTCATTGACACTTTTTATTAATACTTGGTTGTCTAGAGACTTTAAGTCTTTCTTATATTTGCGAAGGGGTTTGGCGATTCTTGGTTGTCTGGGGTCTTTCTCTTCACTTAATAAAGTGGATATTGAAATAAGGGTATGAGACATTTCACTGGTATTAATATTGGATTCGGTAACAATTCTTTGGGGGATTGGCGAGTCACTATCATCTGTAGTAGCTTGTTTTCTTGCCAAGGTACTTAGAACAGGCTCTGAGTGGAATTGAGATATAGGAGGGAGGGAGTTGGATGCCATCTGATTGGTAAGATTAAGAGGTCTTTGATATTGGGGTTGGGGGAGAGGGAGTTTGGCTTGAGGTTGAAGATTCTGGGACGATTGAGAGAGCTGAGGTCTGGCATGCTTATCTGCACTGACCATCTCCGAGCCTTGGACCAGACTATTCCCTGGCATATTCTCCACAGTAGTTCCCAGGACTGGCTCAGCCTTATCACCTTGTGCAATTCTAATAGCCTCTTGTTTTTCAAGCTCCATTTCTTCATTAGTTTTATCTCCATACTGAGCAGTATAATTATTTCTCAGCTTTGATCTATCCACATAGAAACAATCATTACGAGTCTTGGAACAATAATTACAACATGGAAAGTCTTTAGAACATTTCTTCTTTAACCGGTAACATCTTTGACAATTAAACCCCACTTTACCACCCGACGGACTGGTGACTAACATTTCATTAGTAAAGTCTTCTCTAGCAGTTCTAGTTTCTCTCAATACTTTAACCAACTCTTGACGTTTAGCATCTTCGGGGTTCAAATTCTCCACTGGTTTAGCCCTTCTCTTTCTTTTGCGGGGCACTGGTGCTGGCGATGCTGCTATTGGAGGTAAATTGGGTTGGTGGGTGTGTAAATCTGGTCCCGCACTCGGTAAATTCTGTCCCTGTGGAGAAGGTAAACTTAATGTACTAGAATACTGGGACAAATTCAGAACGGGATTGGAAGGCCCCGTAGAAGAACCAGTAGCAAGTTGTGGACTCGGTAACGAAACAGGCAGCTGAATAGGAACCAAGGTAGAACTGGGGGTCGAATTTGGCCCCGTTTTTTCCGCTTTGAGAGTCCCTAGGTTGGGCGGTGGTGTAAGGTTCATAGTGTTTGTATGAGCAACAAGTCGGTTCCCTGTTTGCTGGGAGTCAGGGGTTTCTGTGGCTTGTTTTTCAAGCGCTTTCTGACGGTTCTGGGTCTGTGTAAGGTACGTGGCTAAGAGCTTATCCTTTGCCACCATTCTATTGAATAATATCCCCTAGAAGTTGTGTTAGATCTTATTAGTTGTGAGCAGAACAGGTCAGGTAGAGTCGGTGATTTTGCGCGGGCGGCGAAAATTTTTCGAAGCCGCTCGAGCCAACCTGTAAAAAAAGGCCATGACACCACAGTAGAAATGCTAACATGCAAATATCCCGGCTCCAAATACTTTCTATGATATTACTATATGATATTACTATGTACATTGTAAAGAAAATGGTTCAAATTATGCTAGTTGGGGTTCGGCGGATTCCTGGGATTCTTGGGACTGTTCTTGTTGTTCACGCTGTAATTGGAATTCATATAATGCCTTCTCTCGTAATTCATCCATAAGAACAGTTTCAAGCTTAGGATTAAATGGAGGAAGTGATTCGTGCTCTACCAAATCAGCTCTCCAGTGTTCATCAGCTCCCTTTCTCCATAAACTTTCCCACATAATTTTAGTATTTCCCAAATTGAATTCGTCGATAACATGTGATAAGTCTGCTACTGCTTCTTGGGAATAAGTAGGTCTATACTGACCAGCGTACCAAATATTACCTTCATTATTCTTTTTTCTCATGGAGTCAGCCTCATCTGGCTTAACCACATCCCGGACTATTCTTAAATCAACTAATCCTTTATAAGCTTCCACTGCTTGATTATATGACCCAAAATTCACTACACACATTAATCTCCACAAGTCATTTCTTCTGCTAGGCTTACGGTTTTGCCAGTTTGGTTGGACAAACTGTTGGTCGATTTGATCCTGGTGATAACCAGGAACTTGGGAGTATAAAACTTGTCCTGAAAAGATGTTTTTAAACATGAATATCTGGGGAGCAAGATTCAATTGTTTCAATTCTTCGGCTTGTTTGAGGTCTCCTTGAGCAATACGGGCCCCAAGAACCTTCCGGCTCTTGAGTTGCTCAATGAGGTGCTTCCTCATCTTCTTCTCAGCTCTTAACTTCATTCCCGCCATTGTGTCTTGTGTGGTTTGAGTTGTGGTCTTGGTTGAAGCTGAAAAATTTTCAGATACTTTCGCGATTTACTATGGGAGGACTAGAGATAGTGAGAAATCATACTAATGAGTGGTGATTTTATGAAGATTGATAGAAATGTGTAGAGGTGTCCAAAGAGCGTATAGTAGAGGTTTTGGTAGTCTTTTCCAGAAATGAAATCTCTTAGACGTAGACAATATTTCAGTGTCTTATCAACATCTTTCTCTTACATAGTAAAAGTGGTCGGTGCACGCCCCGCGATATCACCAAATCAACACCACCAAATTGTGGAGTTCTCACCATTTAGCAGCAAAATGGCAGGTGTTTTAGGGCTACTAGGCCACAGTATCCCATTTTTGGCGGGTTTTGCTTGGTTTTATCGTGTAGGATTCGACCATATACTCATACGAGACTACAAAATCGGCAATAGGCTCTCCAAAGCGCAGCTAAACTTGTTAGTAGATGCTACCAATGATCGATTTGCGACTCAAATCCGACCGATTGACGGTACCGACCGTGATTTTGGCGCTACAGAAACAACTTCCGACTTCACCAAATCCAAGCGGCTCACGTGGACAGGATTCTGGCATGAAATGGTGGGTGACAGCACAGAAAGTGGGGCTAGTCATCAAGTGGTGGCTATAGGCTTCAGTCTAGTAATGGCCCTCAGTTTGGAATTGATGATATTAATTCTCTGCCAACTAGTGGACCCCAATAGCGAGAACCGGGATGTGTTATTTCATCTCACCATAGACTCATTGGTCATTCTTGTGACAGTTCTAGTGCCATTTATGATAATTAATTTATTAGTATCACATCTGGTATCACCAGTTTGCAAACACAAATCAGATTATCGAGCCAGAGTATGTGTTTCTGTAGTAGCATTTTTGGCGTGGTTCTGGACCCTCCACAAGTTTGGAGATTTGTCCCGGTCTTTCAGTCCTAAGAGTTCGACTTATCAAACCAGATCTTTGGTGGATCAAAAGATCAACCAGATCTCTATTGCGGGGATAACCGTGATGTCAATTTTATCAGGAATCGGGGCTGCCACCAGTATATATAAAGTGATACCATCAATTATAGCGCTAGTTGGTTCGAGAACTGCAAAATATCCCCCAAAGCCTTCAGAGGTTGTGACCGAAACAGATCTAAATAACATGATTCTGAGTTATAATAACACCATAAGACTTTTAAGTAAACGTCAGGCTCAATTAAGTGAATATGAAGTGGGTACAGGTGGGACAGTATATAATGATAAGCTGACTGGAGACAAAGAAGGAGATTTGAAACTGCTTAAAGCGCCAAATCGAATAGGAGGAATTCTCCATAAGGTCCAATCGTTTGCCAGCTTATCACAAATACAACAAGGAGAAGAACAAGAATTGAATGAAGAAATCAGAGCATTACAAACATTAAGTAACAATCTTTTCCAAGACGTTAACAAAGCAATGATTAAGTTCTGTAATCACAAGAACCAGACCACCAACCATTCGGTAGTCAATAATCTTATGGTGTACTTTGATTATGTGCTCAGTGGATATTGTATTTATAGAGTGTTGAACATTGTGTTTGTAAAGTTTCCATACTATTATCAAACCTTAGGGACCCAGGCCCTGGGGACCAGCCAACTAGAATCCAAAGACAGTGTTGCTGATTCTACAAATGATGCATTGGCTATTACTATATCTAAAATCATTACTTCCCTCCTCAATGTGTCTATGAGTGAATCCCAACTCACCAACCAAATAGGCTTCCTAATCTCCGGAAGTTTGTTCATGGTGAACTTTTCTAATGTGTTAATGACGTTGAAATCTTTTGGCCATTTATTCCCAATCTACACGCAATTACCAGGCCATATTAAAAACTGGCTAAAGCATTTGGCCATTAGCCAACTTCTGGCCATCTACATTATATCTACATGTTTATTGATTCGGATCAACCTTCCCACCAATTTATCAGTACAAATATCCAAGATCTTGTCACTTTCAGGGTCTGCCTCAACTTCAGAGAAACTTATGACAAGAGAAATCGAATTTATAGATCATTGGTTTGATTTGGTGTTCTGCGTTACTATAGCCATCACCGCCGTGGTGCTAATGGTTCAGAATTGGGCCCAGGAGGCCCCAGAGTATGATGAAGAACTGTTTGTTGAAGAGGCTGGCCCGAAACTTATGTAGAAACTGCTAACGAGTCGTGGATGTACAATAATGAATGTAACAAAATGTCTAACAAAATGTAACAGAACGCCTAACAAAATGTAACCATATGTCTAACAATAGTAACAGGACGCCTAACAAGTGTCACCGCAGAAGGCTTAGGCTATGGCTTCTGGCCGGCCTAGTCGGGAATTATACCCTAACTAGGCTTAGACATAACAAACAATCCAGTGCTTAGCCTTGAGCGCTTACTATGTAAGGTTTACTATGTGGCTTCTCTTAACTATGTAGAATAATTTATGTTCTTATGGCGTATGGCTTAACTATTGAGTACATCTTAACTATGGATACGTTAACTATGTAAACCCCATGGGCCCCTATATTAATCGCTTGCTCAAACCTTGGAGGTAACAATGTCTACGGCTCCGTGGGTCGAATGGCTCTGGCCCAGCACGGCATTTTGCCGGTTTGTGGCACGCTAATGACAGGTGAGCGGCTCACCTTCCACCAAACGGCTCATCGAGATTCGCGCCGCAGATTCAAATATATCCAATTGTGCTGTAGCAGCCATTTGTTCTAAAATACACCACATTCTTTCTGGACCACAAGACATACTAAACCCACTAGCACTAGAAATAGCACCAGTAACACCCGTCCATCCACTTGCCCCAGCACCATGACCGTTAAAAACATCCCTGGTATTACCAGACCAGTTCAAGCCCCCGAGCATGATCCTTCTACGCTTTCAAATTACCACCATTTCGAGATGATTGATACGGATTTGAACTTTGACGTCGACTTTGACTCCCAGTGTATTACTGGGGATATTTGTTTGCACGTGAAAGTGACCCGGGACTGTTCTGCCATTGTTTTAGACACTTCATATCTTACTATTCATGACGTGAAAGTCAATGGAACCTCCAAATCATTCACTTTAAAAGAACGGGTTCCAGCTTTGGGGTCCGCTTTGGAAATCCCTTGTGACTGTTCCATTGACCTGGAGTTATCTATTTCAATTCGGTTTGAAACTACCAGCCAGTGTACCGCCATTCAGTATTTGGATAAAGACGCTACCGACGGGAAGAAGTTCCCATATATGTTCTCCCAATCCGAACCAATTCATTCCAGATCTTTTTTCCCATGCTTTGACACCCCAGCATTGAAATCACCATATAAAATGTCCATAACATCGGCATTTAATTCCGTGATGTCGGGAAGACCAGTTTCGGTGACAAAGTACGGAGATAAATCCACCTATAAATACAACCAACCAGTACCAATTCCTAGTTACTTGGTGGCAATTGCTTCTGGTGATTTCGAAAAGTTACCAGTAGGCCCTAGGTCACATGTCTACTGTGAACCCACCAATTTAAAACAATGTCAACGGGAATTTGATCAAGATGTGGAGAAATTCATTAAAGCTGCTGAAGAAATTGTATTTCAATATGAATGGGATCAATACGACATTTTGATCTTACCTAAAGCATTCCCTTATGGAGGTATGGAAATCCCGAACATCACTTTTGCTACTCCTACCATTGTGACGGGAGATAAGTCCAATATCGACGTTGTTGCTCACGAATTGGCCCACAGTTGGGCTGGGAATTTGGTCACTAATTGCTCCTGGGAACATTTCTGGTTGAATGAAGGTTGGTGTGTGTATTTAGAAAGAAAGATCTTAGGGAAAGTCCATGGCCCTGCTTTCAGAGATTTCTGTGCCATTATTGGTTGGTATGATATGGCTAAGAGTATAAAAGCTATGGGGGACAACCAAGATCGGTTTTCTTCTTTATACCATGACTTGAAAGATGGTTGTGATCCTGACGAAGCTTTCTCTGTGGTTCCATATGAAAAGGGGTCAACTTTATTATACTATTTGGAAACGTTGTTAACACCAGAGAAATTCGACCCATTTATTCCTTATTATTTCAATAAGTTTAAGTACCGGTCTTTAGACAGTTATCAATTCCTTGACACCGTCTACGAGTATTTCAGTGATGACCATGAGCTTTTAGACACTGTGGATTGGAATACATGGATCTTTCAACCAGGAATGCCTCCTATTAAACCAGATTTCGATACTTCTTTAGTTAACCAAGTTTATGAATTAAGTGATAAATGGTATAATGCTATCACCAAAAAAGAAGATTGTCACCAATTCAGTGCTGAAGACATCAAAGGGTTCAATGCCAACCAATCAGTGGTGTTTTTAGAGACGTTAATTGCCTTCAACAAGAACCAAGGCTTTGATTGGACCAACCAATTGCCAGTATTAAACGTATTGGATGAAATCTACGGCCCTACATTTGGTGCCAGTGCCAACGCTGAAGTGTTATCTAGATGGTACTTATTGCACGTTGGAGGAAATAACATGAAATACTTTGATATACTAGGCAATTGGTTAGGAAGTGTGGGAAGAATGAAGTTTGTAAGACCAGGTTATGTTACGCTTAATAAGTGTGATCACGACCGGGCAGTAGCTTTCTTTAGAAAGTTTGAATCAGGATACCATCCGATCTGCCAGCAGATGGTTAAAAAGGACTTAGGTCTTGACTAGCTGTTTAGAGACTGTCTAGCGTAGGCAGGCTGGTATCGCCAAACATAAAATCAAATCACATCATATGTCATACAAAAGTATATACCATAAAATTATCATATCTATATCAGTCAAGTCTATATCTCTATATATTTGCAGTTTCGTTAGCGATGTAGTAAAGATATATTTGGTCGGGCACTACTTTTTGCAGCCACAAACTGCCGCATCTCCAGTATAGAAACTATACATATCCTCGTAATAGACCTGAGAAATATCCAGCAAAAGGAGATGAGTAAAGATGCTAGTCGTTTAAATGCCTTCACGGAAAGAGCAGCGGATCCAACTCCCACCCTAAACTTCTTGAAAGAGAATCACAATGATCCCAATGCCATGTCTACTCATTTATTTGGTGATGTTTGGGGAAAAGATCTAACCTGTTTGGATGCTCTCAAATCTCCCTCCGATGACGTAAGTGAAGAGGAGATTCAACCAATCCGAAACCTTTTGCTAAAATCAAACATGTTTAATTGGAAACTGTTTGACTACTCCCAACCCAGGGAAGATTTACATCTTAGTACCTACCAGAATTTGTCTGAGCTTTCTTATGAATTAGATATCCAGGAATGTTCCATTGATACCAGTTCAGTCGATAAAATGCTTGAAGGAAACGAGAATCTGAAACTGCTGATTGAATATCTCATAAAAATGCATAGATGTTTTAGACCTGATTACCCTGGTTATAAGCAAATTAAACACGAATTCCATAACTTTCTAAGGAATATGGATCAATTCTTAAGCACTTTTGGGTTTCATGGAGCCGAAAGCACTTTGGAGAAAGGATGGAATATAGATTTTGCTGGGGACCCATATACCATTTGGCCAGATGGGCTAATGAGGGCAGACAAAGAGCTGACCGAAACCCGTATTTTGCCAGATAAAACAACTATGATGGTTTATCAATTTAAAGGAATGCCTTTATTATCTGAGGAGCTGGTGAGTGATCCCAACAACCTCAAGATTGATACCGATGCTTTAAAAGCAGATTTTGAACAACTTGCGGGGACAATGCTTTTAATTGGGGCACCTTTTGGAGCTTGCACCGATGGAAATTCTCTGATATTTTTGGAAATCGACCAGGAGGCAATAGAACAGAAAAAGGGAAAACTCGGAGGTACAAATATTCCAATCAAACTTTACTCAACGCATATTAGAGCCACAAGACCATCTTTTATAGAAGTCTGGTGCTGGTGGTATTTAAAATGTTTGACTGAAGTTTCTAAGAGGCAAATGATGAAGGATTTGAAATACGATTATTTCACTGACCATAGCAGATATTCTTTCAAATTAAAACCAAACTTCGATCCGCTATATGGTCCAAGCGATTATTATCATTTTTTTATCGCTGACGTTAGAGAAGGGGAGTATTCGGTAATTCAAGCAGGAGAATGTTCTTTTCAAGTCTTCAAAGTCTCACCTAGAAAACGGGTCTTCCCTTTGGGTCACAAAATAGACCGCCAGGAACAGGTGGTTCTCAAGCTCTTTGAAGAAAGAGCATCTTTAAAGTCCTGGCAGGAAAAGTACTACTACAAAGATATCCCCAGAATTCTTTACAACATTTATGACAAAGAAACAGAATGTATTAAAAGGCTAACCAAAGATCCGGAATTTAATAACTGTTTCTATGACTACGGTAGGGTACGGGCCAGGGTTTGCACCCCTCTTGGAGAGATGAGAGGAAGATGCATAATAAGTAAGTTTATTAAAACCATCACAATGCCTAGGGATGAAGAAACTTACGAGAAATTGAAACGTCAATTGGGTATTGTCCATAAGCACGGAATCCGTCATAACGGTATTGCACCACGTAATATTCTTTATGGTGAAGATAGAAAGGTTTATATCATAGATTTTGGAGCTGCTAAAATCCTTGACTCTGATGATAAAGACAGGTATCTGCTTGATGTCTATTGGTTAAAGTATTATTTTAAGCCCTAGTCTGTTAGAGATTAATACATATTGCTATAAATAAATCTGTCAAGCCCTCTTCATCTGAAGTTCGTGATCTAATAAACATATAATCTCATATTAAATTCACTCAAGTCATACAAGTCATACAAGTCATTCTACCAACTCTCGTATTATAAAAGCTTCACAGAGATCATTTCGCAGCTTATCGTCATAGTCTTTTTGTGAAATCCGCGCCTGGAAATCATACACGTAAATCAACATCAACACAACAACTGACAACTAACAACATGTCGTTTTCCTTGTCGTCATTTCCGGTATGTCAACTGCTAGGCCCAACGCAAAACCTGAACTGGGTCTAGATTCAGACTGTTTTAGTCCCTGGCCTTGGCTCTAGTCCACTGGTCTAGAGGTCTGTGCTAGTCTTCTAGATCGCTGAACGCTCACTTCGTTCGCTTGTTCGTTCGCTAGTTCGTACTAACGTTTAGTTATCCCAAGTCTCGGACAGATTAAGTATGGACCGGATCAGAACCGATTTCGGGTCCCTCCAATCCTCCATCTCCAAACTCCGTCCTCCTCAAGAGTTCTTCGACTTTAGAAGAGTCTCCAAACCTGCCAATTTCGGTGAAATCCAAAGCAGAGTCTCTTACAATTTAGGGTACTTTTCTGCTAATTATATTGCCGTGGTGTCGATTTTAAGTATCTATGCTTTAGTCACCAACTTGTTATTATTATTTGTGATCTTTTTAGTGGGTGGAGGTATTTTTGGTATTAGTAAATTACACGGAGAAGATTTGGTGTTACCATTTGCTAGAGTTAGCTCTTCTCAATTATATACTGGATTATTTTGTCTTGCGGTGCCATTAGGGTTTTTGGCCAGTCCTATTTCCACCATGATGTGGTTAATTGGTTCTTCTGGTGTTACTGTCTTGGGCCATGCTTCTTTATTGGAAAAACCTATTGAAACTGTCTTTGAAGAACAGGTATAAGTGAAGTTTGGTATAGTGCCAGATGGTATAGTACCAGATGGACTACAGTGATTATAGATCAATGTACATTGTTACTAGTAGTATTTTGTAAATGTCTAACCTCTAGAGACATAGTTAGTATTCGCTGAGTTGGTCTCAGTTTCCTCAGTCCTCTTAGTGGTACTGGCTGCTGGCTACTGCCAACGACATACGCTTAACAAATATCCCCTAACAAACATGCTTAAGAGCTTTAAAAGAGAAGTGTTCCATAGAGTATCTGTAGACTGAGATGTGTATTTAATTAAACATGCTTACCATGACTATATAATAACTGAAATATGAAGCTTAGATGTTTAACTTAGTTCTTCTCCAGTGTCTTCTTTTAGCGTTATATCTGATGGTGTTATCAGTCTTTAATCTGATCCATTGAGGTAAAGGTCTGTTTTGCTTTTGGGCCTTACCTAACTTTTGTTTAACTCTGAAAGATTTATTAGACTAGAGGGGTTAGTATTAGATTGTAGGGATGATGAGTTGAGGCTAGAAAATGGGAACTGGGACAGTGCTGGGGCTACTGTTCGACTGGTGCTTGATGGCACTTAGCTGGTGCTGGATTGGTGCTGGACTGAATGTTTTACTGGCACTTTGGTGTTTAGCTTCCTGATGACTCGGAGCCTGTTAACTGGGACACAGGAGACTGTGAAACATGGAATCTGGGAATCTGGAAATCTGGTAGTAACTTAAACCATGGTCAGACTATCCTAGCCTTTCAAACCAATAACTCATTATTCATATCCTCTCTATGGTACATACTGGCATCTTTGGTGTGTGATGAAATGAAAAAATTTCAACTTCTCAGACTTTTGACTTGAGAGAAAATTTCTCAGAGGATTGGGCCGTGCACGCCGCGACATCATTAACATACACTGTTAGAGCCCTTGATACAACTAAGGTTATATTGGCCTATGGTATGAATAGATAGTACCATATCACTGTCTAGAGTTCTCTGGTGCTACTAGTACAATCAATATTCAATTGATGCCATATGGTGTGAAAAAAAAGTTGAGCTAGATATGCCAAATCCGACATTGTCGTTGTGACTGCGGCGTGCCGTGCCCATTTTACTTCGCGATGCTTCATTAACTGAAAAACTTGGACTGAAAAATTTCCTATCCAAACCTCATTACGCCAAAATGACCAGAACTTCTGTGTTAGCCGACGCTTTAAATGCCATCAACAACGCCGAAAAAACCGGTAAAAGACAAGTGATGATCAGACCATCCTCCAAGGTCATCATCAAATTCTTATCTGTCATCCAAAAACACGGGTACATTGATGAATTCGAATACATTGACGACCACAGATCCGGAAAGATTGTTGTTCAATTAAACGGTAGATTAAACAAATGTGGTGTTATCCAACCAAGATTCAACGTTAAAATCGGTGACATTGAAAGATGGACTGACAACTTATTACCAGCTAGACAATTCGGTTACGTTATCTTAACCACTTCTGCTGGTATTATGGACCACGAAGAAGCCAGAAGAAAGCATGTTTCCGGTAAAATCTTAGGGTTTGTGTATTAGTATATACGTAATATAAAATAATAGTATTAGATTTTTAATGACTAGCGAGAGGTGCTAGAGTGTAGGTCAAGTGTATATTTGGGAGCTGTGAGAGTGCTAGCGAGAGCTCGCACCAGCTGTAGGTCCAGCGGTACTAATTACCGAGAGAATGGTACTAATTAGCGAGAGAGGTGCGATCAAGTAGCACACAGTGAAAAATCGCACACACGACCAAACAGACCTTTCCTCGTGCGTTAGGGCTTGGCCCTGTCGTGCCTCGCGCATTTTCATTTTTTTTTCCTTGAGTGAAAATGAGTGAAAAAAAAAGATAATTTTTCACTCCATATACTCATTAACCATGTCAGCTGGTATGTACCACGTAATATAGAGCTCTTAGAGCCATCGAAACAGTGAAGGATGAATGCACGGAGCACCTTAATGTAATCTGAATGTCCAGTATCCCTTTTGAACTAATGGAAACCTGTTCTTATTGAACATGAATGAACAAGATCATCTCAAAATTTTATCAAATTCCATCAAATTTCAAGCCAGAAATGAACTATGGCAGCCATTACAGCCATGATCAATCAGGTTTAATATCTACAGCATTAGAATATCATCCAATAGCATTCAGAACATCCAAACAGCAAGAAGTAGAAAACATATGTGCTCCTAGTCTAACCCCCACTGTTCTCCTCAATTTTGTCAAAATTAATACTAACAATCTTTAGCTCAAAGAGACACCTCCCTTGTTTTTGGTGTAGCAAGAATCTTTGCTTCATTCAACGATACTTTTGTTCATGTCACCGATTTATCCGGTAAAGAAACCATCGCCAGAGTTACTGGTGGTATGAAAGTCAAAGCCGACAGAGATGAATCCACTCCTTATGCTGCTATGTTGGCTGCTCAAGATGTTGCTGCCAAATGTAAAGAAGTTGGTATCAACGCCGTTCACATTAAATTGAGAGCTACCGGTGGTAACAAAACCAAAACCCCAGGTCCAGGTGGTCAAGCTGCTGTTAGAGCTTTAGCCAGATCTGGTTTAAGAATTGGTAGAATTGAAGATGTTACTCCAGTTCCTTCTGATTCCACCAGAAGAAAGGGTGGTAGAAGAGGTAGAAGATTATAAGAATATTGTTTATTCTCATCATATATTGACCCATTTAATAGTTATATAATCCTTTTCTTGATTCTTTGGAATTAATAAAATGTACATTTACGTATAGGACTATTAGTAGATCAGTAGACCCATTGGGCATTGAGATAAGGCCATTTCTGGTTTATCGCTTTACTTAGCTCCTACTTGTGCTCAGCTTGTGCTTTGTGCCTCATTATATATTGTATGTTCTTTGGCTCACTCATCTCTGTATCACCGGAGCTTTACACCATTCTATTTGTACTGTTAACAGTTATGGCACTACTATTACTATTTAATACCAATAATTCTGCCAATACCACCATTCTGCCAATGTCACTATCGCTCATGTCACTATCGCTCAATGGTGCTATTCTCTCGTCCTACCTCTATTAGCTGGTGTTGGTGGTTTTGATTTACGCATCAACAGTTCTCAAACATTCATCGCACCTAATGTTAAGATGCACCGGTTTCCATGCCAGGATGCTTCTGAAGGTACCGATTCGAGGTCTGGCTCCCGTACTAACGCCCCGCCTAACACCATCCCGATGTGCCTCTTCTATCTCCACAAAAATCATCAGCTCCATTGAAAAATTGTCTGCGGTAGATATATCTTCGCAAATGAATAAAGATCATATCGAGACCTGGAAAGAACACTATAACTCCTACAAAACACCACCTAGAAACTTGAAAAGTGTCACTGTGAAGAACCAGTTGCTGCTATTGGACATAGACCAATCATTGGCCTCCAAAATCTCTAATGGAAACCATAAACTGAGTGTTTACTTACGGGAAATTGAGACTATTGGAAAACAGGTTATTTCTATGGTTCCATTGTACTTAAAGCTTTTCACAGCCGATTCCAACACATATAACTTTGAGTATGTGGAAAAGGAGCTTCGTGCATTGCCTGTTACCAGTTCTATTGGCATCTTTCCGGAGAATGTTACTCTAAAAAGTCACCATTTAGTTGGAATTAATTGGCTTCAGGACCCGTTTTTGTGTATGAAAAACATAGTTTCATGCTTGTATGATGTGAATGATCAGCAGTTAGCCATTCCTCGTAATTTGGACCACCTTGAAAACCCATTATCGCTGATTGACCCGGTGAAGGTACACTCTCGGTTCTTATTTTATCAGGAAAATGAATTCCAATTGCCTAGTATTAAAACAAATGCTCCAGTTATTGGAAAATTGTTGACCAATAGCTCAATAGTTCCCAAAACTTCTAAGGGCCCCAGGATCTTGCTAGAAGACTGTCGTACCTTGGGGAATCTCATATATAAGAATCTCGTGAAAAGATCGATTTTATTCCAAGGTAATGAAAACCATTTATCCTTATACTACTTATTTATAAACGAAAATTACCTCCAGTTTTTATTAGAGAACATTCCGATCTATAATGGACTCATTGGTAAGAAAAGCATGAAGGATTTGGTAAGATATAATAATAATGACTTGTATTACCGGCAATTTGGCCAGTATTTTTTAACCATATTCACTTTGAATCCGGTTCAAACTCAAAATTGGATCCTGAAACATGTGGAAAACTATATGAATATCTTTAATAATCTTTCTCAAGAAGAATTGATGGAGTTTATTAAGGATTTTGAAATCTATTTGGGTAATTTCACCACTCAAATAGATTTGTATAGGTTAAAGGTGATGGACTTTGCTGCCATGCATTTTGAGGTGCCTGAGGAAGGAGAAATAGGTTCTAGTGGTCCAGAAAGAGATTACTTAATAGAGCTAGTCAAGGACTATATCTCTTTCACCAGCTACAAGTTTGGCTTTTCTGACAATCTCACGCTGATGAACAAGCAGAAGATATTAATTCTTAAGACCTTAGAGGACCCCAAACACCAGCCCCTCCTAGAGGCTTTAGGTAAATGTCTCCAGAATTCCCCAGAGAAATGTGAAGTGCTATTTAAACAGTTTGTTTCCAAACTAACAAAAAAATACTCTTATCCCTTTACCTTTGAAAGAAGCGGAATAAAAGCCCGTTTACCTACAAAAGAGAAGGTAGATCCCTTACTCAGTTTGGCATTGGTTAATTTCAATGTTTCTAGATCATATTTCCGCCGGGTTTTGCCCAAGGAAAACGGCGCCCGTTTAACTGATACCTTAAAGAAGCTTTCTTTAATAGGGTACTCTTACTACCGGTATATGGTAAGAACCAAACTCCAACAAATTCAAGATCCTCAAATCCGGTCTGAGCTCCAAAGAATTCTTCTTCTGAAGGTATTCAAAACATATGTCATGGAGCATTCAAATCTACTTAACACTACTTACCTTGATAAAACCTACACCCAGCTCATCAAATCACGGCTTGTGAACAAATACTTGTTGTTAAAGTTTGGCCAGGTTGGTTTTGATCAGTTAATCGGAGCTTTGGCCGTGGTTAATCCAAGTTCAATTGATATGTGGGTTAGTAAGCTCTTGACAGATTTGGTTAAGGGCGATGTGGTTACAGTCGGATCAAATTCTGTAAATACTCCAAAGTTTCCACTTGAAAAAGCCACTCCGGAATTTTCAAATTCCGTGGACTTGAACCTTGTTCATGTCTATATAGACAAATTAGATCATTCCCTTCAGGTGTACTATGATAAAGCATGTAAATAGACAATATATCCATTCTACCCCTATTGTTCGGATTCATCGTATGGCCTGAACTTCATAGCCTCGGGGTAGCCTTCTCTCTTCCAAATGACAATTCCTCTCCGATACGCTGCAAATAATCGTACGAATTCCGCTACTACTCGGGTTCTATACGCATTTCTTTGCAATATGTGGTTGCAAAAAACCGCGAGGGTCTGGTTACCGCATTGGGAAATGATTTCCTTATCACTGATAAGCAATCCGCTATCCTATATAAACGGCATGGTCGCTAAAATCAATATCTGATAGTAAGGTTTTTATAGAATGATGGAATTAGGATCAGTATTATTAGTCACTGGAATAGTGGTGACGTTGTTTCTTTCGAGAAACCAAATTAAACCATTACTTAACCAATATGGAAGCTATTATAAGCAATATTTAAGTTCCCGGCCAGGAACTCCAGCAGGATCCAGAAAATCATCATATGGGGGATCCGAGGCAGATGGTCAAATTCCTCCAGAACCAACCCCGTTGATGATCACACCAGAACAAGTCAAAAACTATGATGATAGACCTTGGAGACCTTTCAGATGGCCATACCATCAAACTATGTCGATATTCAAATTAGACATTAATCACTGGCTTGATATGGATAAATATTATTGGCATTACATTGAAGAAAAGCAAAGAGTTTGGCAGAAGTATGGAGATGAGAATATCGCTTGGTTGCCAGAAGGATATGAACCATCCTTGGAATTGATGGAAACCGTTACCAATCATATGTTGAAACGGTATCCTCTCTTATTCACTTTATTAGAAGATAAAGGTAAAGCTGGCAAAACTGGTAAAGGAGGTAAAATCATTAAAAATGAGTTGACTAAAGAAGTTCTTGATATGTCTTTCCCATTGGCTGAACACCCTCTTATGTATGTGTTGAAAATGGCCAAAGAGGATTTCTATGTGGTTTTGAAAAATCCTGAAGATGGACAACATTATTTAGTAGCTGCTGCGGTTCCATTCCCTGGAGGATCCTTTGGAATTCATAGCAAAATCGGGAAACCATTGGATGTGATTCATGAAGATGTGCCATATTTCAAGGAAAAATTACAAAAATCCATGGAAAGATGGTTTTCTAGATTGACTCCAAGTGCTCCAGTAGAAAGAGCCAGTTGGTATATGACTTGGGATCACAAATTAAGACAGAATAATATCTACAAGGAACCAGAACTTAGTGAAAGCGTCAAAAAGGAAGCCGAATCAAGAGATCCAAAGGAGTTCAATGTTAGAGTGGAAAGACAAACATTAAGAAAGTTACCTAGAACTCAATCTGTGATTTTCACTAACCATCCAGTGTTTTATTCGCTTGGAGAAATGCAAGATGAGCCTATGGTGCCTTCTTTGATTAGAAAAATCATTTATGAAGCTCCTTCGGAAATCATTAAGTATAAATTCTTTGAAATCTATAGAGATCATATTTCCAAGTACTTGGATAAGTTAATTGACCGGCAACTTGACTTGGGAATTATCTCAAAGGATACTCCTTTGAAAACATTACCTACTTATCCTTTTGCACACTGGGTTAAGGCTGATTATGATTATATCAATGGAGGATACAACAATCCAAGTCCAACTTACAACAAAGAAAAATCCAACTACACAGAGGTAGCCAAGAAGGAGTTGGTTGATGATTAGCATTGTGAATTCTGGGATTTAATTCTATAGAAATTTACGTTTTTGGTTTGTATCTTTTTAGTCTTATTAATTGTAGAGTACATTTCAAAGTACACGGTAGATTATGCTTGGTCTACTTAGTCTACATAGTCCATAGTAAATAGGCCACATTAGTCAGAACCTAGAGGTTATGGTACTTTTGCTGCTGTCTTTTCCTTAGTCTCTCTGCTGAGATGCCCTGGTTTTATCTTTTCCATCTCGCATTATCTTTCTCCATCTGAAAATTTTTTTTTCCTCCCTACTATTTAAAAAGGCAGGAAGTACGGATTGCAAAAAAAGGATTTTTTGACTAACGGTTTTTTTATTGGTTTTTTTTTAGTGATGGACGGTACTAAAGAAAGAATTGATCCTCAAGATCAAGGAGTCTATTCTGATAAAGGACTCGAATCTCAATCGAAATCGGAATCTCACAATTCAAGTGATGTTCCTCATGATAATATCTCCAAAGCAGCTCCATTTACTTTGGCTAATTCCACCACTAAATCTCTTGGGATTAGAAAAGCAGAACTTTTAAAGGATCAATATGATAGTATCTTGTTAAGAGTGATTTTCTTTGTTACCATTTTCTTCACCAGTTATGCCTACGCTATTGAAAGTACTGTGAAAGGAAGATTAGAAGCTTATGCCACGGCTTCTTTTGGTCAACATTCTTTGTTGTCTACTGTTGGGGTTGTTCAAGCCGTGGTCGCTGCTGCTGCTCAACCTACTTACGCCAGATTATCGGATCGTTTTGGTCGGTTAGAATTGACTATTCTTGCTTTGGTATTCTATGTAGTGGGGACTATTGTTCAATCGCAATCCACTAGTGTGGATATGTTATCTGGTGGTACTGTTATCTATCAAATTGGTTTCCAAGGTATCATTGTGTTATTGCAAATTATTTTGGCTGATTTCTCCAATTTGAACTGGAGATTGGCCGTTTCATTCATTCCTGCCTTACCATTTATTATTAATACTTGGGTTTCTGGTGATGTGGTTGATTCTTTATACCCTGCTCATTCTTGGAATTATGGTTACGGGATTTGGGCCTTTATTTTCCCATTGGCTTGTGTGCCTATGATTGCTTGTTTTATTCATATGATTATGTTGGCTAAAAAGACTGAAGCCTGGCAATTATTAAGACAAGAAGAAAAATCTATTAACAACTGGGTCTCTTTAAAGGATAACATTGTGGTTCATGTGTTCTGGGAAATTGATGCTATTGGTATCCTTATGGTTATTTGTGTTTTTGGGTTTATTTTAACTCCTTTTACCATTGCTGGTGGTACTCACGATCTTTGGCAACAAGGTTCCATTATTGCTCCTTTAGTGATTGGATTTTTGTTCATTCCTGCCTTGATTATTTGGGAACTTAAATTTGCCAAATTCCCTCTTTTACCTTTCACTTTAATGAGAGATAGAGGGGTTTGGGCTGCTCTTATTGTGGCTATTTTCATTAATTTCCTTTGGACAGTTCCAAATGAATATTTATATACTGTTTTGGTGGTTGGTATGAATCAATCTATCAAGGCTGCTACCAGAATTACCTCCTTATACTCATTTGTTTCAGTTATTGTTGGACCTTTATTGGGATTGTTGATTACTAGAGTCAGAAGATTAAAAGGTTTCATCATTTTTGGGGTCTTATGTTGGATCGGTTCTTTTGCCATTCTTTATTCTTCTAGAGGGGTTGACGACGATATGAGTGCTCAAAAGAATGTTCATGGGGTCATTGGTGGTTTATGTTTCATGGGTTTTGGGGCTGGTTTCTTTACTTATTCTACTCAAGTTTCCATTGCCACTTGTACTAACCATGAATACATGGCTATTGTGATTTCCATTTATTTGGCCAGTTATAATATTGGTTCTGCTATTGGATCCTCTATTTCTGGGGCTATTTGGACCAATACTTTATATGACAATTTAGTCAAAGAATTTGCTAAAACTAACCTTGACTCTACTTTGGCTGCTCTGGCTTATGGTGATCCTTTCACTTATGCTATTAACTATACTTGGGGTACTCCTGAAAGAATCCCGGTTGTTAATGCTTATTCTCAAACTCAAAGAATCTTATGTTTGATTGCCTTGATTTTAGCTTTCCCATTATTATTAGATACTTTCTTCTTGAGAGATCATAGATTAGATTCAGTTCAATCCTTAGAATTAGATCATGAAAAGGATGAAGGAGTTGTCAATGAAAAGGGTGCTGTTGTTCTTAATAACTACGATGACGATTTCATCCTTGGTAAAATCAAGGGACTTTTCAAACGTAAATAGGTGTTTTTTACGATCATTTTAATAATTTATCTTTCCTTTAATAAAATATATTGTGTACATATTTATATATATGTAGTTCTTATAAAGGTTTATAACAAATCATCTTCCTCCTTCTCCACTACAGAATTCTTAACCTTCAATAATAATTGAGTTTTCAATTTATCCAATTTACTGAATTGATCATATTCAAAAACTTTATCAGAATATAATTGAATATCACCTTGATCAATAGCATTGAAAATCTCTTGAAGTAATTTGTATTCTCTGGTAGATTCAAAAGAAGGTTCTTCTGATAAATAATATTCTAATTTCTTCTGAGCTTCAATAACATCGTTCAAACATAAAGTACATAATATGGCCTTAAGAAAGTAATCTTTTAAATTCCATTTGGATAAACTGTTTCCCAACAGTTTTTTAATAATCGTATCATATAATTCAATAGCTTTAGAATATTCCCCTGCTAAACTGGATAAATCAGCACATTTTAAATAGGCCTTATTAGATAAAGCTTCAGCGTGATCAGTGACAAAATAATCCCCTGCTTGTTCATAACTCTTAACCGCATTGGATAAATCATTGGTGGATTCATATAATTCCCCTAAATCCATGGTAAAATTAGCAGCTCTTCTGAACTGACCATTTTGAGTTAAAAATATATGAATAGCTTGACTCAAGGAATCAATGGCATCCGGTGGTGATACCCCCTTGAAACACTTGTAAGCTTCGACCAAGTGGTTTGCTACGTCATTATGGTTCTTCAATTGCTTTTGGACGTTGGCAGCATTAACAAATTGCTTACCAGCTTGGTCATAATCTTTCATTAATCTGTACTGATTAGCTGCTTGGATGTATAAATCGGTGGCTTCTTCCAACCGATAGGATTGGGAAGAACCACTGAAAAACAGCATAAGTCCCAGTTGGGGCTTCAATAACTTCTCTGCTTCTGCTATAGAACCACGAGGATCTGACATACTTGGTAGTTCTGTTTATCTATGATATGCGTGGAGAAATAGTTGTAAGATATTTTAAAATCTCCTTGCTGGTGCGGGTCGTGTGTGGCACTATATATGCTGGGTCTGGGGCTTTAGTGGGAGGAGCAGATATTAACTGGCAACAATAAGAGGAGGGGTTAGAGTATTTAGGGCTTACTGGGGTGATCGTGTGCATTTTCTCTATACAACGGTTATTTTTGGGGGTTTTTTGAAGCCATAAAAAAATATATATTTGCATACTGTTTCTTAAGTATGCTCTTTGAGCAATGGTTGCAAAAATTAGTATTATCTGATATTGAACAAGGGAAGTAGAAAAGATAAAGCAATATTCAAAAAGTAGCAAGAAGTTGATATATAGAAGAGCCAGAGCATACAATCCAACTGAGTACATAATATCTCAAATAATAATCCAGAAACCCCAGATATCTCAGATACTCTAGGCTAGCCCTCTCATATAACTGCTAAGATTAGAGACTCGCGCATTGAGAAATTGTTTTGATTTTGTTTTTTTGTTTTGCATTATATCAAGGTAAAAGAACATGGCAGACTTTGAAAAGATAAGGTACGAGAGGCTCAGGCTAGTATGTACCAAAGCCCTTGAAGAATCCATAAAGAAGTCGTTATCGATTGAACAGATCAAAATCTGTTACCCCACTATTGCATCCACCACAGAAGGAGTTGAAGTATTGGAAATCGCTAGATCCCAAATTATTGATTTCTGGTTACATAATTCCATAAAAGAGTTTGATTTGATTTTCCAAGAACGGAATGTGGAAGAGGGGTTAAATTCTCTTGATGAAATCATTCAATTAGCCAAAACCAGAAGTATAGATAAATCTGTCGAACCTATTGAAATTGATAAGTTAACCCCTAAAGATATCATAGATGCTAAGCTTAATTATAAAAGAAATGAAACAATTAATGCTTTAAAACTAATATATGATCAACTTTGTATAGAAAATTTGAAGTATTTCCAAGAGTTAAATAAAATCTGTCAAGAGAGTGAAGAGATTAAACTGGATATAAATAATCAAATGTCTTCATTAAACCAAGAATTGGAGGTATTAAAAAACGATAAGACTACAGAACGGGTCAATGAATTGTTGGAAACCATAGTCGACGATATATAACAACCACAGATGTGGAAATTAGTTAATGAGTAATGTCAATATATTTACAAGATAATTCTATACAACTATTTTTTGGCTTGTAAGAGATCATAATTCTTCTTAGCAGTTTGGTTATAATTGATAACCTTCTTTTGTAATTCAGCAAATTTTTCTTCCTTTCTCTTTTGCTTATCACTTAATTTGATAAGTTGTTTATCACCCCATACTTTATAATCTTGGAAATATTGTCTATCCATATTGAATTCTCTAGTAATGACATCATCAGTTAATCCCAATTTTTCAATACAGTAAAAGTAATCTTCTGGTCTAGTTTTTTTCAAGTATTTTAACATGCTTTGTCTTTGTTGAACCAATTCTCTTATATGTTGGATATGTACTTTATCTTTGAAAGCTTGTTTTAAATGATCCATTCCCAAATGAATTCTTACGGTCAATACAGCTGCTTGAACCTCTGGAGATCCAGTATCTCCTTCTTTTCTAGCGAATTCTAGTTTGGCTCTACCAATAGCTAGTTTCCGTTTGTCTTTAGCATTACTATTTTTAAGATTTAAAATCGTTAACACAGCACTTTTCTTACGCTCTTCTGCTTCGGCAGCAGAGTCAAATAATACATTACTGATTTTGGATCTGTTCAAGGTAGCTTTTTCAACCCCATAGAACAATTTTTCTACTTCTTCTCGTTTGTAACCATTAGCCAAATTAGTAGGTTCAGAGATTTCTTCTCGCATTCTTTTAATAAATCCATTATTGACATCACCTAGAACAGGATCCACTTGAAATTTCAAGTTTCTCAAGTTGTGTTGTTTCAAGTTATTTATATCTCTGACCACTTGTCTTTTGAGTCTTTTTTCTTTTCTTTTTAAACTCTTTAATTTGGAATTGGTGGCATTAGGAGGATATATTTGAGTAGCTGCTAATGAGGGTCTGAATTTGAATCCTTCGGTGGTTCCGGTAGCTTTCTCATTTAATATAAATGTCGTGGAAGCAAACAGCCTAGAACCATAGACAGAACTGGTGAGTGGTCTAATACCAACACCTAGACTTCTTCCAAACATGTTTGTATGACTTTTCCGTTGACTTGGGTTTGATTGAAAAATTTTTGACCATAGTTGAACCGTTATTTCGCACTGGAAAATCGAGCGGTGTATACACGCCACGAGAAGACATAATCTAGATAGATAGGCCAGAAGAATAACAATAGTGAACTAGAATATTGATTAAAGAACAGGTGATGGCGGATAGGGAGTTGATAAAGCTCTCTAAACAATGGAACAAGAAAGTGCCGTCCAAGTACAAGCACTCATTGATAAATGAAGTACATAATGTGGTGATAAATTCAACTGCAAATAGGTCCATCGCTGCTAATATCCAATTATTGATTCATACAAATTATTTCAACCATGTACTATGGGAATTCTTTGACCAGGATGTGATTGTGAACCATATTGAGTTGATAGCAGTGGTATGCTTATACGAATTAAACTCTGGAACTTCAGACATTTTCAATGAAATTACCACTGGATCTCAGAAATTAGATGAATTACTAGTACGACTTTTAAATATCACCTTTGATATTAGGCCCGGTATTAGTTTCAGATTGCAAAGAATGACGTTACAACTCTTGAGGGAACTATCCAGAGCCAAAAGTGACCAATTAAAATCAACCTTCCGAGTTTTATGTGATCCTAAGGCCAATGAAGAGGCTATTAAAAAGGTAGGTCCAGTATATTTGGTTTCAAATTGGTTAAAAAATTTGGTCACGGCAAATATTGACATGCTGTATCAGAACATCGACGATGTGGATTATCTTGAGTACTTAAAAGCGGTGGTGTTATTTTGTTTCACCATAAGAGACCAGTACCCTGACTGCTTAAACACTTACCCTCTTTCAGGTTTCAATTTCCAAATAGGATACGGGTTCCGAGAATTTTTGAAGATTTTGATTCCAAAGTGTGAACAAGATTATTTTGAATTGTTCAAAGCCCATTATTTCGGGAAAACTCCAAACTGGAACAAGATCATACTGGTACCAACAGTATACGATTTAGAGGAATCTGAGTGGTTTCAGTTTGTCAAGTCCTTAGACATGGACCAATTAAAGGATATTAACACCACTTTGAACCTACCACCACTTGATAAAGAGGAACCATTAATCAACTCTATACTGTACTATATCCTTAACTGGAAGTTCCACACCCCAAAAGATCTAAATCACTGGAATGAAGAAGAATTATTCGATAGATTTGATTATCAACAAAAGGTCTCATTTGCATTCAACTTACCCGTTGAGAAAACCGATGACTACGATTTCAGTTATGAATTAAGACATGAGAGTTTTGATCATGTAATCTCAGTTTTAAATCGTCTTAAGATATCCTTGGATAAGGCTAACAAATTACAGATCAATGGAAAGAGTAAGTACTTCCACTCGATAAGTTCCATAGAAACAAAAGGAGACAAATCAGTTATCGACGTCAATGGAGACTGGGCAGAAGATAATATAGTCATACTATTGAAAATAGTTAATCCAAACAAATACTCAAGTCACCAACGGGTAAAAAAATATGGCTTGGAAAAAGTTGCAATTAGAGAAGTGTTATCTGTGACTGGGAATAAGAAGACTAGTTTGGTAATCCCAGAAACAGGAGACCAATTCAACTACTTAATCAGAATGAAGTCAAAGTATTTCATGTATTTCAAAGACCAAGCCAATTGGAATCCAGCTTCATTCGAAAACATGAAGTATGAAAATCCGGTGTTAGTATCTGGTGGGGTACCTAGTGAGTTTTTTACCGCCGAGTTCGAGGTTCAAGCACCCCCAAAAAGGGATCTTAAGCAAGTTAGCCAGGCTTTAGTAAGACTTGATCCCAAAATTCAAACTTGCGAAGTAATTGATGACAATATCTCCAGTGATTCTCTCAGCAAATCCGAAGCTAAAGCCATTTACGAGAGTCTTACTAACAAATTAACATCCATAGATGTTGTTCCCAATGGCACCTCCAGATTATTAAATTCACTTGTTTCTAACTTGAGGTTGAATTTTAAAGATCAGTCTGTGCTTATAGTTACACCCAATTCAAATTGGGCTAGAACCATTCAGCTCCCATCCGAAGTAAATGATAAGACCGGTAGACTATTTCAAGATATTAACGACATGAGAGATCCTATTGAGTTAATAGAATCTTTATTGGCCAGGACTAAAACAGTAGCAACTAAACTCGGCTTGGATCAAGAATATTTTTCGGAAACCGTGGAAAATGCTATCAGTTTTTATAAAATTGAAGTGCCCAAATTTTGGAATGAATATTTGCAAAAACTCAACCAGAACGCAGACAATATCAGCCAGTATCCATTTGAGGATGTACCAAAATCAATTAACATTCAAGGAATTGTCGATTCTTACTATAAAATAATAGAAACCGGTCGTGACTTAGTATCATTATCTCCAATACTAAAATTTCCCAATAACGAAGTTAAAATAAAACAGTACTTGCTAATGAATTATCACAAGTACGTAATAATAAGTCAGCAACAACTTTTAAACGGAGACATACCAGGAATATCTAATAAGTGGTTTGACAATATTGTATTTATTGATAGCAGCAGTATTGATAAAGCTCCTGTTACTAAACTATTAAACACCCAATATAAACGAGTAATTGCGATGGGAGAATCGAGACAAATGAATAGAAATAGCTTATATTACGAGTTGCAACACGAAGGGATAAGCAATGTTAGAATAGACGGTGGATATACTAATAAAGAGCTTTTAAAAGTCTACGAAAAGGAATATCCTAAACTAACTGCTGATAACACAGAAGATAAGTTTGAGTTCAAGAACCGGATCCAAATAATTCCTGTTAAGGATTCTAGTTCTCAAGTGAATGTCCCTGAAGCAGAATATTGTGCTGGTTTTTACAAGTATTTAAAAACCCATTCAAAGGACGCTTGTGTGGTTAGCAATTCCTTATATCAACATGCATTGTTCCAAGAAATGGGAATAGAGTCTGAGGATATAAATGAAATGGCAAGCCATGACTATGTTATTGTATCATGCTTTGGATATAATGGTATACAAGATCTAATTGCCAGTATAAAGAGGGCTAGAAAGGGAGTCTACTTTGTTGGAACCATCCAGGAACCAAATGATATTCACAAAGGAGTCCTAGAAGTTAAACGTAATCAACGGTATATTAAAGTACATGAAATCCACGAGTTGAAGTAGTATACAATATATGTGTCAGCACCAGTACAAACCTAGTACATTCTCAAGTAATTCTCTTGTCCATCCCCTACTCGATATCAGCCCAACTAGAATTAGGATCTTGCATTTCTTGCATGATTCGGTCAATTTCACTTTGAACCTTTTTCTTATCAGCTTCCATGGCAAGTTGCTTCTCTTTTAACTTCGCTTCCTCCTCTTTCTGCCTCTTTGTTTCTAGTTCTAGTTGTTTCTTCTGCTTGGGAGTCATATAACGACCTTTAGGGGCTTCAGATTTAGGAGCTTCAGCTTTAGGAGCTCCACTTCTAGGAGCTTGTCTGGAAGCCTGTGGTTTAGGAGCTTGAGACTTCGATGCCTTTTTCGAAGATTCATCCAAGTTAACCATCCCCAATCTAGCAGCAAGCGATTGTCCAGCCGCACCCATTGGTCTGGGTCCTTCATCATCTGATTCTGATTCACTGGTCCCCTGGGAGTCATCTTCCCATTGTTCCTCGGCAGCCTTACTAGCGAGGTGATGCTTCTGACTTTGGTCCAGTTTTTGGTTCTTCTGGTTCAGTTTTGGTGGACCGGACGGCATACCCAACCGAGCAGCGAATGACTTGGCGGCATCCGTCATAGGAGGCAACTCACCGTCCAGACCCGAGTCCAGCTCCTTTTCTCTTGAAGATGGAGGAGTCCTCAACTGTTTATTACCTCTGCCTCTCTGGGATTGTCTATGGTCAGGCTTATGGTCATTATGCTGTTCAAAATCTCTAGGTTTATGATTAGGTTTGTGGTTAGGCTTGTGATTGTCTTTTCTGGAATGATTTTGTTTATGATTAGGCTTAGGATCTGAAGGTTCAGCAGAAGCCCATTTACTTTCTAAGTTCTTCGATGGTTTGGGTTTAGGTTTGGTAGTAGAGCTCGCACTAGCACTAGCACCAGAGCTGGCACCAGATTTGGCGCTACTCGGAGCTGGGTCATCAGCCGAAGCCCATTTGGACGGTAATCCAGCCATCACTAGGAATATAAAACAATTTATTAATTAGTTACTTCGCTCGAATTGCCATTACTCCCAGAAAAATGAGACTGAGCATTTGCAACCACCATACCAGAATCTAAGAGGTGATAGTAGAGGAATAAGGAACATCCATTGGATCCTGACTAGTCAAATAAACTAGTCAATAGCCATATAAAATGAAACGAAACCACCTTAAAAGGTCTTATCACCGAAGGCAAATGTCTAATGGCTTAGTAAAGCTTACAAAAGACAGGTGATGGAAGTTTGAAAGCCGCAACCGGTGGTCCCACGACCACACCATATTAGTGGGAACGAATCACCCGAAATTTTTCATTTTAAGAACCCACAAGCACTACCGGTTATTGATCACACAATTGATCAAGAAAAACTATAAATACCACTGTTTGCCCCGGATTTCACGCCACAAACCAAAAACGTAAAAATGCCAGGATTTTCATTAGCCACTGAATTGGATAGTTGGAAACAATTAGAACTGCTCTATAAGAGTCAGGGGAAAGTTAATGTATTAGAAGAATTCTCTAAAGATTCAAAAAGATTTGAAAAATATAGTAAGACTTTTACAAACTTTGATGGGTCTGAAATCTTATTTGACTTCTCCAAGAATTTAATCAATGATGAAATTTTGGCTGGATTATTAAAATTAGCCAAAGAAGCTAAAGTGGAACAATTAAGAGATGAAATGTTTAACGGGGATAAAATGAACACTACTGAAAACAGAGCTGTGTATCACGTGGCCTTAAGAAACAGATCCATGAAACCAATGTTGGTTGATGGTAAAGACACTGCTCCAGAAGTTGACTCTGTATTACAACATATGAAGGAATTCTCTGAAGAAATTAGATCTGGTAAATGGACTGGGTACACTGGAAAAGCCATTACTGATATTGTTAACATTGGGATTGGTGGTTCTGATTTAGGGCCAGTTATGGTCACTGAAGCTTTGAAAAAATATGGAAAAGAAGGGATGAATGTTCACTTTGTTTCTAACATTGATGGGACTCATATGGCTGAAACCTTAAATGGAATTAGTCCTGAAACTACCTTATTCTTAATTGCTTCTAAGACTTTCACCACTGCTGAAACCACCACCAATGCTAACTCTGCTAAAGAATGGTTTTTAAAAGAAGCTAAAGATGAAGCTTATATTGCCAAACATTTCGCTGCTTTATCTACTAACGCTGAAGAAGTTGGTAAATTTGGTATTGATACCAAAAATATGTTTGGGTTTGAAAGTTGGGTTGGTGGTCGTTACTCTGTTTGGTCTGCCATTGGATTGTCAGTAGCTATTTATATTGGATTTGATAACTTTGAACAATTCTTAAAGGGAGCTGAAGCCGTTGATAAACATTTCACCGAAACTCCTTTAGAAGAAAACATTCCTGTTTTAGGGGGTTTGTTATCTGTATGGTATAACAATTTCCACAAGGCTCAAACTCACTTGGTGGCTCCATTTGATCAATATTTACATAGATTTGCTGCTTATTTACAACAATTATCTATGGAATCTAATGGGAAATCTGTTACTAGAGCTAATGTTTTCACCAACTATGAAACTGGGTCGATTTTATTTGGAGAACCTGCTACTAACGCTCAACATTCTTTCTTCCAATTAGTTCATCAAGGGACTAAATTAATTCCTGCTGATTTTATTATGGCTGCTCAATCTCATAATCCAATTAGAGATAACTTGCACCAAAAAATGTTGGCTTCTAATTTCTTTGCTCAATCTGAAGCTTTAATGGTTGGTAAAGATGAAGACAAAGTTAAGAGTGAAGGTACTACTGGAGGATTAATTCCTCATAAACAATTTTCTGGTAACAGACCAACCACTTCAATTTTGGCTCAAAAAATCACTCCTGCTGCTTTAGGGTCTTTGATTGCTTACTATGAACATGTCACCTTTGTTGAAGGAGCCATTTGGAACATCAATTCCTTTGATCAATGGGGGGTTGAATTAGGGAAAGTGTTGGCCAAAGCTATTGGTTCAGAATTGAATGATAAAAAAGAGGTTGAATCCCATGATCCTTCCACCAATGGTTTGATCAATGTGTTCAAGAAATGGTCTTTATAGGTTAGGATATCTGTAGACTTGAGTAATTAGGTTAATTAATATTTAAGTTGTGTGATTGTAGACAGTGTACAGTGTAGAAGCTATATTGTAAAAGCTATAGTGTGTAGTTATAGTGTGTAGTTATAGTGAAGATATAGTGAGTGAGAAAAATGAAATCGCAAACTCATCTTTAACACCATGGCTAAGAAAGCTAAGACTAACAACGGTACCAGCCAGAAGGTGGAAACCAAGACACAGCCCGTGGATATAGATACTAACGACGAGTTTGAACCCCCAGAAGAACTCGATAACCCACTTCGAATCGTGCTTATAGTGAACTCCCCAGATGTTCCCGATGGAGAGTTACAAGAACGGTTAATGGATTATGTTCAAAGCATGGAAGATGTAGATAAATTCTTCAATGAATTTGATGAAAAAGTGGCTCTACCTAACGAAGGTCATATCAAATACGAAGTAGGGTCCGATGGGTTGGTGGTAATTGTGGTTGATTCTGGTGAATTAAAAGCTTCTACCTTGAAATTTATTGATGAGTATAATGAGAAATTCGTTCAGGCTTAAGCTTCCAAATGTATATTACTATAGTCATATAGAGTTATAAGACATTTCATATCTATGACAGCATTACACTGTGTCTATAGACCTTCTACATAGCCCACCAAAATATATGATATATCTATCTCATTTTGCACGGAATCGGTTTCCGGTTGACGACATTTCTCTGGTTAACTATAAAAACCCCACACATTCCACTTCTTTTTTAGTACTCGTTTCAACAATGTCTATTAAATCAATCACAGACGGGGTCTATACCCCAATTGTTACGTTCTACAAGGCTGATGGATACACCATCGATACCGAAACTCAGATTAACCATGCTAAATACTTACAACAAAATGGAATTAAAGGGTTGGTGGTGTTTGGAACCACCGGGGAAAACCCCCTCTTAACTCAACTGGAAAAGTTGCAATTGGTATCTAGGATTCACCAAGACATTCCTGATATGGAAATTGTGGTGGGGATCTCGGAATCAAACATTCAAAACGCTATTCAGTCCATCAAGGAGTTTCAACAAGTAGGGGCTTCAATGGCAATGGTTTTACCTAGTTTTTATTATGGGAACGATACTCCACAGCAAGGAATTGTGGATTGGTATACTGAAGTAGCTGACAGCAGTGTATTGCCTATGATCTTATACATTTTCCCTGGAGTCTCCAATGGACTTCAAGTGTTACCAGAAACCGTCAGAATTTTGTCTTCTCACAAAAATATCATTGGGTGCAAATGTTCCCATGGAGACGTTCACCAATATTCTAGAATTGCATTGGATCCTCAAATAGAAGCCAATAACTTCAAGTTGTTATCAGGTCAAGGGCAATTGTTGTTACCACTTTTGAGTATTAACGGGAAGGGAGTCATTGATGCTTTATCTGGATGTTTTCCCAAGACGTTTGTTAAGCTCTATGATTCGGTTACTACAGGGGACATGGAGACCGCCAAAAGGTTACAATTTGTGGCAGCCGAAGCGGAAGTGTTGGCATCACAAGGAGGGTTTTTGGCCATCAAAAGAGCCATTAAAGAACACTTGGGCTTGGGAGAATGTATTTCAGGAAGAAAGCCTATGAACTTTAGTTTTTCAGATGAAAAGTGGGGGGGATTTGAGTCTGTTTATAACATGATTAAGGCTACAGAAGATTCTATAGAATAATCCAACTACTATATACACAAACTAGACCAACACACCAATAAACCAATACAAATATACACAGATATACTACAAACACTGTTAACATTCATACAAAGATCTCACGACATTGTCTCGGGGTTAAATCCAACCCAGGGCCATTGTTTGCACAGATCCCCAGATTTTTGATAAAACAGGAAGTCCCCCACTCGAACGGAAACGGTTTCCGTGTGAGGGGGAACCCAGTATAGCTTATCTGAGTATGTATCTGATTATGGATCTGATTATGGATCTGCTAGCAAATCTTCTCTGTCAGTATGCTTTTCTTGGTAAACTATACGAAACCCCACAATTAAGCGGAACCCAATTCCTTTACACGGACACCAACTTTACACGGAAACCAATTCCTTCAAATCCTATTGTCTTAATAATCATGGTTCGAAGAGAGACGGAAACTGTGTCCGTGTACCTCGTACTTTCCCTCTACCCCCACCGAGATCTCTACCCCACAATTCACTTTGAGTATATAAACCCATCACCAGCCGTTCGATTAATTCAACAAGTACCACAGTAATAGTAATAGTTTGTCAAATGTCGGTAAAGAAATTCAAATTCAGCTTTGAAGATAATTCAGCTCATCCAGCCCCAAAAGCGGTTTACAATTACAGACTTATCTTGTTAGCCTTGTCAGCTGCCACAGGGTCTGCGATGTATGGGTATGATTCAGGGTTTATTGGAGGAACCATATCTTTACCATCTTTTGAAAAAGAATTCGGATTAGATAAAGCTGAAGGGAATACCTTGGCTTCTTTGAAGTCGAATATTGTTAGTACTTTCCAAGCAGGAGCTTTCTTTGGGGCAATTATGGCTTATTGGTGTAATGAAAAGTTTGGTAGAAAGAAAACCATTTTGGCGTTTGCCGTGATTTTTATGGTAGGGGTGACTTTACAATTGGCTGCTTCAGGGAAAGTTGGATTGATTTATGCTGGAAGAGCCGTGACAGGATTATCTGTAGGAACCATGTCGATGATTGTTCCAGTTTATAATGCTGAATGGTCTCCTCCTGCCATTAGAGGGTTGACGGTTGGGCTTTATGAATGTGTGTATCAAACGGCTTTAGTGATAGCTTTCTGGATTAATTATGGTGTGAAAATCCACCAATCAGATGATGGAGATGCCCAATGGCATATTCCTTTTGCAATTCAATATATCTTTGGTGGTATGTGTATAATATGTATGAGTTTGCAACCAGAGTCTTTCAGATGGTTAATTAAAGCTGGAAAAGTTGAAGATGCTAGAAAGGCTTTGGTTAAGATTAGAAAATTGCCTGCTGATGATCCTTATATTAATTATGAAATTCAATCTGTGATGGAACAATTGAATGAAGAGGCCAAAATTGCAGAGAAAGACAAGTTGCTTACTTCAGGAAATGCTATCAAAAAGACAGAATTGTATGGTAATCTCAAAGAACTCACCAAACCAGGAATTAGAAACCGGATGTTATTAGGAATTTCGGTTATGGTGTGGCAGAATTTATCAGGAATCAATGCTTTGAATTATTATTCGCCTAACATTTTTGCTTCAATTGGAGTTTCTGGGAATAATTTGGATTTATTGGCTACTGGTGTGTTTGGAATCTGTAAAGCTGTCACTAATATCATTGCCATTTTATTCATGATTGATACGTTTGGAAGACGGAAACCATTATTAGTAGGGTCCACCTTGACGTTTTTCACCATGATTTATTTGGCAATTTATTCTCAACTTTCTGGGTCCTTTGATCATGAAGTGCCTATGGATAATGGTGCCAGAGCAGCGTTGGCATGTGTGTATCTTTTTGCCATTTTCTATGCGTTTTCATGGAATTCAGTCCCATTTGTATATTGTTCGGAAACATTCCCCACAAACGTCCGGAACTTGTGTATGACCATTTGTGTCATGACCCAATGGTTGATGCAGTTTGTGATTGTTTATTCTAATCCGTATATGATGCAAAATATCAAATATGGTACGTTTTATTTCTTTGCCGTATGTTTGATTCTTTCGGTGCCTTTCACATACTTTTTACTTCCTGAAACCAGGGGGATTTCATTGGAAAATATGGATATTATGTTCAATATTAAGGGTTTGGCCAGAACAAAACGTCGGAAAGCAGATGAAATTATTGAAATGAGAAGACATCAAGTGTTAATGGATGATAATGGTAAGGTTGTAGTTAATCAAATTGAAGATGAAGATGATGGGAATCTGATTGAAAAGGTTAATACCTCTAGTACAAAGAGTGTGGCGGAGGTGTAATAGCTACTTAAATATACCAATGTACGAAAGATAAATCCAAAACTAATCTAATAAATCTCTTAACCCACCCTAATAACATATGGTAGCATAAAGTAGTAATATAGTAGTAATTTGGTGACCAGTAGCTGTTTGTATTTGCAGCCACGATTATCCCCACACGACCGCGCACTTTTCATTTGACCAAAATCAAATGGACAACGCTTACCAACAACAGCAACAGCATGGAAGACTGGAGAAGAATCGATATCGATGCATTGGAAACCGACAAGTTTCTCACCAAGGAGGAATTGATTCCTCAAATCGCCAACCCTGTGGATGAAAGTGCCCTCCCTGGAATCATGAGTGAGTGTAAGAGCAAGTTGACCAAGGGGCAATTCTTGGAAGCTTTACAATTAGGATTGGATAATCCTCCATATTTAACTAGTGAACAAGCTAAAAGTAGTTATAATGAAATGATGTTTGAAGTGTTGGTGTCTATAAAGAGTAACAATAATGATTTGGGACCATTTATCAAGCAATTGACCAGTGATCAACAAGATACCTTGGTGAAATATTTGTATAAAATCATGAGTACTGGTTATGGATCCAAACAAGGAGGGATTTTATTATCATGGTTTGAAAAAACCATTGAAATCACGGGTTTGGGACCTATAATCAGATATATGAACGATAGACGTACGGTATAATAAAAATGTATAGTAACATAATGAACATCCATGGATAAATGTAACGTTGTATAAACTAATGTGCACGCTTGGGGAGTGTTATTTCTCCGAATAATCTCCAGGTCTATGAGAGAATCGGGAAAGTGGGGTTTATGCTTGGAGATCTCCACATTTCACTTACTGTGATGAACCCCAGGGTATTTGTTTAAGAGATACAACTTATAGTATATGTGACCATTATACAATAGTTACAGTAGCACCCACCTAGGCATGTGTTGGTACTATCCCCTAATACTATCCCCTAGTATTCTATCCCCTGGTTCGGTTAGTACCGGCGTGGCCTGGACTCTCCAACGATTCTGAAACTTTGGTGTTGGCACGGAGCTCGCGTGGCTCCTAATCAATGGGGAGACGCTATACAGTACTCCGACCGGTTTCCAAAGTAGTTGTATAGGTTGATTTGCCCAAAGAGTGTATGGGGTTATAACCCCATTGTAAAGATTTAGGAGGAGGGGGAGGTAGCGGGGGTTCAGCAAAAATTGGCATTGAGCATTTTGAAAAATCTCCACTATTTAAAGGGCCTGATTTCCCTCAATTTCTCTTCTTCTTTTTTTCAGATTTACTATATATTGTTTTATCAATTACTTAATTTACAATGTCTGTTACTTTAAATACTGGAGCTAAAATGCCACTTTGTGGGTATGGGGTTTGGAAAGTCGACCAATCCTCTTGTTGTGATACCATCTACAACGCCATTAAAGTTGGATACAGATTATTCGATTGTGCCCAAGATTACGGTAACTGTTGTCAAGTTGGTGATGGGTTCAAAAAAGCCATCAGTGAAGGTTTAGTCACCAGAGAAGATTTATTCATCACTTCTAAATTATGGAATGCTTACCATGAACCAGAAATTGTCGAAAAATCTTTAGACAAAATCTTATCTGATATGCAATTAGAATACCTTGATTTATTCTTAATGCATTTCCCAGTTGCTTTCAAATTTGTTCCATTTGATGTTAAATATCCTGCTGAATTAGGGCCAGGTCCTAAATTGGAATTAGGTGACACTCCAATCATTGACACTTGGAGAGCCATGGAAAAAATTTATAAAGCTGGTAAGAAAGTTAAAGCCATTGGTGTTTCTAACTTCAATGGTGGATTATTAATGGACTTATTAAGACAAGCTGAAGTTGTTCCAGCCGCTTTACAAATCGAACATCACCCATACTTACAACAAAAACAATTGATCAAATACACCAAATTAAGAGGTATTGCTATCACTGCTTACTCTTCTTTCGGAGGTGCTGGTTATATTGAAATGGACCACCCAGCTGCCAAATCTTCTCCTTCTTTATTAACCCATGAAACCATCACCAAGATTGCTGAAAAACATGGTAAATCTTCTGCTCAAGTGTTATTAAGATGGGCTACTCAAAGAGAAATCGCTGTGATTCCAAAATCTTCTAACCCAGACAGATTAAAGGGTAACTTGGAATTCAACGACTACGACTTGGATGAAGCTGATTTCAAAGCCATTGATGAATTAGAAAGAAACTTGAGATTCAACGATCCTAAAGGTTGGGATGAAGAACAAGTCTGTATCTTCTAAGCTGGCTCAGACGAAAGAGAACTTACATCATATATAAATACAAACTAAAACTACCATCTGAAGACATTTTTTCATATCTGTTTAGACTAATATATAATTCTGATCTTGATCACTTGTAGTTTTCGTGGTGCCATGAATTTTTCCGTTCCTTGGCTTACAGGATTCACCGTTGGCCGGTATAGAATTTTTCACTTCCCCACGATTCGTGCTCGGAAAGTTCAATGGGGAAAATTTTCCGAAACCTGAAACGGACGTACGTCGAGGGGTTGTTGGGGAATTTTTGTTGGAATTTCGGCACGTTGACGAACTATAGAGTGGGGAAATGATCACCTGGGTGTTTAGGATTAGATGAAACGTTGTGAAAGGGTCAAATGGGTTGTCCCGGAAAAACAAAGGGCCATGCGGGTAAAAGCTACGTCGACAGACGGAAGAACAATACACATGAAACAAAATCACTTGCCCAATTGGTAAATTCATAACGTGGGTCACGTCACTCATTTGCAGTGGTTTGCCATGGGGTATGTCCACCAATGAGAGTCGAGTATGAGGGGCTGATCAGAAGGAGCCTTGTTGTTTTAACGTCCCTTACCCAAATAGTGCCCCACTTGGGGAAATAGGGCCTGCACATAACATGGAGTTAGAACACTGGTATAGAGCAGAATGCAACGTTACGTTTAGAGTTGGATAAATCAAAGAGGGCTTTTATGAACAAGCGGTATTTTATTGGAACTTTTTTAGATAGAGTCTAATACAGCCTTTCTACCGACATTCAACAACTTCAATCTCGACACAAAGTCGTCTCTGTTAGTATAGGCTCCACACATTCTTCTTTTACCGGTGAATTCGGTTCTGGAATGGAAACATCTCCAGTTGTCAAAGATTAAACATTGACCCGGTTTCAATTGGTAGAACAATTCATTTTCAGGGTCACTGATAATGGCATACCAATGTCTAATGGCTTTATAGAATTTAGGAACATCTTCAGGGTTGGCCCAATTATCCATAGTAGATCTATCAGATTGATTCCATCTGATTTGAATCAACTTTCCCTGGTTGTTCAATTTAAACACTGGTTGAGGAATGTCTGGCTGAATACAAACTTTTTCTTCCCCTGCTGAATGAGCAGGAACCGGGATTTTGGTTAAAAGTTCATAACTTTCAGGGTGAGTTTCTTTCAAAATTCCAGCACATCTAATGGCATCAACTAAAGAGCTGGTTCCCCCCTCTCCGTCATGAAACAATAAATGGAATAATTGCAACCCAGGAGTGTCATTCCAATAAGTTCCATCAGTATGAGAAGAAATATCAATATTAGTATAAGCAGTATCAGCTTTTGACAAATCACTAGTAAAGTCCCAGAACCCTCCATAGTGAGTAGGTCTTATATACATCAACTTTTCACATAACTTTTCGGTATCTTCTGGAGTCACAGGCACATTATCAATCAAACAAAACCCGTACTTCCAGATCTTAGAACACCAATCTCTAATGGCTTCTTCGTTATCTTCTTCATCACTTGATTTCATCACCGTATTGAAGTCAACCGTCGGCAAGTTGTTGGAAATATCAGCCACATTCCAATGGTGCATCTTCAAAGTGTCTTTTTCCCCAGCCACTTTCTCATCAAGCGGAACCAACACTGGGTTATAAGAATGTAAGTAAACCCAGTCAAATGGGAACAGACTCACGTGACTGTCCTGGTCCCATACAATCTTAAGGCTTCCTGATTCCAATTCCAACTTGCTGGGAGCAATATCTTCGTTAATGGTGGCAGAATTCAAAAGTCTTTGCTTGGTAGCACTGTAGTAACACTGTTCACAATGACAGTTATCTCTTAACCAAATGTTATGGAAATGACTTTGTTGGCCATCTTTCCATACAACTTTGACCTGGTCGTCTTGCTTTTGTACTTGTTCAATCATCATCTGCTACTGTCACAAAATCACGAATCACAATGAATTGTGGAGAAGTTTGTGAAAAATTCGTGGAGGGTTCATGGTGCGAATTTGGCTCAGGGTCAAACGGAAATATTACCCTCACAGTGCACCAAAGTTCATCACAGTAACAACTTCATCACAGTAACAAGTTCAAGGTGTTAGTGTATGGCCAGCGAAGATGTCGAAGCGTGCCAGCAACCTGGCAAATGAGTTTAATGACTATAAAGACGAGTTTAATCAGTACCCTGGAGATGTCAGTATGGAGTTTACAGACTTAAACCCAGGTCATAAGAATGATATTTCGAATGAAGAAACGTATACTGGCAGTGATAGTGACGAAGCCGGCGATAAGAACACGTGCCCGCCGGAATGGGTGTCTATGGATGTCGATAAGTTTGGCAAGTCGTTTTATAATACGGAAGAAGACCCGTTGACTGAGCAGATCAAAAGCTTGAAATTAAAGACTTTGGCAGAGTATTTAAATACGGGGAAGTATGATGAGATTATTGAGTACTCTAGGTCTACCGACGGGTTGATTAATAACGAGCTGAGAAAGAACATATGGCCTATATTGTTGGGAATTACCGACAGTGGTCACAAGGGGAAGGTCACTTTGGACCAAGAGGAGGGCAGTTCCAAGAGACTTTTGAACACCACCGAAGCATCTTTGTTTCTAGGCGAAATGAATTTAAATGATAGCCCTCTCCACAAAGACGAAGAGCAAGTCAAATTGGATATCAAACGGTCTTTCACCATATTGAATCACATCCAATCATCTTTTACCAACAATTCTTCGTTCACAAATATTTATTCTACTGAAGAAATCAATTTTTTGAAGAGAAATTTGTTTAATTTGGTGGTGAAATTATTAAGAAAGTATCCTAGTTTGAATTATTATCAAGGGTTTCATGATATTGCCAGTATTATTTTGATTATGAATTTCAATCAAAACTCCAATAAAATCGATGAACCCGCTAGTTTCAAGCTCTTGGAGACTATGACCTTGAACCATTTGAGAGATTATATGATTAGTGATATTAACTTATCGCTTCAACACTTGAAACTTATTCCGGCGTTGATTGAAATCGTGGATTATAAGATGTTTAAATTGATTAAACAGTTGAACCATGGGTTTATAAGCACCAATGGAGCTCATTATGACTATAATTTCTACCAAGGGTTATCGTCGATTTTAACGATTTTCAGTCATGATATTGAGAATTTAAATCAATTGTTGATTTTATGGGATTTCAGTTTAAGTTATAACACCATTTTGATTAACATTTATATTTATGTGGCTGCTATTATGGTTAAGAAACAAGAGATATTCCAAAGTTTGGGAATTAAAGATGACGATGACCATTTCAATTCCGCGATTTTCAATGTCGATAAGGATAAACTCCATAGTTTATTATCGTCCACCCATTTATTCAAAGATCTTAACGACTCAGATATGATCAAAATCTTGAACTTGGCCAAATCATATTTCGAAACTTACCCTCTTAACAAATTGAGTAATTCGTGTTTTACTTTTGATTTGTGGTTCACGGAGTATAATCCCAGTTCTGTGTTGTTGAACACCTCCAAGCCTGGGTTTAGTATGAATAACACGGACCAGCCAGATTATAACGAGATTGGACCTGACCTGGACCCTGTGGCACCTGTGGAACCTGTGGACCTTGTGGACCCAGAAACAACTGTACCAACACCTTTATCTCTCCTCGACAACCCCGATGCCTTGAAAGAAACCATTGACCTTCAGAATGAACAAATGTCAAGACTCACCAATTACAATCTTTCCCTTGAAAAGAAGCTTTTTGATGCTCAAGCCCTTGAAGAATCGATCACTGACTTTGATAATTCCGAGACCTGTGGAAACTCTGAGTCTAACTCGTTATCCTCCTCGTTATCGTCTTTACAGTCTTCCACTTCGTCTTTGAACACAAAGATCTTGAAGACTTCTTCCATGTACTTTAAACGGTTATTGTTTTCAGACTCCTCCAGAGACACCAGTCCCTCTGGCGATGAACCTGAAACCATGGATAAAACATCTAAAACTCCCGTCAAAAGAAACAAGATGTTCAAATTATCCAAGGTTTATAAAATCAGTTTGACGGTGGGGTTCATTGGGTTTCTTTTACACTTTTTATTGGCCAAGCATAGTTCTAGCCTTATGAATGTTAACCTCATTAACTTTACCAATCGAATCTTGAGTGATAGTTTTAATTTTTTAAAGAATTCGTCCATAGTGAACAGTGGAGTTCACACCGGGAAAGTGGGATTAGGAAACATCAGAAACTCCATTTACGGATATATGGGGTAACCAAACACTCTTTACGCCTTACGACCTTTATTTCTGTGTTATTAGTTATTTATATATTTATACAAGTGTCTATCTAATTTTGATATTGTAGACTGTCCAAGAGGGCTAATAGTCAAAATCAATTTCATACACCAAAACTGCATCGGTGTTATTGGCATTCCCCCATCCTCTATTCCCACTAGCACTAACCATAAACCTCCCCGTAGGATCCACATATAAAGAACTCAAAACTCCTCCATGGTGTCCTGGAACAATCAAAAATGGCGTGGCTTGAGTCTTCTTTCCAGCGTTAGAACTGGTAACATTGGTAGGGTCCTCAGAATTATACAAATTAAGATTATACAACCGGATATTATCCATTGACCCACACAATAAAAAGTTATTATTAGGCATAGTGGATAACGCCGTGACCGGCCCGGAGATTTTGGGGAATTGTAAACGTTTCAGAATATTAGGAGCATATAATGATTTGTTATTAGCAGTTCTTTTATGAGGCATTTTAATGGAAAATTCATCCACGGTACTATTTCTTCTTCCCACATAGATATAATCCCCACAGTTAGACCAAGTAGAACTCATACACCACGGAGGAGTCTTTTCAGGTACTCCATACTTAATAACAGGCCCATTCCCGGTTCTAACATCCCAGATGTTCACAGTTCCGTCACTACAAGAACTCATGAATATAGTGTCGTTGGTGTATACTTTATTGGTGATTTTCGAATTATCAACCGCTAGTTTGGAGGATTTATCTTCAGACTCCAATTTCTTTCTGGGTCCATTTTCATTTTCATTATCACTATCACCAAATAATGACCCCATATCACTATTCTTTTCATCATCCTCTGCCGTAGAAGTATCTACAGATAAGGTAAAGTCAGCTAATCCTAAAGGTCTATACTGAATATTAGAAATTTGCCCCGTACTTCCTTGATAGAGATTCACACAATTCCCAGTATTTAAATCCCATTGTCGTATGGCTTTATCCCAGGCTCCTGATAAAAACTTATCTTGAGCCGAGTTCAATTTCAAAGCCGAAACCGCATCATTATGGCCATTTATCGACTCAATTGAACTTCGTTTGGGCCCATGCTTGAAGTAATGTTGCAAGACTCCTTCGTTGTATCTCATAGTATAAAGAGAAATACCTCCCGATAAAACTCCCGATAAACACCAATACCCATTTCTTTCTACTTCCAAAGCATAAATAGGATTTGTTTTAGGCTCATAGTTAATAGAACCAGTAGAAAAATCGCTAGGTTTGATTTTGGGATTGGCTTCCATGACTTGGGCTTTGGTTAAGGGTTGTTCATTTTCCCAGTAGCTGTTGATAACCCCAGCCTTAGTAACCGAGTCTACTAGATTATGTTTTTGAGCCATAGTTAACGGCGACTTTCCTTGGATAGACTCAATGAAATCGTACTTCCGAATGAAACCATCTTCGCCTCCAGTGATAATCCACTTGGGGCCGTCTGTAAACGCTATGGCATGGCATTGAGTGGAATATGGAATGGCCATGGTGGGGACTATATCGAATTCGCTGGCAGCCTTTGCTTTTTGCATTAAGGTTTCCCGAAGAGGAGGTTTATCGCTGTCCACGTCCATGGCATCCTCGTCCCTACCACCATGGCTAGAACCATTTTCGGCACCATTAACACTGCTGGACCCATTTTTGGTACCACTTCCCTTCTCTCCATCCCCAGAATGACCTTCTTCATTGTCTCCCTTCTCAGTTGGCGATGACTGTTCATCCTTAGCATCCAAGAACTTGGTTTCATCCTGATCATCCTCATTTTCCTCGTCGTTTTCCTCTTCGTTTGCCTTCTCGGAGTCATTTTCATTGCCATTGTCTTCATTATCGTCGTTATCATTATCGTCGTCGTCTTCATCGTCTTCGTCGTCGTCGTCTTCATCCTCCTCCTCTTCTTCGCCATTGTCGTTGTCGTTTTCATTGTCTTCATTGCCATTGTCGTTCTGGGTGTACTGGCCGTTGTCGTCTTCGTCGTCGTCTTCGTTTCCATCCATCATCTCGTCATCGTTCTCTGGAACGTTGAACAAATCGTCTTCCATACTCATGGTGTGTTGTTGCGCACAAATAGATTTGAGAAGAGAAGAAGTGTAGGAGGAGGGCCTGGCTGGCAGGACGAGGCAGGACGAGACGGGACGAGACGGGACGAGGTTAGTGCCAGACTAGGACCAGAACTAGAACCAGTGTGATGGTACTGGGAGAGTAGACTGGGAGTACAGTATAGTACTACCGTATTACAGTATAGTATTACAAGAGAGTACAGTGGAAGTAGCTAGTTATATATTAATATATCTTAATCTATTCGTAGATCCAAGAGAACATGGCGTGTTTGTATTCAACCAATTCTTCCTTTTTGAACCATAAGTCGATTTCTTTCTTAGCAGATTCAACGGAATCAGATCCATGACAAACGTTTCTTCCCATGTCAATGGCAAAGTCAGCTCTGATGGTACCTGGAGCAGAGTTTAATGGGTTGGTGGCACCCAAAATGGCTCTACCTTGTTTGACAACGTCTTTACCTTCCCAAACAGTGGCCAAAACTGGGCCAGACAACATGTAGGATAATAAAGATGGGAAGAAAGGTTTGGATTGTAAGTCGTCGTAGTGAGTTCTTAATAAAGATTCGGTTGGTTGGACCAATTTGATACCAACTAATTTGAATCCTCTGTTTTCAAATCTTCCGACAATGGAGGAGATCAATCCTCTTTGGACACCATCTGGTTTAATAGCAATAAAGGTTCTTTCGTCTGACATGTTTAGTGTTTAGTAGTTGTTGAAAAATTTTTCGCAGGCTCACCGTGGTTATAGTAATATAGTGGTAGGGGCACTACTTTGATAGTATCATAACAGAATATTTATTAAAGTAACCATAAAACAATACAAACACCGATAAAGAAGGATGAAGAACTGAAACGGTGGGGATGAGGGGACGAAGGGTCACCTGATCAGGTTCATAGGGTCCTCAGAAACAATTTGGTTCAAAGTGGCCTGTGATTCAGCCATATTCTCATCCAGCTCCACCTGTCCTGACACCCGTAAATTATACCGACTTTCATGATAATCCATATAATCCATGACCAACCACACGATATCTTGCACCAGTTGGTTGTAGCGTCTGGATTTCTTGACAGTTTCGCCTGTCAATTGAGGAATATTGAACTTCTCCATAAGATCCCTATAGTAATCACTTCTAACAAAGTTGAAGATAATATCATAATTATAGGAATGACCAAGCATTCTTTTCATCAAATGTTTGCGGAGATCGTTCAATTCGTTGTAGTATTTGTACTCAGGTTCTTTGTTAATAAGCATGATTAAAAGCACGTCGAATTCGTCATCAGACAACTCATGAAGAGAAGGAATCACCGAAGCAAATTGGAACCGTAATCTGGTATTGTTGAAGCCATTTTCGTCGATGGTTTCATCAAAATGGCGCTCATTGAAGTCGGAGTGGATATCCGAAAGGGACAATTCGATATTCATTAAATTTGATACAATTACTCTACAATAATTTGCAACTAAATTTCTCTAGATTAGTTCCAGTAAGCGGGTGAAGCGTAGAAGTAGCAGTCAAGTAGCAACTAACAGTGGAGTACCAGTAACAATCAGTTAACAATCAATTGGCAATCAAGTAACAATCAATCCAAGCACTAGTAGTAGTAGTAGCAGTAGTAGAAGAATAAAGTCATCTTCTCATCATATAAATGCTGCAAAATAGAACGCGAAATCAAATGCGGAAACTTTAGCTTGTTTATTATTACCATGAATTCTGAACTTGAGGAGAAAGAGAATGTGTTCTACGTGCCGATGTCCCGGAAGGAACACAAGGGCGTAGAACGGCACGAGAGACACCACGGCAAGCACCATGATAAGCTTCAGACCGGTGCTGGGAATGGCACTGGTGTTATTACTAGTACCGGCAAAAACAAACGAGGTGCTAGCGGGACTCCTATAACGCCATCCTTAGGCCAGAACGTCATACGAAGGAAAGTTGATATGCCCAGACGATATTTACAGTTTGCTGATGAGGATATCATGAGAATAGAGTATGAGAGTTGGTTGTTGAGCCAGAGAATGGCCCGGAATGATGAGGTTAGAAAGTTTTATTTGATGGAACAAGAGGCAGTTGAAGGAAGAGTTAGCAATTGATAGCAGTTGATGAAGGGGAGTAGAGAGGAAGGTAAGTAGCATAATATAAGCCATATATACGCCATTAGGTCTATTAACATTTATGTTCAATTGTATTAGTAGTCTAGTTATATTTGTATTGTTGTATAGTCTGGATTGAGTTAGTTTCTGGTGCTCCGGAAGTAGCTAGAAATCTTATCATCAGAATCAAAATAACTCCCGTCCCGTTTGTTCACCCAATCATTATGTTTCTTTTCCATATTAACCTTATCTTCAACCCGGGTTCCTCTTTCTTGTAAATCATCTTTCAACCAATAATGGGCCAAAGGATGAAAAGACGTCGACATAGGAATGGTATAATCAGACTCAGATTTGGTTAGCTCGTCCACCTTTTCAAATTTAATCTGATCTCGTTTAACCAAATCCTTAACACTTCCTTTGTTCAAATGAATTAACTGATCACACCAATCTTTAACCAATCCATCATAGATATGGGTAGCATAAATCACACACGCTTTTCTAGTAGTAGCTTCCTTTCTTAAGAAATGTAACAAATTGTGCCTAGCCACCACATCCAAATCCACCGTAACTTCATCTAAAAGTAGCAATTTCCACGGTTTTAATAACCCTAGAACAAGCTGAACTCGTCTTCTTTCCCCATCACTGATTTTCGACATCAACCAATCAGGATCGATATCTAAAAGCTTGATCAATTCATCTCGTCTTTCACAGTAAATGTCTCCTCCCACAGAAGAGATTAATAAATTAACCGGCATGTCTCGTTTTACCACGGGATTAGAGGCCCATTCGATTCCCAAGTACGTGATGTAACTGTTGATGTCGCTGTTTCTCTTTTCGTTTCTGTCGATGGAGAATTCAAACGGGTCGAACCCATCGAGTCGCAATTGGCCTTGTTTGATCAACGTTTTGCCGGCTAAAATCCTCAATAACGTCGACTTTCCGGCCCCGTTTGGACCAATGATCAAGTTTGTGGTGCCCCACGGGATTTGGAGCGTGACATCGTCGATTCCGTAGTTGGAACTGTTGGGGAATTTGTAGCTAAGGTGTTTGGTTTCTACTGCAAACATAGTTGAAAGTGCGAGTTCGCTGTGCTCTGTAGTACTAATTATATATTATTCATTATAGTGATAGTGGTGATAGTGGTGATAGTGTAGTGCTAATATAGTACTATCTAGTACTATCTAGTGCTAGTAGTAGTTATATTATAGTCTAGTGGTAGTGGTTACATTCGTTGGTCAATTAACCCTATCATAGTGCTCTTTACCTGCTCATTCTCCACATTACCCACAACTTCCCTAATCCCTTCCTTATCACCAGAAAACCGTCTCAAAAAACACTTGAACAAGTCAAGGTAGTCAAACAATAAGTATTGGGAGTTGATTTTGGCCATCAACTCCGAGTTATCAAGTTCATCTTTGGTGTATTTGTCGATGACGACATTGTCGTGGCTGGAAAGCGACATTTCTCTGGTAAGCGTATTGAAATTTTGAACAATCACTGTAAAGATATAGTTCAAACACTTAGCTCTTTTTTCATCATCAAGGGAGGGAATGATTCTATTAAAAGACTCGAAGCACGTGATGTTGGTCACGATGATATTGGACGACAAATCGAGACATTTGTCCACCAAAAACTCGACATCAACGATTCCATTCTCAATCAAATACTCTAACGTGAGGAATAAGAATTGAGGTTGGTAGATCCAGATTCTGAAAATTGCATCCACAATATATTTTTGGATGGTGTTGAAATGGGCTTCGGTTTGTACGAGCTCAGGGAATTTGAAGTCTTCAGAACTACCCACGTAGTCTTGGTCGGTCAATTTATGGCCACTTAACCACTTGAGTTTAACCAAATCCCGGTTCAAGATACTGATGGTGGAGTACATGGACCGAGACCCGATGTAGCAATAGGCCTGGAAGATGAAGTTGATGAGGAATTGTTCTTTGTCGATGTTAGATGAGAGGGGTACATTGGCCCCTTCCTCTTTCATCTCCTCGTCTTTCATTTCTTCATCTTTCTCTTCATCCTTTGGCTCGTTCATCTCTTCATCCTTAGGTTCCATTGGCTCGCTTGGCTTAGAATCAAAGATCTCTGCCCGAAGCTCTTCCACAGCATCGTAATACTCCTTCTTCATCTTATGATTCGACAACAAAAACTTATGAAACCGGGTGCAATTATTATGATACGGTAACCGGTCGTTCAAAAAATTAAATAACATTTCTTGTTGCGGCAAGATATTAAGCAGTTTGTTCATCAATTCCTTCCGAGAATTCTGTTGTTCACTTATCAATTGAGTAATTTCAGGATTATCCCCATAAAGTTTACTATCATAATTCACAATAAACTCAGAATCATTCTCAAATACCGACAAGTTCAAAAACCGATTAAACTGAGTCAATTCAATGATTTCGTTGTCGTCTTCAGGGTTTGGGTTTATGGTGACAAAACTCTCTTTAATTCTCTTTTTGTTACTTAATTTGATTTCCTTTTGAATCAAATTCTTCATAAACGTATACTTTGGATGCTGAGTCAAATGAGTCAAATCTTCACAATCTTCAACCCATTCATCCCATTTCCAACTGAATTCGAAATTGGAGATTTGAATCGACATCCAGTCCATGAATTTGAACTTTACTTCCAAATCCATGGGCTCTAAATGGTTATACAAGAACCGAATGGCTCTTCCAAACACGGGTGCAATGGACTCAGGGTTTTCTTTACAACAGGCAATTAATACTGTGTAGTAGTAAACCTCATAGTTGATGGCATTCGGTAATTGGAAAATCATATTTAACAAGCTTTCAATAAAAATATCTTCAATTTTCCACGTAGACAAGGGAGGGGTGTTTTCTCCCAGAGAATTATCATTATGAATGGCCGTCAAGGTTTCAACAGATGATCCAGGAGGACTGAATAAGGTTTTATTGAAATACAAGTCCAAAATGGATAATTGAATGGCAGTTTCGTTTTTGTTATATGACAAGTTGGTGATAATGTCCATACATAAGTCCTTGAAGAAAATACCTAAATAGGTATTGGAATCCGGTAAAGTTTTGAAATCCAAATTAGGATTACTGTGGTTATAAACCTCCAAAATCAATCTGGGATTATTACTCCATAAGGAATCGATACCTCTACTGGAAGCAGACGTTTTGAGGTTAGGGTTATACTTGCCGATCAAATCTTCATTGATATAAAGTTTGGGTAATTTATGTTGCACCAATTGGTTGGAGATCTTATTGGATTCCAAACTTTCTGCTATTATAGGACTGATTAATTCTTTGTAGTCTATGAACAAGGTTTTGATCGTGGCATAGTTTTCTGCTTGGATTTGTTTCAAGCTTGGAAGAATCAAGTCAATGACTTCTTTAATTTCATACGGCACGGAAACGTTACCGAGTTTGGTATTGAAAAATTGATACAAATCGGTACCTGAGACTTTGGTTTCCGAAATAGGAATTGTTTCCGCAAACTCAATCAATTTGTTAATTTCAGCGATGTTGTGGTCTGTGAAATCATTACTCAAGATGTATGGAAGACAAATCAAAGTGTTGTAGAAGATTTCCTGGGCCAAGGATTTGTTGGAAGTGACCAAGGCTTTGGCAAGGTGGAGGAACTGGGACAAGATTTCGAATAGATCGTTGCCTTCTATGATGGAGGATAAGGAACATAAGAATTTGAGGATGTTTTTGATATTGTTGAAGTTGTCGACAAGCTCGTCGGCGGTGGACAAGTCGCCAGTGGACTCAGTGGTTGCACTAGGGCCAGGGGCAGTCTCGTCCTTGGCCTCGGCCTCGTCCTGGGACTTGGTCCCAAGGTATTGCTGGATTTTCGAATGAAAAAACTCAATCACATACTTTGGAACTAAAAAGTTTTTGGCATTACAGATCAAAATCAAAACGCTTAACCCCGAGATTTTCTGGGGCTGTTCAAGGATAATGGCATTCAAGCTGTTCAAGATGGAAGTTCTAAGCTTATCAATCCGTTCGAACTCAATAACAATAGGGTTGGAGATATAGTTAATATCGTCGACTTGGTTTAAAAGATTACCATTTTCTCCAATTCTTCTCAAATCTTTACAGACATTAGAGATCAATTCGTTGGTGGGGTCGTCTCTCAACCGCTTGCCTTCGTCTTCGAATCTGCCTTCGACGGCGTCATCGACATCATCAATGGTTCTTTTGGCAGGTCTGGGGTCCATTTTGGTGTGTTGAAAATTTTTAAGTTCGCACTAGATAGAGCACTTGGACCAGCTCTAGGGAGAGTTAGGGAGAGTTAGGGAGAGTTAGGGAGAGGTAGCGAGAGCTGGCACTAGAAATAGCGAGAACTCTCGCAAACTCCGGGCTTCGAACAAGGCTTATTTTGTTGGAATCGTCGAGCGCAGACCGTCCATAGTTAATCCCATACATACCATTAGTCCATAACAATTTAGTAGATGTTTGTGTTAGACGGAGCATTAGGAACGGAATTGGAAACCCGGCTTAGCAAACAAGCCCTTGGGGATCTTTGGTCGGGACAGGCGGTGGTAAAACACCCCAATGTCATCAAAGACATATATAAAGAGTATATAAGTCAAGGCAGTAATTTGATTACAACTGCTACCTACCAAACTCTGTACAATGGGCTCAAGAGAAACGGGTACGACCATGACGGGGCGGTCAAATTCTGGGGCCAGGCGGTGGAGGTGGCCAGAACGGCGGTGGAAGAATCTGGGTCTGACTGTCAAATCGTAGGAAGTGTTGGACCTTATGGAAGTTTTGCTAATGACGGGAGCGAATACACTGGGAAATATGGTGATGTCACGGTACAAACTTTGGTCGAGCATCACCAGCCATTGGTAGAGTATTTGAATCGGTCGGACGATATCGGGATGATCGGGTTTGAAACGGTGCCAAATGTCACTGAATTAAAAGCTATTCTTTCGGTGTGTGCTACTATTGACAAACCTTACTTTATAGCCTTTTGTTTGAATTCGGAGATCAGTCCCCGAGAAGCAATGGAAGTGATTAATGAGGTTAAGCCAAAAGGTTTGGTAGCGGTGGGGATGAATTGTATTGACTTCCGGTTGGTTACGGGTTACTTATTACAGTTTAAAGAAATTGGATGTGGGTATCCCTATGTGGTATATCCAAACTATGGGTTTACGGCTCCATCCACCGACTTTTTGGATAGAAATTACGCAGTTGATACTGACGAATGGGAGAAGGCCATTAGAAAATGGTTGGAATTTGACGTTTTTGCGGTAGGAGGTTGTTGTAGTACTGGACCTAAGGAAATTGGTATTATTAACCAAGTCATGGAAGGATTGAACTAAAGCCCTTAAATTACAGTTTAGACGATTATAACATGTAAATAACTAATTACAACATGCAAATACATCAATTAAACATGCAAATACCTCAATTATAACTTGTAGTAATTACCTTACTGTAAATGGTAATTATGGTTCAACGGTATTAGCGGGAAACCCACGCAAGCTGAGCATCTAGTAGCGCTAGCTCTACTGCTCAACTAGTTCTGCAACTATATATATTCAACAATCTCTGTTCTACTACCTCTGTTCCACTATCTCTGTTCAGTACTGTCCAATCAATTCATCCTAATGGATTACTAAGACTTCCGAGAAATTCCTCCCGTAACCAGCAAATATAGCAATGTGAGACAAGGATTCTGCAGACAAACTTAATTCACCTGTCTTAACCGGCGACGGTGACGACTCCTGTATGCACCTCTTACTATTTATAGGGTCGCCACCTGTCTAACCGGATCGGATATGGCAAAAGGTTTGCTATTAGAGCCGAGCGACGGCGCTAAACGGGACATCGGACGATAATTTCCCTTGTTGCGTGATGAGCTAAGATTGTTCCTGTTCCCTTTGGTTCCACCTTGTTACGTTGATTCTGGCTTGGTTCCTTGTTACCGACTTAAGCCTTTGTTATCGGGAGTCCCCTCTTTTGCTTATCTTTCTCATGTATGACTCGGGAGGTTTCGGGCCGCACACGTCCTGCTGTTTCGGGATCCAGTTTGGCATTTTGGCAAGGGCACATATTGTGCTGCAAAATAAAGGCTGCAAATAAGTTCTAGAGGGGTATTTAATTAATAGGGGCTAGAGGGTACAGTATATTATTAGAAACAGAATAAGAGGGGTTTTCAATAGCCATAGGGCACAAATATCAAAGAAAACAACATCCTGATTTCCGCAAACTGGAAGTGTACTAGATTGTCTACTAAACTGTTTAGTGAGTTTTGCACTGAAGGTCAAGTAAATCTATATACTAGCCTGGGTATACATTCATACTGGGCATATTTAATTGGAACAGTTCAATTTGAAGTGTTCAATTTGAAGAGCTCAACTTAAACAGTTAAATAGACAACTGTCCCTCTATATTTAGAAACAAGTGTGTTGAATAGTATTATTTGTTTACACTTCTTAGGACCCCAGAAGCTGCCAACTGGTTCAGAAAGACATTATCTAGCTTCAGCAATAAAGAACAATCAAAATCAGTTCCGGTTATAGTCCTAGGACCGGAAGTAGCCAACCTGCTATATTCCTATCTTCTATTCTTCAAACCCTCTATTATCAAAATCTATTTTTATACCACAACTTTGTTTGTAGAAGGTTTGTATGGCTTAGCAAGATAAGCTAATCTCATTCAGATAAGGCTAAAGTACGGCATTGGCAGACGGCATTTTGGTACCATTCGGCGCAGTACACCTGTCAAAACTGAACCTTCTAGACCGTAGAGCTAAGTCACATGGAGACGTAGGTCAGTATGGAGTAAGAAGGTAAATAAATACTTCATAATAAATATAGATAACAATAGATAAGACGCCAGTCTTCGTCAGCCTTTCCTAATTAAAGTTGCAAACAAGTTGCGATTACGCCGCGATTACGTAAGCGGGCCATCAATTTTTTGCAGCATAATGTCAATTTGAAATACGAGTGGAATTTTGGAGGTGAAATACTGTACGTAGCTACTGAATAGAGGGGTGTTTGGCTGACAGCTATTGTTAGCGAGATGGGTGACATCGTCTATGTTTTGTTAGAAGAGGTTTTCCTAAGAGGGGTAGGCTGACACCCATACGGCTTTATAGATCTATTTTTATAGATGTGATGACTTATTTTTAGAATGGTGGAGATGATAAGGATGGCAGTGCTCCAGGTAAGAGGGTGGTTTTACTTCACCTCTCTTAGCCTTCACCTCTCTTAACACTCACCTCTCTTAGCACTCACCTCCCTTAGCACTTCAATATCTACACTCATTTTTAGTAATATTAGCATTAATAAATAGGCATATGTACAATGACGTGACATCACAATAGCAAACATTTTCTCATTACTACCAGGCTAGTGCCAGACGGGCCTGGTGGCCCGGTCGCTTCGCTCCCTTAGGCCAGGTCGCTTTGCTCCCTGCCTAGCAGTATCTCTTTTTATACCAGTTTTTAAACTGAAAAACCGCCATGATCCAAGCCATAAGCAAAAACACAGACCCCAAAGAAAGGTTCAACGTAAACATAGCATCAAACCCTTTGTATTCCATAGCCAATATCACGGGATCACATGACTCCATAAAGATTAACCCTCCGGTTAACAAAGCAAAAGCAGCAAGCAATTCTGAAATTGGTTTAGAAGGTTCAGTTAAATCTTGAGTATTTGATTTTGGGGTTAACAACTTCATAACATAAGTCAAGAGCCGGAAAGCAGTCCCATACACCAAAATGTTACCCCATTGAGCGTGGATTTTGGTCGATAACTCACTGGCTTGTTGGTGCTGAGACATCAATAACCCGGTCCAGAAAATACACAAAATAGGGAAAGGATTAGGAGAAAAACCAGGACTAGATTTCAACACTGGTCTTGAAGAATCAGAGCTTTGGCTCGAATAATTAAATCTCCAATCACTCAATTTCTTTTCAGTAATTAACCCACAAATCCCACACCCTAAGAAGATAAAGGCAATAGACACATGTTCCAAGTCTTTGGCAGTCCATTCTCCTCCAGGATTAGCCAAATGTTCCATAAATACATTGGTAGACCCGTAGAAAAAGATCAAAAAACTCTCAATCCATTCCATAGTAACCAACCCTTGAGGTTGTAACCTTTCCCATCTGGTTAACCCAGTAGCCGAGTTATCATGAACGAATTTATAATTCCAAGCCCATCCTTTGTTACTGAAAGCTCCACAGTATCTGGCCAAAGACAAAACTCCCAACATAAAGAACACTCCACCTTTAATGAAATGAGCCAATAAGTTGAAAACCGTCTTGCCTTGCCCGAGTAAGCCAAAAGTAGCAACTCCAGTAGGAACATAGACAAAAAAGAATAAAAAGTTGAACCAATTTAACAAATTAAAGATGATCACTGAATAATAACCCAACGCATTAACGGTTCTAGATAAGATAGAATTGGAGTTCAACTTATTAAAGAAAGCAGCCATGGAATTGGCCTTAAAGTAGTTCAAATGAACACTCATATCAGTACCTGAATGCTCTAAATCCGGAGAAGGAGAAAGAGTTCTGGCGTCATGAGGAAGGTCTGACCGAGACCCGTCCAAGTCAAATGAATCAGGAGAACCATCTCTCGTCATATCATATAAGGTAGTAGGAGAATTGACGTTTTCCGAATCAAAATCGGACTCCAAATGCTTATAACTCAGATTATTGTTACAATTCTTCAAAGCCCCAAACTTCAACACGGCAAACACAAATTGGCCAATGATAGTAAAGAAATAGATCCAATTGAACTTGTTGAACACGTTATTGGGGTACAAATCGGGAATTGAGCCCATAAAAATCGAGTAATTTAATAACCCCACTAGAAGAATTACTGAATTAACAAATAACCCTACAAGGTATCCTCCACTAACAGGATTTAAATTGTTGATTACCATTAAGAGAGGGTTTAGGAACATAAACCCTGCCGTAACCAAACTGGTATATAGATAAAACGCAGGTTTATTGTTATCCGGATAATTGACATAATTGGTAGCATTATACTCATCCCAGAAGAGCCGCTCTACCGGCAATAAATCGGTTTGCAAGATGGGGACGCCATGTTTGTGGTGCATCACATGTGGGACGGGGGTCAAGTCAGCGGCATCGCTAGCACCATCGCTGGCCCCAGATCCATGGCCATTATGGGCCGCTTCGGCGCTTAATTGTTGAGATGACTGGTCCATATCCATACCTTCCATCTCATGGGAAGTTCCGGCTGCTAAAACCGCCAACACCCCTACTAGCTGGAGAACATTCAATTTCATCACTTAACTTGACTATAGGTAAATAAATATACTATTCCACTATTGGTGTTATAGGTACAGTAGTAAAGATAAGATTGGGAGGGATGGGGAATATATATAGTATTTATAATCATTAGATTTTTTTTTTTTGACTTGCGATTGTACCGGTTCCGGATAATAGAGGGGTCATGAATAACTGTCTAGGTAAAAACCCTCTAAAACACGAGGTGTGCATATAGAGCACATTAAAACGGTTATTGTGCAGGAGGGTCTCGATCATGATCGAGTCAAAATCTTGTTAATAGAGGTTTTGGAGTATCCGCGACTGTCCTATCCAAACGGTGCACTATAATTCTCACTATAGTTAGACAGGTAGCAGCATGGATAAACTACCACATTTGATGATAAAATTAACCCAGCTAAAAAGCTAGCAGCTTCGCCTGGATTGACTCCAACCTCAGCCTCTCCCTTCTTTATCTGGGCTGATGTTAAGCCAGCTAAAGCCTTACTCTTAAGTAAGCGGACGGTAATCGCAATTACGTAATCGAACCATCATCGCAAACCGGTCAACCCGGAACAGTTGCTTACGCGACAGGGCTCGGGGATAACACCTGTCTCGACCGGAATCAGCCAAACCCGAAACAAGGGCTGCGAACGCACCCCTCAAACCTGTAACCATCCCTCGAGCTAACCTGCAAACCGGATCCCCCGGAACAGTCTACTTCCGATCTATATTCACTAGATGTCTATATAACAGAAACGACCAGAAAACCCAAAAATGACGAGAAAACCACCAGAAAAAAAGGTATAACCGTCTCTAGAATGTCTTGTGATGATAAACAACCAGATCCACAGCTTATAACGCGTTTTTCCGGGTCAAATAATCAAATCTCGAGTAAGTATACCCAATAAATGGTAAGTCTTCTTTAACATTCTTACCTTGTTTCATAATCATTTCTCTTTGCTCCATAGCTTTATTCAAAGCCGGAGAGTCAGGAACATTCTCCAACTCATCGGTGGGGAAGAACCGAGTATCAGTAATTGACCGTAACTTGGGAATAAATGGAGCATCCACCTTTCTAATCAGGTCCCAATCAACCCCTCTGAAAAATGGATGTTGTTTAATCTCATCTGCCCCTCCATATCTTCCTAACCGGTTATCACTACTAGTTAACAATCTCTTAATTAAATCCTCCAGTTCTGGTGATAAATGAATATCTTCAGGAATTTGAAGACTATCTTGCCAATTCAAGATCTTTCGGTAAGTTTCATGAGGAGTTTCAGAACAAAATGGGGGCCAACCAATCAAACATTCAAACATAATGGCACCAAGCGACCACCAATCACATTCTTGTCCATACCCTTCATGAATAAAGATTTCTGGAGCGATATAATCCGGAGTCCCCACGGTAGAATAAGCCATAAGTCTTCTACTTTTCCGCCAAGTTTGCATTTGTTGCCGGTTTGACATGGTAAGATGGATAGCATCGACCATCATCGAGTTCCGGCTCTTGGTCGTGGCCATGCCGTTGATGTTATTTGAATTAGGCATAAGAGACCCCCGGTTTCCCGGGTCTTTTTCTAACAATTTCTTGTAGTAATTGGAGTCATGAGTCTTATGAAAACCAGTAGAAAGCCCAAAATCACTGAGCTTCACATGTCCCCGTATATCGATCAAGATATTATCTGGTTTAATATCCCGATGAATATATCCAAGTTTATGAATAGCTTCAATGGCTAATACACATTCAGCCATATAAAACCTGGTGATATCTTCAGTGAAAATCTGCCACCGGATTAACATTGTCATTAAATCTCCTCCTGGTAAGAATTCCATAATTAAATATAAGTATTGAGCATCTTGGAATGAATAGTAAAGAGAAACCACCCAGGGAGAATCACTTCCAGCCAATACATCTCTTTCAGCCTTAACATGAGCCAATTGATCCTTTTTATACATTTCAGATTTAAGAAGGGTTTTCATGGCATAGATTTTCCCAGTATCCCGTTTTTGCACTAATCGAACCTCTCCAAACGCTCCTTTCCCGATAACTTTAACGGTAATAAAATCTTCAAGAGAAAGTTTAGTCCTTCTTAACCGGAGAAATTGGGATTCCTTTTTCCCAAGGTTTTGGAGTTGACGGTTTTTCCGTTCTTCAGACGACCCGGCTTCTTCCGTCATGAGTTTATGCTCTAGGTCCAACCGACGCTGGTTCCGTTCAATGGCGTGGGAGATGGACATTTGGTAGTGGTTTTCAAGCTTGAGCTTGATGGAGGCAGACTTGTCTTGGGCGGGTTTGGAGAGGAGGGAAGGGTTTCTGTGGACCTGGGCGGGGGCCTGGACTGGTGCCGTCTGGACTGGCACCGTCTGGACTGGCACCGTCTGGACTGGCACCTGTGCCATTTGAACGTGATGTGCCTGGGCCGGGGCCTGGGCCTGCTGCTGTGCGTGCTGTGCTTGTTGGGCTTGGAGTTGTGCCACGTGGTGGGCCCGTGCTTCTGCCTGGGCCTGGGCCTGGGCTTGCGCTTGCGCTTGTGCTTGAGCAGCTTGGATCTGGGCCTGGGCTTGGGCCGCCTGTTGGGCCTGAACTTGTGCCATCTGCTGAGCATGGAGTTGGGCCTGGAGCTGGGCCTGGGCCGCATGGTGGGCCCGTGCCTCGGCCTCAGCCTCTTCCCTAGCCCGTGCCTCTTCTCTATCCCCGCCAAGTCCGTCCCGCGTAGGCGACTCAGGGGCCCATCCTGGCACGCCAGCCAGGGCCGAATGGTTCGAGCTCTGACTAATTTCACTCACATTACTGCTGCTCCCGTTGTTCAACTGGGTGAACCCGGGAGGCCGGAACACCATCGAGTTCCGGGAGTCCATACTGTCGTTGTTTTGGAGCATGTTCTGGAACTGATGAGTGGTGCCAAAGGTGGGGGACGTTTGGATATCGTCCATGTCGTCGTGGGCGTCGCCGTGGCCCTGGTGCTGGCCCTGGTGCTGGCCGTAGCCCATCTGGCCCGCCGCCTGGGCCTGGGCCTGTGCTAGTTGTTGGTGGAGGTCCATCTAATTTATATGAATATGTGTCTGAGTTGTGTCTGGCTGGTGGATATGTGTCTGTTTGTGTCTGAACGTTGTGGCGTCTGTGTGCTTGATAGTACTGTGGTGCTAGGTAGTGCTACTGTGGTACTATCTAGTAGGTGGTAGTAGTACTGGTGGTACGATCTAGTGTGGTTTATGGCGGTTAGTTGTAAGGTAGACGAGATTTGTTATGAAAATTCGCGTTGATTCGGCCGCGCACGACCATAAAAAACATTTTGGCTCGATTGAGGAAAATGAGGAAGCCACGACCAGTATGTGGGATCACGTGACGAGATGCGTCGAGAAATAGACTCAGCAGAAGAGGCAGAGCAACAACTACAAGCAATATGATTGGCCAGTGGCTGGGAGGACGACATCTGTCCCGTGACGCGTCTCACTCGTCTCACACCACTCGTCTGACTGTTGGAAGTGGCTTACCGGGATAATCAACAGATATAGTGAAAGCCCCGGCCTAAGCAGCCAAAGGCTTGGTAGGGTTATGGGAGATGGTTAAGGTTAGTTCGAGTTGTACTAGTTAGCTAGATACTAGTTAGGAGTTGTTAGTAAGGGTTGGCACAGCCGCTTCATATGTAAGGGGAAGAGGCTTGGAGGCACTGCTGAGTGGTGCCCCTGAATTATGACACATTGGTTGCCATCCCGGAACCATGTCGGATAAATCAGACGCCTGCTGCGGATTTGTCCTGCATGCATCACGAGCCCCGCATAATGTCGCGCTACTATGATTTGGCAACATATTGCTGTGGATTACTAGATCAATAAAAATGGCGATGTCAAATTTTAGGGGTTAAGGAGAGAGGCTGTGAACCCCCGGTCTAGTATACGATCTTCAGCCGTATTACTATCTAGTAGAACCTTAATTAAATGCGCTTGATTGTGAGTGATGACTCAACCTTGGTGCAGTTACTGGGCTAAATCTAGTAATATGCCGTAGTAGCAGTATACAGGAGTTCATGCAAGACGCGCATATCAATTGCATATTGCGCGGCAACCATTGGTCTGGATTTAACGCAATACCAATGACGCCAGATTCATCGCATAATGACGCCATTAATCTCTTTATATTAAGGTTTTCCAAGTCTGGTATATATCTATTTAAGGTTTAAGTGTCCTTCAAGGATTTCACTCTTTCGGTAAACACTTTTTGTAATTCTCGTTCAATTTCTGTGATTAACTCAGTATAATTACAACTCTTCGACTTAACTCTAGCTTCTCGTAAGTATCTCTCTGCCTTATCATAGTTTTGAACATGCAAATTTGTCACTCCTAACGAGTATGTTGATAAGGAAATTATCTCGGTAATCTTGGTGACATCTTCGGGGCTCAAATCTGGGGTTTGGTTAGACCCTGAACTTCCTCTAACCACCAAATTATTGGCCATTTTCAAGACATTTTCGTAAGCCTCTATGGATAAGGCAAGGGTTTGTTTGCAGTTGGCAAGGTTGATGTTGAAGGTTTCGATTTCCTGGGGTGAGAAGTTGGCGTAGCTGGGGCTGGCCCCGTCTGCCTCGCCTGCCTCGCCTGTCTGGCCAGTGGTCTCGTCCACCGTGCCGGTGGCCTCTTCGGTACCAATTGGTGCCAACAGACTAAAGTTAACACTAGCAAACTCCAAACCCTTACTCTTAAACAAATTAATAAGATTCAATTCAAATTGTTCGTTTTGAAGATACAATAACGACCCCAAGTTACATTGGGATATCAACACTTTATCCGGAGAAGCATTCGATAACAACATGAGTTTAGTCAAGTTGACATTCAACGTAGAAGCTAGACTATAATCTCCAAGCGAAATGTTAATAGCAATAAGTAAATTCGTCATATTGAGAAACTCTTCCACAAACTTCAACCGTCCTAATTTCTCCAGGTATGGGTTATTTTGGGCCGAGATGGTGCTAAGGTCGATGCTGGCCACGCTATTTTCAAGGGTTTTGGTGATGGCGATGTTTGGAATTATGGAATGGGTGAATAAAATCGCTTTACATAAATTCAAATCAGTCTTATTTAATTCCACAAGTTTCACCACCACTCTCAAGGCTTTTTGAATCAAATGGTTTTTCAAGTCTTCCAGCATCTTCTGGTGCTTATCGTCCATACTTAACACCTTTAAATAAAGGGTTGCAATCTCATTGTACACCAAATTGGCTTCTGGTAACATCATTAACCGTTCATACATTTCGGCGATTTTCAACTGGATTCCGGTGTATTCGTCGGAGAGCGGGTCCAATGGCACGGCCTGGGCCTGTTCTAGCGCCTCGAGGTAATATTTTAGTGCCAATTGGTAGTCATTCTCGCCTTTATCGCTTTCTGCCCAGAGCCCTCGCCGTAATTTGGCGGCAACGGGGCTGGGAAACATGTGTTTGGGCCACCAGAAGTAGTAGGCCGCCCCAAAAACACCGGCTACTACCGCCATGCCCCCTAAAACCTTCTTGGTTCGGCTAGTCCCCCCGCCGTATTGGTAATTGTAATTATAATTGTTAGAGTGGATTTGGCGGTAGGATTTAAACCCCGCTGGTTTGGGGTATAGATGGCCGTTTCGACCCGAAAAAACGAGCTTTTCACCCCCGGCCGGGGCCCAGGACCCTCTAGCGCCTCTGATCATCGTTCTAGCGGCGATATTCGTGGTGCTAGATCTGATCCAACCATTCATGATGAAATATTGAATTTTCTCAATTTCTCAATCTCAATCTCAAATCATCACCAGTTCTCACGCCACTACCAGGCTACTACCAGCTAGAACCAATCTACCACCAGGATACTACCGGCTACCACCAAGCTACTACCAGCTACTACCAGTCTCCTGCCAGCACCAGTCTACGCCATCTTTTCACTCGTCCCATGGTAGAAAGTAACATTGTCTCCCTATTCAATCCTCGGTCGGCCGATGCCCCCGCTGCGTCGGGCGACGACTGTGTAGGGTGTATGACAGTCCAGCTGCTCACGGCCCTAGGCCTAGGGACTTACCTCCAAACCGGAGGCTTATTTAAAGAGAACGGAACTATCGACTACAAGAAACATCCAGTTTTGTGGCAACGATCAGTAAGAGGAGTGGGGGTCGGGTTAATAGGATTCGGGTTCTATAGAGCTTGGAATACGTTTAAACTAGCCCAAGAGAAGAAATAGTAAGTGTACATAGAATGAATAGGATCAGTAAAACAAATGATGTAATAGGCTGAAATTTGTAGAAGAGCTGAGTAGTAGGATGACTTAACTATGGGTTATGGGTTAACTATGTTAACTATGGGTTGATCTATGGAGTTGCAGTATTAAGAGAGCTAATATTAGAACTATTTTAACCCTTATACATATGTAAGAAGCACCGGTCATTATAACTATTATCGCCGGCAGCTTTAACCCGCTAATCCTCTATACAAAATATAGCCCCGGCTACACGAGACCGGCATATACCCCGAGGGATGATGCGGGCGGTGCATATAGCCCGGATTCCCACGCATGTCGCGCTGCAAGGGACAACGCCCTTCGCGGCATCTCCCAAACGGCAATGTCAAGAATAGCCTTCTTCATCAACAATAGCCTTAAGAGCAATACACCTTTAGATCATATGCTATGATATGCACACCTGAAATTGTCTGGCCGACACTCCACAAATCACAGCCCAGTTCCCAGTTAATGTCGAATTATCCTTACCCATAAGTCAATAATCCCCCTTCGATTCTAGGGTTTGGGAATTTGGCTCTCTACTAACAACGGCCCGATCTTGCCTGGTTCATCCGGCATGTCGCGAGTCACCCGGCCTACTCCCGCAATTGCTCGCGCCCATCTCATCTGCCCGCATTTGCAGGTTCTGCATGGTTTGCATATTTTTCATGCGCGACATCTTGCTGACATAGTTATTTTTAGGGCAGCACATATATATATACATCACCTCGCCCGTAGGTTTTTTTCCATCTCCACTTTTGATTATCACCACTTTCCTTTTGATCTTGTTCTTTGATCATCCATTTCCTAAGTCTAGCCACCTCCCCAACCCGTCTGAAGATCGCGCTTGCTCATCTTCTCGACAATATATTGGCATTTTCCTGACTTCACTTGTGAATTGCTCCGTTTGTGATATTCCTCCCAGTTCCTTGTATTGCTTCCAATACTGTTCTAGAACTTTCCCCTAGTCCAAATCTGCGGGAATTCTGGTGATCTTATTTCTTACTCATTTCACAATCTATCGCGACTAAGCAATCTTAAAAAATCCATCGCACTATGGATCATCAGTTTTTATCCGCCAGTACTGCTGGCCATCCTGGTGCTCACCCTTCGGTTCATCCACAAAACCAACTTCAAAACCCCGTAGGTAATGGGGCAGGGCCTCAAAATGTTTCTCACGGGAGACTTTATAACCAAGAATTAACTAATTTACTTAAACATGAACCGGAGTTGTCAACTCGGTTAGAAACTCCTATTCCTCCCCTTCACGTTCAACAAAAATACTTGAATGATCAATCTCCAACGGGGGCCAATCAATTAGGGTTCCCTCCGCAAGACGTGACGGCCTCGGATCCTCCCGGGACCACTTCTGGTGATACTGACGCTAACCTTGCTCCTCCACAACCACTTTCCAATGGTGGCAGCAATGGATTATCCCCAGAATCAGGTGACGTGCAATACATCACTTCATGTTGTTCACGGTGTAAAAAAGATTTCAACCAACGGCTAATAGTGCCTAAAGGGTCTGGATCTCCTGCCAATGGGTCTATTTCTGGGTCCAATAGCCCGGTTAAACCAGAAGATGGTGATGACTCGAAACCTTTGGTCGAACCAAAGATTTATAAATTGTGCCAGCATTGTCGTGAATTACAAAGACAAAGAAGTAGACGTTGGCAAAAGAAAACCAAAGAAAAAGTCGGAGTTTGTAGAAGATGTGGGAACGACATTCCACCTGAATTACAAAAATTTGTCTTGTGTTTGAATTGTCGTCAAAACTTACGGTTTCGGAAAGCTAACCGAGCCAAACAAGGTCGGTGTGTTCATTGTTCTGGACCATTGGATAGTTCAATTTTAAATGAACCTCCAGAACATTTAGATCCTGAACAAGCATCCCTTTGGAAAGCTACTAATAAGCTGAAAAACTTTAAGGTTTGTAAGCGATGTCGAGAGAACGATAAGATTCGAAGAAATAATTTAGAGAAATTAGGAAACTGTAATCGGTGTGCCAAACCATTACCTAATGAAGAACTCGGGAAGAATAAAGTGTGTAAAAACTGTCGGACCAAAAAGAAGAAGTCTGTTATTATAGAAAATGATAACGGGGAACCATTTACGGTAGATAGTCAAGGTCAAGTGTCCCTGGGGGGCCAATATGGACAATATTCCAATCCTTTGGCCCATAATCAATCGATTCAACAACAACTTAATCAAGCGTTACAACCTCAAGTGCCAATTCCTCAACAAATGAGTCAAATGAATATGGCTCAAATGAATATGGCTCAAATGGGACAAATGCCAATGGGACAAGTTGGTCAAGTTGGACAAATGGGTCAAATGCCTGGGAATCTTCTGTATGACTTACAATATAGACAACCTCAAACCCAAGGACAACCTCAAGGACAACCTCAAGGACAACCTCAATATTTCCAACCATCATACGTTCCAGGCCAACCCCAACCAGGGATTCCTCAACTTCAACAAATGCCGTATCAAACGTCTCAACTGGGGCCTCAATCCATTCAATCGCAACATCAATCCCCACCAATGCAACAACCAGGTGATAAAAATCTTCAAATGCCTGTGAATTCCATGAACCAATTTCAATCCAATATGTTTCCCCAGTATTCCACGCAGTTGCCTCCACAACAGGGGCATCATTATTAACTGTAAAATACTTGTACTATAGGAATGTATGAATACATCGATAGATGATGAATGCCGTCAGGCATTCGTCTACAGTAAACCTCTAGGTATTGTACTCTTTAGATAGTGTTCTCTAGTATCTACACTGTATTACCCACCGATTCTAGTTTTTTTTGCAACAGTCGTGCCCTCACCGCGCGCGCTCCGAAAAAGTATTTCGTGAACCCTTAGACGAACTCCCAACAATAGATCCCACGAATCACCACACCACATCAATACCCGTCATTACCATATCATAACAGTACTTCCTCGTGATTAGTACACTTCCATTGTCTAAATCACTCGTCAGGTCCTTTGTATCCCCATCATGATGAATTTGGGTAATGGTTCCAATGGGTCGGTCAATAGTAAGGACAAAGAGTTGCCTCCTATTCCACCGCCCAAAGATCACCAAATCTCATCTCCACTTTCGTTAAAGTCTATCCATTCCAATGCTTCAGTTCATTCCAATACCTCCATCCATTCCCAGACTTCCAACCAATCAAACGACGATTCGATTTTACAATTCAAAAGCTTGAAGCGTAAGAATTTCAAAAAGTTATCGTTAAATAACCAGGACGACTTACACTCTCCTGCTCTGGCAGGCCAAATTCCTCAACCAGATGATACTGGTTCTAGTGCCAATTGTTTGGATGAGTTAAAGAAATTCGAAACCAGTTCGTTAAGAACAAAGCGGGGCAATATACGGGCCGCCCCGCTTTTGAATCTTAATAATTCCAATCATCATCTGTCCAGTCTTCACAGTAATAGCAGCAATAGTAGTATTTCCAATCTTAATGTGAATTCTTCTTTCCAATATAATACCCCTGGGTCCAATAGGAGTAGTTTATCGTCCAACGCATCGATAAACATCGCCCAAAGTCAACGACACATCGACCCAGACTCCGTCAGTTCTACGGAAAATATCATTAACCAGTTTTCAAATCTTGAATTAAATCAACTTTCCACCGGTACCACCACTACCTCCACCAATGGATCTCATCCTAGCATTAATAATAGCAACAGCATAAATACTTCCAACCCTCATAAGCATAAATTTGTCCGGAAACCTCAAACGGTGATTTCTTCGATTTCTCCTACTAAGTCAAACTCGTCGATGTCGTCGCCAAAAGAACCCACTTCAGCTTCTACTACCGGCTCAATAAACACCAGGGGAACCACAAACACCAGTGTTTCTAATGCTGACGACACTGACGGCGAGGAATACAAGTCTTCTCCTGTAGTGTCTACTACAAGCACCATCAAGTTTAACAATAAAGATTTGGTAACCTTGAAGGATTTGGGATCTGGGAACTCGGGGAATGTCCTGAAGATTTTACATATTCCTACCCAGAAGATCATGGCCAAAAAAATTATTCCTATAGAGCTGAAGTTGATAATTCAGAATCAAATCATTCGAGAATTAAAGATCTTACACGAATGTCAGTCGCCGTATATCATTGAATTCTATGGGGCATTTATAAACAAGAACACCATCGTGATTTGTATGGAATATTGTAATTGTGGGTCCTTGGATAAAATCTTATCGCTTGTGAAACCTAATCAATTCCCGTTGCCAGTATTGAAAAAATTAACTTATTCGATATTATCTGGGTTGGTGTATTTATATGAGACCCATAAAATCATCCACAGAGATATTAAACCTTCTAACGTGTTGATGACTCACAAGGGCCAATTTAAACTTGGGGATTTCGGGGTTAGTAGAGAATTAACCAACTCGTTGGCAGTGGCCGATACGTTTGTAGGAACTTCTACTTATATGTCACCAGAAAGAATCCAAGGGTTGGAATATGGCATAAAGTCTGATATTTGGTCTATGGGGTTAATGTTGATTGAGTTAGCCACGGGTAAATCTATCTGGCATGATGATAATCAATCTTATTCTTATGATGATGAGGATAATGATAAAACCATTTTACCCAAGGGACACAGCCACAATGGCAGCGGGTCGTATCAGGGACCGGAAGGGATTTTGGATCTCTTACAAAGAATCGTCAATGAAGAACCTCCACATTTAAATAACAAAATCAGTCTGGTAACTAAAGAACCCTATGACCCAGAGTTGTGTAAATTTATTGATTATTGTTTGATTAAAGACGATAAGGCCCGTAAGTCGCCTTGGGATCTAATGAGTAGTGATTTGGAGTGTGGGTTTTTGGCAGATGTTAATGATGGTGGTCTTGATAAACAAGTCAAGAGCTGGGCTAAGAATATAAGGAAATTACATAAAGATAAGAATGAGAGTTAGATACATAATACACGTCTATTGTCTATCTATATATTCTATAACTGTTTAAAGTAGATTGGGTTAGTTCTAGTAAACTGGTGGTGCTGCTAGACTGGGTAGACTGGGCTAGCTCTAGTGAACTGGCTCTGCTGGCGCAGAGCCGAACTCCGGTGGACTCAACGGCTCATACAACGAATCATAAAACATATCCCCATGCCCCTTCCTATCCACTCCCCTCAAGTCAAGCAAATCACTATTCAAATCCTCAATCTTGGTAACCCCCATCAACTTCATACTCAAGATAATCTCATTCTTAAGAAGTTGTATAGCCTTCTTCACCCCTGGTTCACCATAGCAAGAATTGGCATATAAGAAAGGTCTCCCTAACCCTACCCCCTTGGCCCCTAAACACAATGCCTTTACCACATCAGTACCTCTTTTAACTCCTCCGTCAATATAAATTTCTATACTATCTTGTAGGTTTTTCTGCTTCAACAAAGCCATAGTTTCTTCCAAGACATCGACCGGCGCCCGAGAAAAGTCCAATTGTCGGCCTCCGTGGTTCGACAACACCACAGCGTCCACCTTATGGTCAATTGCTAGCAAAACGTCTTCTGGGGTTTGAACTCCTTTCACTACTATAGGAATCGAAGTCACTTTCTTAAACTCGTCTATATCTTTCCAGGTCAATCCTGGGTCTTGAAAACTCTTTAAAGGATCTTCTTCGAAATCTGCCTCCACATCCTCAACGTCATCGTCATACCGGAACTTGAAGTCCTTCTCCCTCCGGCCTAATAAAGGAGTGTCTACGGTAACAAAAATGGCTTTAACTCCCCGAGCTTCACATTTTTTGATCATTTCAAAACTATGAGCCCGATCTGGTTTCACGTATAATTGAAACCAATGAGGTTGGTGAGGTAAGGCCACGTCTAAGATCTCATCAAACCCATACGAAGCAGTAGAAGAAATCATTTGTATGACGTTTTCTTTGCCACATCCTTTGGAAATCGATAATTCTCCATCAGGGTGGCCAAGTTTAGCCAAAGCAGCGGCCGAACAGTAGAAGGGAGCTGCCGTTTCGACTCCCAACATGGTGGTAGAAATGTCTACTTGTCTAACATCCACCAACACCCGAGGATTGAAAAAGTACTTCTGGAAAGCATAATGGTTTTCTCTTAACGTGATTTCATTATCTGAACCACCAGAATAGTATGCCCAGGCTTCTGGAGTAAGGATTTTTTTGGCAACATACTCAAACTCGTTAAGATTAAATATCTTGGAAATCTTGGGCATTTTTTGAAGATAATTTAACCGGGCCAATTCTTGTTCCGTTGGTTCTTCTGCCCCACTGGAATCTGGGAATGGTTCACTCATTTCCCCTATACATTGTTCTGGGTCTAAAAGGTCTAATACATGGACTGGATGGAGGGAATTAAAGATTTTGGTAGCGTCTTTTCCTCCATATTTCATAATGATCTTAGCTCCTCCAGGATGTTGGTGTAAGAAATCGGTTAAATCATAAACCTTTTGGTTGACTGAAACCCATACTCGGTTATCGATTGTATTGTGTTTGGATAATTCTTCAATACTAACATTTTGAGTAATCAGATTTTCCCGTTCAATTTTGAGGGTATCTAACAAGATATGAGGTTGGTAATTGTTAATTACCATCATAGACCCAAACGCCAAAGCCTTTGGTCCCCATTTGTGGCTTAGTACCCTTCTGAACATGATGGTTCTAGTAGCTAAAGCTCTATTGTCCAATTGAAGCAATGGGATTACTCACTCGTATCGACCTGCAGGATTTATGCAACCTTACTGCGAGACGCAACGGTTTCTGCAAGGTTATGGCCCTGGTGCTGCAAGGTTTCGCCGATGCTGCACCAATGCTGCAAGGGGACATGAAGACTACTAACCATATATTGTACAACTATATAACCCATAACACATTTACTAATATAACTTCTGGTCCATTTCTATAAAATTCTTGAAATCCGCATCATTAGACCATGGGTCACCCAAAGTGACACTGGAGTTGCCAGTTTCAGCCGCCGAAGGTGATCTCTGGTTACTGCTGGCATCACCAGTTCCAAGCCATTCTTCATCTGAACTAACTGTGTTTATGAGAGCCCCAACTCCTTTCTTAATTGAATAGTCTCCCGGCATAAAATCTCGAAGAATATGCATATTCTTATCATCCAACTTAAAGTTCTGTTGCACCAAATCATACATATCTTCATCCATACTATGATGCCAACCACCAAATTGTTTAAATGAAATGTCTTTGAACACTTCTACATAATTTGCTCCTTCACTATATCCATTATCATTTTTCACATTCAAATAACAACAGAAACAACAATAATAAAATAACAATTTCAAACTAGCAAACTCTTGGATTTCAATAAACGGGAAAAAATTATGATCCCATAAGAATATCCATCTTAATAACCCCACGGTGGTTTTATCATTCATACTAATTCCCATGGATCCATCTAAAGCAGATATAGCTCTTCTATAGATTTGATATTCCCGTTGTCGAGAACTCATTTTCCTCCAATCTTTAAGTTGTTGCAAGAGCATTTTAGGTAGTGGGAACCGCATTTCATACAGTTCTGATCCAAAGGAAATAGGAGGGTATAACAGAAGCAAATCATCGAAATAATCAGCATAAGATGGAGATCTTTGAAGTTCAGCAAATAATGGACTTCCAGAGAACAATTTCCCCTCTTTAAGACTTTCTATATGACGTAAAGCATAGCCAATCAGAGCTTTCATTCCTTGACAAATAGAAACCACATTGGGAGTAGATTTAAACGCATCATTAGAAAGCACCTTAGAACCTTTGATTTCCCCGATCATTGGCACCAAATCAAACGGTTGCAGAACCAATATAAAAAAGGTAAAAATGTCGGAAAAAAGCAGTTCGAACAACTCATCTAGCGTATCGATCACACGACCTTCGATCATATTAAGAATCCGATTCTGATTAGATTTCATGGTCAATTGGAAGTATTCTAACGATTTCACATACAAATAATCCAGATCATACTGGTTAAACTCCTCAATAAGCGCCCCGTTATTGTTAGCTTTCATGGCGAAAAGACACATACTACAAAGGCCAAGCGTCGTAACTCGAAACAGAAACGATTTGTGGACGGTGTGCATAATTAATTCATTCACCTTTGCAGGGAAAGGGTGGGGGTACAAGTTTGATTTCAAGTAATAACTAGTAAAGAATTTAAGGAGCCCCCACTCAAACTTATTGATTTTCAATTGGTCATACATGTGACAAATCATCAACTGATTCTCTTGAACCAAGTTATCTACCGAAAAGTTCCCCATGGCATTTTGCAGTAATTCGGCAAGTTTATTGATATCTATGGTACTATCATTGATGCCCGCATCCGTAAACCCAAACCCATATCCCACGCCGATACCCATCCCTACTCCGAGTTCAAACGCTTCTAATTTGTTCATGTTTGGCGCCAGAAGCTGGGTATTGGTATTTTTAGATCTATGCTCAGCAGCTCCATCATAAATACATTGTTTGTTGGTAGCTTCACAGTATTCACACCGGGGCTTGGCCTCGTCACACTTGATCTTCAACCGTCGGCAGCTCTGGCACTTGTTGATCTTCCGGACTTTTCTTACCGGTGGCATTTGTGGTGTTAATGTTAAAGAGAAGGAGTAAAGATAGTGGCTGATGTTATGATGGTGCGTGCGCGTAACAGCTGAGCCTCTGGGCTTAGGCACCATACGGCTTCACACTGACATACTGAAACAAAGCTCTGGCTTGAAACATTCATTTACTATAAATTCTACGTCTATCTAAGACTTGTCTCTCTAAGACTTGGTCTATCTAAGATCTGGTACTAAGGGCTGGTACCTAGTTTTTGTACTTGTGGAGAAAGTCAATCACCAAACCAGCTACCTTAATAGGATCTTCTCTTTGTAAGAAATGTCCAACCTTTGGCACCAATTCAACTTCCACCGTATCAAACTTAGCCAATCTTCTCTTTTCTAATTCAAACAATTTAGGAGACATACACCCATCAGTAGCTCCTCCCATAATAAGGGCAGGCACTTTATTAAAGTCCACATACCATTTGACATCTTTAATATAACTAGGAGTGAATAAACATCTATAGTAAGCAGTGGCATGTTCAATTGAGTCATCTGCCAATAAAGTAGATCTAACCGACTCGATTTCCTTTTTAGGATAATCGAAATTTGGGGACCAGTATTCCCATAAATAATTCAAATAACTATTGTCGTTACCCTTTTCATATAACTTGCCGTATCTCAGTTTTCTTTGCATAGTTAAGAAGTAACTAGAAAGATAAATCTGTTCTGGAGCATACCATAAGTAATCCCAAGCATGAAGGTTGGAAAGGTACGGAATAGCCAAAGTGATGATAGAAGTAATCAAATCGGGATATAAAGAAGCGGTTTTAAACGCAATAATTGCCCCCCAATCATGGCCTACCAAATGAACTGGGAGTTTTTCAAGTCCTAATTCATGAACAAAGTTGTAAACATCCTTAGCAACTTCACTGGTTCTGTAAGCTCCTTCATTATCGTGATGACTTGATTTTTCATAACCTCTCATGGCAGGAGCTAAAAGTAAAACATTTTCAGTTTTGAATTCGGATTTAACAATTGGCATAACTCCATTGAAACTAGTATAGTTATCAGGGAATCCGTGGAGGAAGAAAATCACTCTAGAGAATTTCTTTGAGCTTAAAGTAGCTTGGTTAACGTTACTAAAAGCTGAATGGGTTTTGGTCCCACTCTTTAACTTAACGTCATGGAATCCTCTTGGTGCTTCAGACATGTTTTATTTATAACTATCTATCAATTGAATCAATTGGATCAATTTTCAATTGTCAATTGTGTGTTGAAGTGGAAGTTTTCAGTGTCACAGGGAATTAAAATCTTACCCCAGCTTTTGTTGTCCTGTGAAAAAATGCGGACTTTTGTGCAACTTTTTTTGGATTATCTACATTTTGCGGCAATTACTATGGAACACTAATTTAATATACATAGATATAAAACTATAAATACATATAACGAATGCAATGTCAACTCAAAGCGGTGTTACTTGCAGCATGTAATGTCATGCAATGTCATGTCATGCAATGCATCGTAGCATACATGGAAACAGCCGCAGTGCGTTGACGGGTATCTGATAACTCCGAAGAGTAATGAAAAAATGAGATTATGGATAATATTCGTGGTACCAACTGGCGTGATCCACGACATGGTTGTTGATGTCGTTATAATAGTCCCAGGCATCTTTTCTAGTCAAAGGAAAATCGCCTAGTTCTTCAATGTTATAATCCAAAGGATTATCCAAGTCTTGATTATATACCTTATGACGAACCCCAAATCTATAATTGATTTGATATTCATCTTGTAAAAAATCAGACTTACAAGCTCCTTCATAAGATAAACGAGATTTATCATCATTTTCGAATCTATTATCAACGTATGGAGGTCTAGAACATATTTCATCGTCTACCCATAAATTAATATCTGATTGATAATTATAATTCATGAAATGGGATTTGGTGGTGTAACTAGCTCTGCCATATTTTCTAGTTAAAATGGATGTAATGTTATTAGGAATATAAATCGAAGATCCTTCGAAATATGTGTGTCGAATTGGTAAGATTTCATCTAATGAATGCCAATTGAAATGTTTGCAATGAACTAAATTCGATTCATTTGCTTCATCCAAGTCCAAATCAGCAGGAGGTTTGAAACTACTATGACTCAAAGCACTAATATCGATATATAATCCCGAATTAATATCAATAAATCTTCCATCAATGAAATTTCTCCCGTTTCCTTGTTTGATATAAGTAGGACTAATATCCAAAAGGTATTTGGCGTTACCGAACTTAGGGTTTTCTAAAATCAAAGACCCGTTATAATGTTGAGCCAAATAATCCAAATGTCTAATAGATAATTGGATATCCACATCAGTATCCCAAGGCATATTGACTCCATTATAACTCCAACCCAATAAACTTCCATAATTGACCCAACTTGGCATGTTAATGGCTTCGGCAAATTCAAACCAATTTCTAATTAAATGTTGGATTATACTTTGCCGTTCTCTAATCCCAATAAACCGCTTGAAAAATGGGTATGCTAAATGATGTGAATTCCCCTGGATAACATCAGTATAAATCCAAGGATACTTGAAATATCTATCGGAATGGTCTACCAAATTGTTGGCGTATTTTAAAAACTCAAGGTACTTTTCTTCAGCTCCTGATAATTCATTTAATTGGTTTAATTTATCCAACTTGAAAATTTCGTAATCAGGATCAAAGTAAAAGTCTTCGTGGCTCAAATCAATGGATTTATTGGCATGTTTGAGAGGGTGGGTTTTAAAGGGAACTTCTTTGGTAGGTTTAAGGGTGGATTTAAGGGTGGATTTAAGTGATTTATCTTCTTGTTTATCATATTCGTGTAACAGTTCAAGCATTTCACTATGGGAGAAGGTGGTGTCTATCAAATTTCCAAATCTCTTCTTTCCTACCACCGGAATCTCTGTGAACTTATGATCATCTTTAAGGAACACTTTTGAAGGAATGTCTTTAATACAAAACACATTAGCCATGCCTCGTAACACCTTTTTATTATAACTTTCCATCCAATATCCATTGACGGAAGCAAACTTCTTGATGGACTGGTCACATTGACAATCGTCAAACCCTCTATAGTTATTTAATATGGAATTGGCAGGGTATAAATCCACCCAATCATCCCAGTGGAAGTATATTCCCGAGGCATCCCCAATATAAATGGTTTTTTGGTCTTCGATGTTATGGATATGATCTAGGTTACTTTCTTTACCGGCCAGTTTTTGTTTGCTAATGGTATCATAGTTATTAACATATTTAAACACGTTATAAGTCATGATTTTCGGGTTAAAATCACTATATTTGACCAAGTTGAGGGCATTTGCTTCTAGAAGGTTCTGGTCCACTTCTTTAAGCCAATAGTGGTGGAAGGTCAAGCCTAAGCAAGATAACACCACCACTATTGGGAGGTAAAGTTTCAACCGTTTATTGTAAAGTCGGGGGATCATCCTAGACACTACCACCGGACAATATGACACTACTAGATACCACTAGACACTAGTATATTCTAGTAGACACTAGACTGTAGAAACTAGACTGTAGAAACTAGACACAACGCAAACAAATATCACAACAACCAATCTCACTAGACGAAAAGATCCCGATGGAGTGAAAAATCAGGATTATGATTCTGGGTCGTGCGAGTAAACAAAAGGTCCCAGGCCCAAATATAACGGGCAAAACAAACAACAAAGAAAGTCAAGATCAAATATGATCTAGTTGGGACAAGTAAGATCTAAAGTAGTGAACAAGATCAGTTAGAAACCAAAAACTGCTTCTGGGATGATGCTAGTTTATATAACTGATGAGGAGGCTGGGCACCGGTTTGGAGCGAGCGCGGCTGTGTGACATCCAGGTTTAGGAGATTATATAATCGAGACATGACGACATGGGATGGGACGATTACTGGAGAAGTGGGGGATTGGGGGATTGGGATTGGGACGAGGAGAGACGAGTTGTGGACGAGTTGTCTGTGTTCTACTATTGGTTGGTCTACTATGTCAAATACTTCAGAGAATGTATTGGCTATTTAGCGGGGACATCGCAATTCAGGAACATCATTTTGTTCCTTGCTAGGTTTGCTGCCTTGTTAAGCTTTGATCACCGTATTGTTCGTAGTTTGTAGGTACGTAGTAGATAAGTCAGAGGGTAGTATGACTGTGATTGGTCAACTGGTCAACTGGTCAACTGGTCAACTGGTCAATCAGTCAATCTGCTCAAATACTGGGGCTATGACTCGATGGGTTGCTAGTGATTCCTCCACAAATCGTAAGTCGTGTGAGCACTTGTGTCGCAGTGTCTGCGCCCAAGATTCGACGGATTTATGACATAGACAAGGACATTAAGGACTAGAATATCTAGGACTAGGACATTTAGGACTGGTTGTCTGACTCTTGGATACTGTAGCCAATAGCCCCTAGCCTTACTCCTTGCTTCTAGTCCTATCCAATAATAGCCTCTAGTAACTCAGTCGATGATTCGTTTCAGCTCGTCTAATATGCAGTCTATTGTCAAAATAGGGGAACGGTTTAGCCGTACGATTTCTCCTTTAAACATATGGATTAAACCAATTCTCTAATCTGGTATGTTTAAATAGTCGCATTCCCATAGTAGAGTTAACGACATGTGTTTGTTTAAACCTTACAAACACATAGATGATATTGGAATAGATAAAGGAAAATAAAATATCTAATCTCCAATGATGTTCCAAGTAAATCGAGGACCAAATTTGGAACATCAAATACACCACCAACCCCACTTTAATGGTTTTATATGCCATCAAATCCATCAAATAATTAATCACCAAGATCAACATGGAGGTATTTAAGGATGGAAAGATGCCAAATTCCGTAGCTCGCACACAGTCGACAATTCCATTCAAGGCACTGCTATGCTTTAAGAGTTCCAGTTGGGTAAGTCCTTCAGTATACCCCGGAATTTCGTAGCTTGGGGTTTTGTTTTCTCCATATAATTCGATGAAAATAGGGGGAACATTAGGAAACATTAAATGGGTCATAGTAATCATGATATTTTGAATCCCTACTACAGCAATAAACTGTTTTAGTACACTACTAGGGTGGAATAAGTACATGTAACTTACCAGACAGGGGAACACTAAGAAATGACCTATTAGGTAAAATACCGTGGCAATAATGCTTTTGGCCTTATTAATAGGTTCGACAAAGATCCCTATGGCTTCTAGAACCATCCAACTCAAAGGTATTGTAAGAATCAGGAATAATTGGAACCCGCCAATTTCTTGACTTTTATTTGCAATGGGTAAGGACGTATCGAACAGTTCAAAATCTGATTCTGGTTCTGGCTCTTTATGCTTTTTCTCTGGGTGATGTTTAATATGAACCAAAGGAAGTGAAACATTATCCCCAGGTTTGGTTATAGTCTGACTTCGATCATGGTGATATTTGGAATATAATAAGTATCCACCAATAATCAAGCAGATATTAGTCAATACCCTTCCCTGGAAATCATCAAACACAAACAGATCTAACCGTAAGATAAATCGAACGTTTATCCCTGGTTTAAGTTGTTCTGGTATCATGCCTATACTATTAAACATCACAAGCCATATCATTATTGGCATACAAACTGGTACCATATCTCTCATTTTTCGGTATACCGGTTGTTTATTCAACCAACACTTGTAGACATGACTTGCCCCCGTTTGAAAGCTAGCTCTTGTAGACTCTACCCCCCTCATCGCTTGATGTATTCGTCTTCGATTCATCAAAACTTTGCAAATGATGATCCTCAAAAATATATATAAAAACAGATGCGCTCCCACTTCCTTTAGTCAGGTTCCGGTTGTACCACAGCAAGGGTTTGAAACAAACTTTTTGTACCTGATTACTATTAATAGGGCTATTGTTCGTGGCTTGCTCGAGCGCGTAACTGGTTCCGTAACTGTTTCGCAAGAAGTTACCAATACAATGATTTGGTCAAAGCTGTTGGACCAGGCGGTACGACCACAGACCAAGGCCATTCTGTTGGTGAAGGACTTGACAGTGTCAGCCAGTGTTTGTCATTTGATCTTTTCTGATCGAGCCACCAAATGTTTGTACTTGAAAAAGCTCTTTGACGAGTCCGAGTCCAGTCACCTGATTCGTGTCACTTGTGGCGGTGTTAGTGGCAGTGCCAACTCTCCACAACAACAATCAGTTCATAGTTGGCAGGAGTTGTGTACTTACCTACAAAATCTATTAACTAGTACAATTGACATAACCTTGAATCTACTAGTTATTGAGAATCTCTCCCAATTCTATTGGTATTTAAAGACTCAACCTCAAAGTCATTATGATCAATTGTTGGTTCTAGTTAACACCATCAGAACAAGATTTAATTGTACTATCATCTTAACTAGTTGGGATAATCGATTTGAAAAAGGGTACCATAGTAAACATACCATTCAGCCAAATCAGTGCGATCAGTTGTCAGAGGTAACATATTTACCCTTAGATTACTATCACCAAATGGATCAAATTTTATATATTGAAAATAAAAACGTATATAGATTCCAACATCAGTGGCAAGCGGTGACACGTGACATGGAATATAATGGAATATAGGGCATGCAATTAAGGATCTTTACATAACAGTTAAATCCCCGAATTTTTCTTTGTAACCTGGAACTTCCCATTTACCGTTCTTGATCATATAGTTGACTTTTTCGTCCAAGTCTGGTCTGGCCTTAGCCACTTCTTCAACGGTCAATTGATCGAAAGGTCTGGAGTTTTCTATATCTTTCAAGGTGGTGTTCAATTGGTTGATTTCATCCAATACCGATTTTTCGGTTAATTTGGCGTTTTCAATAGCTTTGTTTTCAAACATTTCAATGGTTTTTAAAGTCTTGCTGACATCGTAAGTCACTGGTTTGAAGGATTCAACTTTCTTTTGGATATCTTCCACCACTTGTTGGTTAGATAAAACCGATTTGTAGTGAGCAAAATCAATCTTAACTGGGGATTCAGTTAAAGAAACATTATCTTTTTTGGCATCATCAAATCTTTTTTTGAAGCTGGTCAAAGAAGTGGCGGTTTGACCGGTTAATCCCAAGGTACTGATGATCTTGGCCCAGTCTAATTTGGTGGATACGGCTTTTCCGACTGCTGACATGTTGATATAATAACGAGTAGTTAGTTGTGTTAAGATTTGGTTGGCCGATGAAAAATTTGTTCGCATTCGCGCGGGTTCAGCCAATCAAATGGCGTTTTAGAAACCGAGCCAGAGTCCGTCAGGACGAGGCCGCTAGGCCCGTCTCTGAGCGTAGCACCGGCCCAGCGTAGCACCACTGCTGGTACCACTGCTGTACCAGTGTTTATTCCCCAAAGTCTACTCTCATGTACTACATATACACACTTTATCTAACCTTTTGTTAGTCTAACAATCCTCCCTACCTCGTACAAATCCTCCCTACCCTCGTACTAGCCCTCGTACCAACTCCCCTTAACTCTCTCCCTAACTCTCACTAACTCTCACCTAGGAAAATGAGATCAAGTGAGACTTCTCAAACTACACTACGCGTACCATGTCTTCGATGAAAGGGTTGACCCAATTCATCATCGATATAAGAAACTCCCAGGACTCCGAAGTCGAACGCAAGCGGATCAACTTGGAGATCAATAACATCCAATCAAAATTCAGTGGCCACAGCTTAAACAGTTACCAAACCCGAAAATATGTCTGTAAATTGATCTACATCTACCTACTAGGCTATGACCATGAAATGATAGATTTCGGAATCACTCAAGGCCTAGGCCTTGTAAAGTCCCATTTCTTAGCTGATAAGCAGTTGGGATACTTGTCGATGTCGATATTTATTCATAACGACTCGGGGGATAATCTTAAATACTTTTCAAATCTCATGAAAACTATGTACCATCCATTGATGGCAGACTTGAAGAGCCCAAACCAGGATTTTAACATCTTAGCAATTGAGTTTGTATGTAACAACTTCAACATTGACTTCAAAACCCCTGCCAGTCGACAAGCCCCTACTCCAGCTGGTACTACTCCAGCTGTGGTTCTAGCTGGCACCCCAGACTTTACCTATTTAAATGAATTGATAGAAGAAATGGTTTCCATCGCAATATCTCCAGTTAATGAAGTGATTCTTAAGAAGAAAGCCGTCAATTGCTTAAAGGTGTTACTCCATATAAACCCCCAGATCTTATTGGAAAATAGTAATTGGATCCCCCGGTTATTGAATTTGTTGGATAGTAATAATGATTTGTCGATAATTCTTAATGCGGTTTCGGTGGTGGAAGCAGTGGTTAAGTTGAACCCTAAACTTTCAGGAAACATCATTCCTTCCATCACTACCACGTTATATAATATTCTTATTAATAATGAATGTGCGGAAGAGTTTTATTACTATAATAACCCATACCCTTGGCTTGTGATTAAATTATTGAAATTGTTAGAGATTTGTTTTTTGTTGAACAAAAACTTGATTTTCCAGATCGATGATCAGAATTTAAACCGGTTAAGAGTCATTATATCTACTTCAATAGCAAATGCTTCTAAACCTATCCAAGGATTACCCAATAGAAACATCCAGAGTTCGATTTTATTCCAGTCGGTGTCATTGGCGATATTTTTGAACGCTTCCAATGATTCTATCAAAGGTGCTATTAAGGCATTGGTGAATTTATTAACTTCTAATGATACTAATACCAGGTATTTGTCGTTAGACGTGTTAACGAAATTGATTGGTCGGTCGAATTTCGATTCTCATTCTGGTTCCAGTAGCAGTATCAGCTCTGGGTCCGAATATAGCCAGTTATTAACGGATAACTTGCCGTCAATATTGAAATTATTAAATGATAAGGATATTGGAATCAAGCGGAAAACTTTGGATTTACTTTATATTATCACCAATGAAAGGAATTATCAACAGATTGTGAAACAATTAATTGATTATTATCCATTCTGTGACTTTCAATTAAGACTGGAATTGTCAATTAAAATCGCCATATTACTGGAAAAATTCACCCAAGATTCAATATGGTATATAAATATCATGATCAAGCTCCTTTCTTTCCCACCAAGTTCAAGTTCTAATTCAGACTATTTTAACAATGAAATCTGGGAACGGATTATTCAAATCATTATCAATAATGATACTCTTCATGGTACCACCACCAAACTCATTTTGAATAAATTAAAACGTCAAATGGATAATAATGAACCGGTGTCGGAGAATATCATCAAAATCTCATCTATACTTATTGCCGAATTCACCGAATTGGCTCCTATTCAAAAGGACTTTCCTCCAGCCCTTCAATTCAATTTGTTGTACGATAATTATTTAAAAGTATCGCTTATTACTAGGGCCATGATCTTGACGTCATTCATGAAATTTCTAAAAGTATATCCTGATGAAGACTTTGTGCCTAATATTGTGGATTTATTAGAAATCGAATCTACGTCACTTGATTTAGAGATTCAAACTAGAGCCAGTGAATATTTAAGGATGTTTACTTTGAATGATCATAGTTTACTTGATACCATGTTGAAACCGCTCCCACCATTTGAATCCAAGTCAAATCATTTATTATCCAGAATTGGCAACATTAATAAAATCGTGGGTGATAAACATTTGGTTACATCTAAAAAGATCAAAAGACCAGAACTTGGTACCACTGACACAGTTGGTAATGACACAGATCCTGATTCGGATAAAGATTCCGATTCTGAATCTGAAGTTAATCCATTTGATGAAGAATTGAAATTATCTCCTAATTGGTATAATGGGTATCATAGAATGTTACATTTTGATGCTGGGGTGTTTTATGAAAATCAATGGGTTAAGATTACTTATAGATTAGAGAAAGTGGAACCATTCCGGTTTGTGTATAAATTTGTCATCATCAACAACGCCTATAAAACCACCAAGAATCATTTAACCAATTTCAAAATCTTAAACTTATACGATTTAAATAACTCCAAATCGGCCAATTATTTAATTAGTATTAATTCGAGTCCAGAACAAACCATTGAAGTCAAATCGTTATTAGAGTTGAATATTAAGGTTCGTAACATTGTGGAGATTCATGAATCACCCACCTTGGTATTCAATTTCAATTGTGGGGGGTCGTTTAACAAATTAACTTTAAAGTTTCCAATTAATATCTTGAAAACCTTAACTGCTACAAGCTTGGTTCTTGATGATTTCAAGCTGAGATGGTTACAGATCAATCAAATGCTTCCTAATAATCAAGGAGAACATTTGGTTAGATCTATGACCAATTATCGGTATACCCTGTCGAATATTATCCGGTTATTACAGAGATTAAGTTTCTATATAGTCCATAATACTAATGATGATGATACCAATGGAATCTTGATCTTGGCCGCAGGTATTCTTCATACTCAGTCCAATAATTATGGAGTTTTAGTATCTATCAAAAGTATTGATAATGTTGGGAAGAACTTTGAAATCATTGTCAAATGTACCGGTGGTGGGGTAGCAGAAATCGTGGCAATGATATTACATGAAATTTTCGAAGGAAAATTCTGACCCCAAAGTATATAAACTATAGAATTATAATATCACAGACTATAACCCCAGATTAATTACCTAGTAAGGCCTAATGCTTGGTGGCTAGCGATCTAGACCTTCTTCAAACCTTTCCTGACGCAGTTATAGGTATGATCTAGTTGTTAGTTACTGCTGGTCTACTCATGACTATAAATGCTCTTTTCTTTAAGAACCCTGAGTCTATTAAGCTTCCAAGGTTTCCTCATCCGGTAGGCCAGTCTTTTGGATTGTTAACAAAATTTCCTGTTCTTGACATCGGTTTGTAATTACTATTCCTAATCGGGTAATTTTTTTGTTGCGAAACTTCACTTGCGGGCTGCGGCACATTTTTTTTGCAACTTTGCACCAAAAACTACTGGAATAGGCCATCACTTTAGAAGTGGAGTAATGGCATCAGCAGAGATGGAAAACGTTTATAAACATTCGTTCTGTTCATTGTTTTAATTAATAAAAATTTTGATTGTTTCTTCACCGCTTTTTTTTTTTATTTTCCCATAATGAAGGCTAGCATATCTGCCCTTACTGCGTTGGCTATAACCAGTGCCTTGATCCAGGCGGCTCCAGTAGATAATTCTGGAAGTTCCAATCAAATCCTTGACTGGCTTCAGGATATCGTCCAAGATGACACTACCCCTGCTCAGCAAACTGCTGCTGTTCAAACAACTGCCCCTACTACTTTTATTACCAAAACTTCTCCATCTGCTGATCCTGTTCCTGCCCCTACTGAAACTGATACTAGTGATTCTAGTTCTGGATCTGGACTGAGCTTCAACATGGATTCACTTCTTTCAAACCAATATGTCAAATCCTTCCTTGACTATTTCGGACTCGATCGTGGTTCTTCCAGTTCCAATGCTGATTCTGCTGCTACTGTTCCTACTTCCACTTCTGCTGCTCCAGCTCCTGCTTCAACTTCTTCTCCAGCTCCAGCTCCAGCTTCCACTAGTGAGAACAATGATCCATTCTCCTGGTTTACGTTCCCAGGTAAAAAAGAATCGTCTGCAGCTCCAGCTCCAACTTCCACCGACACTCCTACCACTTCCACTCCTCAATACACTCCAACCACTTCTACTTCCCTGACTGCAGCCGCCGAAACCTCAAGCGATTCTGATTCTGGTTCTAGTGGGGTCACCGGTTCTGATAAACAGTTTGCTCAAGATATCTTGGATGCTCATAATAAATATAGAGCTATACACGGAGTATCTGACTTATCTTGGGATGAAGATGCCTATCAATATGCCCAAAATAATGCTGACAATTACGACTGTTCAGGAGTTTTAACCCATACTCATGGTCAATTCGGTGAAAACTTGGCTGCTGGATTCAAAACTGGACCTTCTGCTGTTAAGGCTTGGTACGATGAAGGTAAAACCTATAATTACCAAAGTCCTAATTCCTATGACCATTTCACCCAAGTGGTTTGGAAAGGATCTAAAGGGGTTGGATGTGCTTATAAAGATTGTTCTAAAGAAAACTGGGGGCTCTACGTGGTTTGTGAATACGATCCTCCTGGTAATGTGATTAGTCAAAGAGCTGCCAACGTGTTACCACCTACCAGTTCTTAGGCACTTAACTCTACCCCTTGAGTCCAAATCGCTGAGTCATCCCATTCCTGGTGTGTGGGTGGATTTGTAGTCAAGGCTCCCTAAATAGTTCAGACCATCACGGTCTTAATACCTAAAAGTCTAATGTATATTGTTACGTAACCCTCATCTCTTAAACATAAATCTCGCGATAGTCATATTTTGGATAGTCATATTTTGGATAGTCATATCTGGGTTTTTTGTGGATCAAATCTCGCGATATTTATATTTCATAGCGATGACTTCATATGTATTTGAAGGCGGTCTACGCAAAGTAAGGCCGTACTATCAGCTCTATAAAACCCACATAAAGACGCGATGGGAGGGTAGAACCATCATGGACGTGTTTACCACCGAGTTGGGCCAGCTGGAAACCATTGTCACCAAGGAAATCCAATCTGAAAAATTGTATGTGCTTGAGAACTTTGGTAAGACTTCAGACATTAAATATGTCAAAGGCTGGGACCTTTTACAACACCGAAAGATCCAGAAGCATGATGTGGTGTATAACATGCGACATATGCATGAACCAGCAGTCATAGAAGACCATAGTGTGGAAATATGTCAGGATTACCCTTCCAAAATCGCCATTTTACATAAAGATAATGATCTTTTAGTGATAAATAAACCTTCAGGTATACCGACCCACCCCACATCTAATTACCGGTTGAATTCTGTCACTGAAATCCTCAAACACGACCTACAATTGCCCAATGTTTGGCCTGGTCATAGATTGGATAAATTAACCTCAGGAGTTTTAATATTAGGATTGAATAAACCAACGGTTCATAGATTAATGAAAATCATAGAACACAAGCTGGAATTAACTGGAAAACTTTACTATGCTCGGGTAAGAGGGGAATTTCCTTCTGATCCCTTTGAATTCACTAGTCCAGTATTCTTGCTTAATATAAATGGGGGTTATTTGATGCCAACTAACCTGCAAGCATTACCCACAAATTCAACCACCAGGTTCAAAAGGGTGGAGTATAACTCGGAGCTGAACGAAAGCGTGGTGGAATGTACCCCTATTTCAGGAAAAATGCATCAAATTCGTATACATCTTCGAAACTTGGGATACCCTATCACCAATGACTTTGTATATAACAATATCAATGTTGAACAATTATCGGAAGTCAACAAGTATAAAAACAATATTGAACTTGAGATATATCAGAATTTGTATAAAAAATACCCCCATTTAAATACTTGTCGACCTGTGGGGAGCATTCCAGAGGACCAAAAAGTAATTGATATCACCGAGTTTTTAAATAACGATATAGAGAAAAGGTTTCAGGAAGTTAGACAATTGGCCTTGGATAGGTTACAACAGTACAGAAACGATGAATGTTCTGAATGTGGCCGCCAATTGTATGATCTAGAACGACAAAGGGATCAATCTTTTATATATTTGCATGCTCATCAGTATACCTTTGCTGGAGACACTGAATTTGGAGGATTTGATTTTAAAACCAACCTCCCAAGTTGGTGTAATTTGACCAATTCTAATAACTAAAATATTAAGTCCGTTTTCTTCTCTTTTGAGACAAGAATGGTAGTTTCGGATAATAAAGGGGAATGTTCCGTTCTCCCACCACATTATACTTATTAGCTTTCCGTAGAAGATCTTTCTCATTAATTAGTTTGTTCAGCAGTTTCATCTTTCTTGTAAGGTCTGGTAAATCAATATTTAATAAATTACCAATTCCTCCATAGACACTTTGTTGTAGTTTCTCTTTATCTTTATGAGTATTTGGATACTTCAAATACCGTACGAAATAAAACCCTCTTACTAAATCCACCTGATTTGATTTAACCTGTTTCATGGCATCTACAAACATTTCCTTAATAAGCTTCTTAACTTTAGCTCTATTAACAGCAGTAGTTAATGGATTTCGATTCTCAATGAAATACAGATGACTTCGATACTTTCCCTTATACGCTTTCAAGCTCTGGGCCAAGACGGGGTCGTTCAAAGGATTTAATGGAGTGTTGAAGTTACCTATGGCTATATTTGATTTGCGAAGTTTTGATAATAAATGAGATTCGGGGAAGTATCTTATTTGAACATATGGGTTATTCACCACTATAGGAGCTGGGTTAATGATACTTTTTTTTTGCAAATATCGATATGCCGAAGCATCGATACCTCTTATATCGGTTCTTTTGCTCGGTAGCAGTGATTCATCGATATAACTAGGAGGTTTGTAAGTATCATAGAACTTTTCAGGGTTCAAATGTTTTAAAGGAGCTAGTTTAAATTGGTCAGAATTGAAAATTAGGGTTTGGTTAGTGGGTGGTGTTACTATACTCTGGGGGCTTGATGTCTTTTCAGCCGTTCGTATGAGTTCCTTGTGGTGCTGTTTAAGGAAATGGGATATCTTACTCATGGTGTGAGTAACTACACTAGAGAAAATTCGCATCTATTAATATACACTATGTACAAGTTGCAAATATTACAGTTACCACTCAGATACTATTGACCTAATGAAGGTTATGAAAAAGGCTGCCAGAGGGTCACGGAATTATCAGCCGTCGCTATGGTAAGTAGTTTTGGATTGAATGCTAGGATTTTGGGCACCCCCTGGTTAGTAGGAATCACCTTGAATGGTAATAGTTTCTTTGGGTTTTCTATTGATTTCACCAGTCCTTCTCCCTCAGATGATTTAATATTATTCAAATCAAACAACAGTAAAGTGCCTGTAGAAGAACCAGCCATAACATATCGACCACAAGGAGAAAAACAGCACGTATCATTAAGAGGATACTTGGAAACCAATTTTTTAGGACCAATGTTCATAGATAAAGTCGTCAAGAGCTGGCCCAGAAATGCATCGATTATATAGTGTTCTGCTGAGTCTGTAGCTATCAAAAGAAGCTTTCCATTGTTAGCAAACTCAATTTTAGTCCATTGAACTCCCGGAGAGCATTCAACAGTGACGGCCAAAAATGGGTTTTTATGAACTGTTTTAAGATCATAAAACTGTACTTCTCCTATACTATTCTCTAGATTAACATCAGGATATTTGGCCACCACAAAGATAATTCCATGAGGATCATACGCCACTAAAGCGGGCTGGCCAATATCTAGGTTACCGGTAGGAGATGAGGATTTCAAGTCCCAGATCTTAACAGTTCCATCCACACTAGAGGTTATAAACCCATCGTGAACTGGATCCACTGCCAATGATACCACTTGAGCTTTATGTCCCTTAAAGTATCGTAAATATTTTTTATCTGATAATGACAAGTACCGAATCGAGTTATCGACTTCCTGTTGGTTTTCTGGGTCTGGAGTGGTGATATAAAGGCAATTTAAATCGTTGTGGGTGAATTTGGCGAGATGGGCTCCATATTTTTGAGATTGAATATCTTTAGAATGGATTCCTTTATAAATATCATATAATTGGATGGATTTGTCTATCCCTGCTGATATTAAGTACTGGCCTGAATCATCAAAGTCTAATGACGTAATAGAGGCTCCTTGGTGATAATTGAATGTTTTTTTAGGAATAAAGGAAGAAAGAACCTTTTCGTCTATTGAAAGGGTTGAGCTTTTGCTCATCACTATCTCCTTAGAATGTCTCCTTAGAATGTCTCCTTAGAATATCTCCTTATAGTACCTCCCTATATGTATCGTATATCGATATCTATCTATCAATATCTATCTATCGATATCTATCTATCAATATCTCCCCTGCTACAACTGTGTAACACTGTCTATCTGACTTTGTCTGTATACTTTATCAAATCTCACTGCCTATCCCCAGATGTCGTGCCCGCACAAGTCACTCCAATAGGAGAAGCAATACGCAACTTGATAAGTCTTATTTCATCGTTTGTGATTCAACTATCTATCAATTGACATGTCTTTGCCCCCGTTTACTGTGAAGGCACTCCACCCGTACAAGTCTGATTATGACGACGACTTAAGCTTCGATCAGGGCCAATTGATCACGGTTACTGCTGTTGAAGATGACGATTGGTACTCTGGAACCTGTGACGGCCAGTCAGGAATGTTTCCCAAGAATTTTGTGGCCCCAATTGAGTCCGAAGGACCTGGCGCCAGTGGGGCTGGGGCCGTGGGGTCTGTGCCTGTTGAATCTGAGTCGAAATCTTCTGACACCATTAAGCCAGTCTCTTCTGATCTGGTACCTGAACCCCTGGCCAAACCACCTGTGGATGATCCGGAGCCGGAATTGGCAGCCAAAGAGGTTCCAGAATCTCCCGTCCAAGAGGCTCCGACCAAAGAGTCCCCAGTCAGCTCACCAGCCAAAGAATCTACAGCTAAAGAAACTGCCAAAGCACCAGTAAAATCGTCCATGGCTGTGTTCCCCGGATCTCAAAAACGGGACGACCCGTACGCCGTGAAGAAACAATTTATTGCCGAATCAAAATCTTCTTATGTCCCCCAAGTTAAGCCTAGAGATGACTCGTTTTTGATAGGTGGCCATGCCAACCGGGAAGAACCTAGACCTACTGAAGTGGCTAAGGAATCTAGAGACTCAGATCATGATGAACCTGAAGAAGCCAAATTGAGTTTGAAAGAACGTATAGCATTATTGCAAAAACGGCAACAAGAAGAAGCAGAAAGAGAAGAAGCTTCTAGAAAGAAACAAGAGCTTAGAAAGCAGAAATTGGCTGAAGAAAAGGAAAGAAAGAAACAAGAAGCTGCCCAAGATCCTGAAGAACCCAAGAGGAAATCAATTGACCGTAGTCATACCGGTAGTTCTCACATTAGTACTGCTACTACTGGCACCTCTGGCACCACTGGCACGACTGGTACTGGTGTGTCTAGGGCTGGTTCTATTGGAACTGGTGTGGGCTTGGAAGATGAGCAGCCTGAACAAGTGTCTATTGTAGAAGGCGACGATGAAGATGAAGCTGTGGTAAAGGATACCGAAGAGTTCCAGGATGCTGATGAGGCAAAAGAAGACGAAGAAGATGACGATGAGGATGATGAGGAATTACGTAGGCGTAAATTGGTGGAACGGATGGCCAAAATCTCTGGAGGGAGAAACATGTTTGGTATGATGGGAATGTCACCATTTGGACAGGCCCCTCCTAAGAAATCGACCAAGTCCAAAGAACCTGAACTTGAGCCTGAAGAAGAAGAACCTGAACCTGAAGAACCTAAAGCAGTTCCTACTCCTATGGTTCCATTTGCTGACCCAACCGCTTTAGAAAAACTCAAACATAAAGAGGTGGAGGAAGAAGAAACTGAGGTTCCTCCTGCTAAAGAAGATTCGTCTATGGGTGAAGATGATGAACCTACTGAACCAGAACCTAAGGTACCGCCTAGAAGTGCCCCAGCAGTTCCACCAGTGGCTCCAGTGGATCGCAAGACGGCCATACAATCAGATAGTGGTCTTGATGAGTCTGAGTCTGGTGATGATATCATGAAACTTAAACAAAACACTTTGGAACGTGAACATACTGGGTATGAAGCTGATGAGGATTTAAGTGATAGAAAGATTGTAGAATCTTCTAATGAATCCACTCCTGTTTTAAAGACTCATGAACCGGGTACGGTTCCACCAATCCCTGACCGGTCTTTGCCTCCAACTCCTGAGAGAAATATGAAGGCTCCACCTATTCCTTCTGCCCCAGCTCCTTCTCGTGAGGTGCCACCGGTTCCCCTGGCTCCTGTGGTACCACCAGTTCCCGTTCCAGCCCCAGTTCCCGCCAGTGATTCCTCTGATGAAGCTCCTGAGGCTGACTCCGCCTCTGACTCAGATGCTGACCTTTACCATGAAGGGAATGAAGCTCCAGGAGATGATGATAACTTCCAATTCGAAGCTCCTAATAAATCTTACACCTTACCACCAAACATGCCCCCACCAGTTCCAGAAAATAGAGCGATTCCTGAAGATAGAGTGGCGCCACCAGTTCCATTGGGAGCTCCACCTTCTGGCGCCCCTGGTGCCCCACCAAGAGCTTCTACTGATATTCACGCCCCCTTAGCCAAAACCGACACCGGTGCTTCTTTTGCTTCTGTTACTACCAGAAATTCCCACGGAGGAAGCAAAAAAGATCACCAAGCTGATACTTGCTTAGAAAAATTGGAATCTGAAATCGCCAATATCACTAGCACCAGTAATTGGTGGTTAAAAGATGCTTTACCTGAATCTTTAACGGGGAAAATCGGCACTGAATTGGTCTATGAAGTGGATAGTAATTCTATCACTAAGAGAGGTAATACGGTCAAAAACTATAAAGATTATTATATTTTATTCTATGACTTAAGTCAATTGATCTTTGAACTTGAATATGAAGTAGAAGATCCTAGAACCACCATCAAATTTACCAATTATTATACCAAGCCATCTCCAATTATAAGAAAGGATTTATTGGATAAGTACCATCGACAAATCGGAGGTCAAATCTTGAAGATTTGTAGTACTATCAATGGAAGTCATGAATCAATTATTGAATATGTGTTTAGTAAATTGGGCTCCGATGTGTTACCTCCTATTGGCACCAAATCTTATGGGGTTAACATCTATAAGAATGTCAATAATCATAATATTGCCAAAATTGATGATATTAAGCCAGGAGATATTTTATGTATCAAAAATGGGAAATTTCAAGTCCATAAAGGATTAGGTTCAAAGACTATTCTTGTTGGAGATGACGAGATATATGCTTCTGTTATCTATGAATATGATCCTAAGAAGGAGAAGATCAAGGTATATGAAATAAGTAATGGTCAATTGAAGAAGGAGAGTTATAAACTTGGGGAAATGAAGAGTGGCCAGGTCCGTGTGTTTCGGGTAGTAGGCCGGGATTATATTGAATGGTGATTAGAGTAGTTGTGTAACAATAAAGTGTTGTCAGTAGACGTTGTAGTTAGTAGTGGCCAGTAGCCAGTAACCACTAGACAGTTAGTAGTGGGTAATTAGTAGTTAGTAGTTAGTATAAGTGGAGCTCCACAAGCTAACGCTTGTGAAGCTAGACACACAATCCCGCTAGACCAAACCAAGGAAACAGTTCAATAAACTAGTAAACCGAAAAACCATTACGAGACTCGGAGAGCGTTAATGATTACAAGAAAATACCGTTCATGAACAGGTTCATAGCGAGCAGACTCAGAAGCAGACACACGAGGAGACAAGTCGGAACAACAATAGTCCGGATTGGAACATAGTAAGGATTCAGTAACATAGTAAGGATTCAATAACAAAGTAAAGGATTCAATAACAAGTAACAGGGAATCAGAATATGGAGTCAGAATATGGAATCAGAATAATAGGAACCACAAAGGGGAGAACTAGAAAACTACCAGAATTAGGGAAGATATCACGAAATCTATGCAATTTTCCAGTGTACTATGATTTATTCAACGGGAGGTGTTTCAACTTGCTTTGGTCTATCGGGATTGTATGTATCCACTAGTCCAGCAACTACCACCATCAAGCTGTTGCTCGCTGAATGGTTGCTGGTTATGTGAATAGCATATAAACTTATTAGATAAGTTACAAATCTGTCACTTAATGACCGCGCCGAGTCGTGTGCTTGCCAAACTACGTCTCCAGGTTTGCAGTAATTTCAGTGAGTGCGGCGTGACAAAATGTTTATTGCTAGAGAATATTTCACATAAATATCTCCCTTGTCAACCTTTGAGCCAATTGCACCAACATGTCAATTGATCAAGTGGAATCGGACTTTATACTTACCTACACCGGTAAGACCACCGGCGATGCAAAACTCGAGAGTTTGATCAATTTATTACACGATAAAGGGTTCTATACTCAAATCAGAGATTTAGATAGTTCTAGGTTATTGATCTTTCTTAAATTGGCTGAGTATAAATTAAATGAACTTTGTGAAAAGGATTTGATCAAGAACTATGAATTTGGTATCACTTCTTCAATTGATAATAAAGCGGACCATTTAAGAATCATTTATGATTACTTGTCTGGGTCAACCATTGACGATTTGAATTTATTAAATTCTCCTAATGTATCTGATATAACTGGAGTTACCAAGTCGATTTATGATTCTACAGTGTATGAAGATATTAAAAGTCAATTGTTTAGTTGGAAAAACCCTTCCACCAACTTTATGAAGGAGAATTTCGGAATTAGAGTGGCTCTTTACTTTGAGTTTGTTCAGTTTTTCATTGGCTGGCTTGGGTTTTTATCGATTTTTGGGATCATTAGTCACTTTAAATTCAAATCAGCTTACTCTTTGACGTTTTGTGCTGTCAATCTTGTATGGGGATGTTTGTTTTTATGTTTCTGGAAGAGAAGAGAAAAGTATTTGGTTAGTTATTGGGGATGTTTGAATTATCATCTTATTCAAGACCACAAATTGCAATTGGTGGATATTAATGAATACTTTGAACAAAAATCAGAATATTCCCATAAGAACAATTATGAAGGATATAAGTTTTTGAAACAATTATTTTTCATTCCTATTGCTATTGTGTTTGCCATTGTTTTAGTGGCTTACCAATTGGGGTGTTTTGTATTGGAAATTTTCATTAGAGAAATTTATGATGGACCTGGTCAAGCGGTTCTTGCCTTAATTCCTACCGTGTTATTATCGGTTTTTGTGCCTATCTTGACAATAATTTTCAATATGGTTTCCAATGGTTTAATCAAACTTGAAAATCACAATAATGATTATACTAAAGGTAATTCTGCAACTATCAAACAATTCGTATTGGTATTTTTAACCAGTTATATGCCTATGATTATTACTTCCTTTGTGTACTTACCATTTGCTCATTTGATTAAACCTAACTTGACCCATATCCAATCTTCCTTCAAAGACAATTTCAACTCTTCGAGATTTTATTACAAATACTTGATGCAATTGAAGAATCATGAAAATTTTGTCATGAATCAAGAAAGATTAAGTGTTCAATACTTTTATTTCATGGTTACTAATCAAGTGGTACAATTGGCAATGAAATATGCTTTACCTCATATCATTGCTTTCGTGATGAAATTCATTTCTAAGAATGATTATACTCCAAAAGACTCTCATAAGGAAAAGTTATGGTTAGAAAATGTTAGAAAATATGTTTCTTTACCTAGTTACAATGTGAATGATGATTTTAGATTTATTACTATGACTTATGGATATTTGATTTTATTTGGTCCTGTTTGGTCCTTGGGTCCCTTGGTCACCTTAGTGTTTTTATTCATTACTTTGAAATTAGATTATTTGAAATTATTGAATGGGAAATATTTCAAACCTCCAATTCCTGAAAGAGCTGATTCTATTTATCCTTGGAATTATGCTTTATTCGGGTTAACTTGGTTAGGTTCAATTATTTCTCCAGCTATCACTGCGTTTTATCGTCATGGAGCTGAACCTCCTAAGAGTATGGGACAATTTGCTTTGGAAAAAGCTAGTGTAAATACCAAATCTTCCCATTTACTTATCATTTTATTAATAAGTGAACATTCTTTCTTAACCTTATGGTTCCTTTTATCTAAGTTTTTTGATTTCTTTAAATCTGAAAAGGAATGGGAAAATGATTTTACTGATAATGATATCAAATTAAGGCATGACTATTATTCTAGTAAAGTCAAAGGAACCTTTAAGTCAACTGGTGATGGATCCTGGGAATCGTCTAATCCAAGTACTACTCTCAAACAAGCAGAGACTATTATTGCTGGGGACGTTCCTGATGATGAAGATTCAGAAGTTCCAGTAGAAACCAAGGAAGCAACTGGTACCCTGACTGGAACTGACATGGCTGATCAACAATACTTGAGAAATATTAAGGATAAATCTGACGATATAATCAATGTTCCAAGTCCAGATATTGATGGAGATGGTATCCCAGATGGAAATGGTGGTTATGCCACCATCGATGACAATAGACATGTGCCACTTCCAGAACTTGAGAATCAGGCCAGTAGATACCAAAGAGATTATGAATCAACTGATCCTGCTGATGAACCTCAAGGACAAGGAGTAGATATCGATGGGAAAGAAGACTTGGAAGATGATGTAAGTCCAGAAGAGTCTTCCAATGACCCTCTGACTCCTTCCAGAGCTTCTAAATCTACCAAGAGAAAGAGTCCATTAAAGAAATTATTGAAGAGAAAGTAGAGAAAATAGTAAAAAATAAACTGTATTGATAATATAAAATCATCAAATGTTAATAGTAAGCTTTTTTTATCCATTTTTTGGTGGCCGGGCACCAAAAATAGAACTCCCCACTCTAACACTAGAACTTCCCTGTTTAATAGCATCTTCAAAATCATTACTCATTCCCATACTAGTCTTCAACTGTAGCTTATACTTTTCATTTAATTCATCTTTTAAGTTTACCAAGTTTTTAAAATCTTGATTTTCAGCTTCAGCTTCAGTGGATTCTAAAAATGACCCAATGGTCATTACTCCTTCAAGGTTTAAGAATTTACATTCCTCACTTAATAAGAATTCAACACTTTCAAAGATTTGTTGTTTGCCTTCTTCGGTCAATTTGTATCCTGACTTTTGGTCTTCATTAGAAGTGTTGATTTGTAAATAAACGTTTATCACTGCTCCATTGACTTCTTGTCTATGGTTATTCAATTTCTTACACTTTTTTAAAGAATCAATGGTTTCTACCGCATACAAATTCTCAATGTTCTTTGCCAACAACTTACATTTATCGGTTTGTAATCCACCAATGAAATGCCATTGAATATCTTTAGGCAATTCTTTGGCCTTGGTGGTCAATTCTTGAACATAATTCTCTCCGAAATGTCTAACTCCGTGATTATATAACGTCAAGATATCACTGGAAGGTTTCAATTTCGAGACTGCTACTAGATCAACTGGTCTTCCACTAGAAGCTTTAACGGCCATATCCTTAACACGGGTTAAGATAAGCTCATAGTTGCTGATAAGTTCTTTTTGTCTTACTAAACTGGGCAATTGGACACTCATTGTGGACAGGTGCTTTTGATGTTTGCTAGAGACTTAAGGTTCGATTAGATATGAGAGGTTATGACAAACCGGTCGTGCGGTGGCTGATTTGGTCGATGAGCCCTCTCTGAAGTTTTTCACTCGACAATAGTACTGAAAAAAGTAGTCATACAACAAGAGTTCGATTATACTAGCAATAGAATGGGAGAAAGCACTTATCAAGGCGAAGACTTTGAAGACAAAGTCAGAAAGCAAGTGGAATTTTATTTTTCAGACAGTAATTTGCAAACTGACAGATTCTTATGGAAGATCTATGAAGCTAACGATGGATGGGTTGAATTAAAAACCATCTTAACTTTCGGAAGAATGAGACAATACAGACCAGAAGATAAAGTTATCAGTGCCTTAAAGGACTCTGAAAAATTGGTCTTATCTCCAAATAATGATATGATTAGAAGAAAAGATCCATTAAGAGAATTCAATGAGTTGAAAAATTCTAGAAAGAGAAACTCAGTTCACATTGAAGGATTCCCAAAAGATTTGAGTCAAGAACAAGTTGAAGAATTTTTCAATGACAAAATTGTTCCACATTTACCAGAAAACAAAGAACTTTGTTCCATCCGTAGAATTAGAAACAAATCCACCAAAGAATTCTTTGGGGTTGTGGATGTAGAACTCAAGAGTTCTAAAGATGCCGAACACTTTTTGAATGAAATGGAAATCAGCTATCCTAAAGGGTTAATTTCTAAAGAAGACAACATCGATCAAAAAGATGTCTTAAAGAAAATGTCTCTTTTAACTTTCCAAGAAATGAAAGAAAACGGGAAGAGATTCGGAATCAATGAAGTTACCAAGAGAAAGAACAGTTTCAACAGCAACAAAGACGTGAAGAAGTTCCGTAAGAACAACAAGAAGCCAAAGAAAGATGAAGATAAGGAGAATGATGAAAATGAAGAACAAGAAGATAAGGAAGATAAGGAAGAAGAAGGAGCAAAAGAAGCCCCAAAAGAGTCTGAGAAGTCAGACTAATTATTTACTGTATATTAGTTAACATTGAGTAATAACTTGTATTGATTGTAGAGTTCTCTTGGTCCAGCGATGGTCCAGCGCTGGCTCGGGAATTAACTCCATGGCCCTAGTACACCTGATGGTAAAGCTGGTCGAGTGATCTGGTGACATTGGTCTGGTGATGTGGTCCAGCCACACCTAGCGTGTCATTTTGCAGTAATTCGCGTTACGCGATATTTATTTCTCCATACTAACAAGACAGTTTGAATTATTTATCATAATAAAATGGCCCTGGGGACTAAAGCTGAGCTTGTCAAAGCGTTTGGTCTTAGACCAAATGATATGAGTGATGAAGTTGCTGAGAAATTGCACACTTTGAACGCGATATTCCATTTAAGCGCTGATGATCTCTTCGTGCAATGGGAAACTTATAATTTCAATGAAGTTCAAGAGAACTTGGAGTTAACTGCTCCCGTGTTAGATGATTTCCAAAGATACTTACAAAACCATTTATCCAACAGTTCTAGAACCACGCCCTCATTGAAACGAGCCAGAGATTTGAATGGTGGGGGTTCCACTATTAAAAGAAAGCCTTTATTACCTATTAATTCTTCAAGTCCTATTACTGAATCTCATACGCCAAGTTTAAAGCACAGAAAAATCAATGAAACTCCTTATAAAACTCCAAATATGAGGTTTGAGTCTTCCCCTGGTAATTTTGAAACTGCCAATAATTCCTTCGATAAATCTCCTTTGAATAATGCAACTCCTTCTAGAATTATTAGTAAAGATTCTAATACCATTTTAGAAACTTTAAAAGATCCTAAAACAGAAATTCCTGAAGTTGAAAATGATTTTGATAACCTGGTCAAGGTACAAATTGCTACCAATTTCGACGCATCTAAATATAAGTTTAGAACCATGTCGATGAAACTTTTGGAAAGTGCTGATATGTTGGATGATCAAATTGATCTGTTCACTCAACTCTATCAAGATCATCACAAAAATGAAGATCTCAACTTTGCTAACCCTTGTTTAAGTTCTCAATTTGATATCCATTGTTGTGGTAGAATTGTTCCTGATTCTCCTTTATATGATAAACTTATCCTGCAAGATTTAAATGCCAAATCTCTTTATTTGGAAACCTCAAGATTGGGGGGTATAGGTCAAAGAGTTCCATTGGATTTAACTTCTTTGAAAGAATACTCTCTTTTCGCTGGTCAAATTGTTTGCTTGAAGGGTAAAAATCCCACCGGTAAACAATTCATTGTTCAAGAAGTTTTATCATTACCAGAATTGGGAGCTCCTGTAACTCCTGAAGAAGAATTAGATGATTTCAAACAAATGGTGGGTGATACCGGGTTGAAATTCGTGATGGCTAGTGGTCCATTTTCAAATCTGCTGACTCTTAATTATGAGAAATTCGAAGGATTCATAGATAGAATTAATACTATCATTAAACCAGATGTGGTGGTTTTATTCGGTCCTTTTATTGATTTGAATAATAAGGCAGTGTCAGAAGGTGATATTGAATTGCCTAATGAAAAACAACAACCTCACAATCTTGATGAAGTATTCAAAAAGACCCTTACTCCTATATTGAAAAAAATCAATCCTAAAATTCAGACCATTTTAATTCCATCTTTAAAAGACGCTATTTCCAAACATTGTTCTTACCCACAAGACTCATTTGACAGGAAACAATTGGGGTTACCGAAGAACGTCAAAGTGTTCCCTAATCCTTCTGGGTTTGCCATCAATGAGGTGTTATTCGGAACCTCTAATCTTGATGTTTTTAAAGATCTAAAAGATGTAGTTAAAATCGATGGTCAAGATAATAAGATTTTCTCCAATAGATTTGAAAGAATAGCGAATCACATTTTTGACCAGAGAAGATACTATCCAACTTTCCCTGGTTCCATTAACAGAAAACCACCGGTATCCAAGTCTGATGCCGATAAGTTAATTAATCAAATTGATGGGGCAATGGCTGAAGAATTTATTGAAACCAAAGTAGGTGGTTCTTGTTTAGAAACCTCATATTTAGGGTTATCTGAATTGGGAGATTCTTTACCAGATATCCTTATAATCCCATCAGAGTTGAAACATTTTGCCAAAGTAATTAGAAATGTCGTGGTGATAAACCCTGGTTCATTTATAAAACCCAATAGAGATCCTAGTAAAGAAGATGGGACTTACGTCATAATGAACACCCAAAGTCCTGACGCTCAAGCTGACAATAATGTGGAAAAAATCAACGAGGATCTGAACTTGTACTATCATAATCTATTCAAGAGATCCAAGATCGATATTTACAAGAGTTGATGTGTATTCTTATCTTTATATATGATGGTTTTTGTATTAAAATAAATGTAATTTGGAAGACGCGATTTTTCAGATTTGATTCTCCAGACAGTGCTCTAGTTTATGGAAGTGTGGGGAATATAAATACCCCGGATAGTCCTAATGATCTCTGGTGGATATATAAGAAGCTGGGCTTCCCTAAGATCATTTGGCTCTTTTAAAGTACGACATCATAATGTTTTTCGACTGATACGAGGACTGCATTCTCCAGCGAATGGAGGTCTCAAACTAAGAGATTATCAACAGAATGCCATTGATTCGATTAAACAGGCCATGTCTCGAGGTGTAAAACGGCCAGCTTTCGTCTTGGCTACAGGCGGGGGCAAAACGGTAGTTTTCTCTCATTTAATTCCCCAAATCCCCAAAACAAATCCCCAAAGAGGTGATAAGATCTTAGTATTGGCACACACAGAAGAGTTGATCAAACAAGCTGCTACTACCATCCAAAATATAAACCCTGACTTGAATATTGAAATTGACATGAGACATATGAAGCCGTCCTTTGAAAATGCCGATGTTATTATTGGTTCCGTGCCCACGTTAATTCGACTTACTCGGTTGCAAAAATATATTCCGAATGATTTTAAAGCGATTATTTTAGATGAATGTCACCACGCTACTGCCTCGTCATGGACCAAGATTTTAAAGCATTTTAATGCTGATACTGCTGATCTGGACGTGTATGTTATCGGGTGTACGGCCACTATGGAACGAAGTGATGGGAAATCACTTGGAGATGTGTTTGATGAAATTGTATTCGAAAGAAGCTTATTGACGATGATTGAAAACAAAGAATTGGTTGATGTCAAATTTTCTTCTTTGAAAGTTGATGTTGATTTGAATGATGTAAAGACAAAGAACCATGACTATGAGACCACCAGTCTCTCACAAGTTATTAACAATTCTGAAGTCAACTTATTAGTGGCCATGTCTTACAAAAACTTACGAGAGAAATATGATTTCAAATCCACATTAATGTTTTGTGTAGATATCAATCATTGTAAAACATTATGTGGAGTATTGCAAAGAGTCGGAATTAATGCTCAATATGTTACTGGAGAAACGGTTAAGCATGAAAGAAGAAGTATTATTGAAGATTTCAGAGCTGGTAATATAGATGTGCTTTGCAACGTTCAAGTTTTTACAGAAGGAACCGATATGCCCAATATTGATTCTTTGTTTCTAGTAAGACCTACCAAGTCACGGCCCTTATTGGTACAAATGATTGGAAGAGGTCTTAGATTACATAAGACAAAAACTCATTGTCATGTAGTTGATTTAGCTGGGACTAGAGGCACTGGAGTCCAATCAGTTCCCACTTTATTTCAATTACCATCTGATTATATAATCCATGGTAAAACTTTCAAAGAATTAGAGCGGGAAACTGATATATACCTTCAAGAACAGGAAGAATTAAGACGACAAGAAGAGATTGAAAAGGAGAAAACCCGTAAAGAAGAAGAGGAAGCTATTTATAAAAAAATGATCCAACTAGGGAAACTAGAAGACCGGTTAAAGTTGCAATTTGTTACCATTGATGGGTTTTTGGCGTTGGAATCAAATGATATAAAACAATTCACCGAGTCTAAGACGATTCATTCTACATTACAGAAAAATCTGTTGGATTGGGTTAGGCTCGAGTATGATATATGGGGGTGTGCTATCGACGAGAAATTCTTTTTATTAAAGCGATCTGAACATGGAGATAAACCCTTTTTCAAACTAGTGGTGACTGGGTTTACCACCAAAGAACATAAAATCGCCAGTAATTATAAGTGTGGGAAATTCATCAGCGAAACTGGTATAATTGAATCACATAATTTACACACTGTCCTTGCCAAAGCCCAGGTGTTGTATAGTGAGTTAGAGTCGAGTTCTAGTTATCACCGTAAGGTTTATCGTCAACAAAACCCAGTTACCAAAAAACAAAAGGAATTCCTATATTCCAAACTAATGATACGAGCTAAACAAACCTATGAAATAACCGAAGCCCTTACTAAAAAGTTAGAGAATTCCATTGGTTCTCTTGATAGACAAACGGCTTCTAATTTGATATTCTCTTTAAAGTACTCGGCAAAGTCATTCTACACTAAATGGGAGTTACAAAAGATGCTAGGACCTGATAAACGAACCAATAAAGCGATTACAAAGCTTATAGATCACCAACTGAAATCGCATTTCAAGACTCTTGATACAGAGAACATCACGCCCATGACATTACTTGAGTGATAGTCATAATATGGTCTACTACTTGTACATACTAGCCAAAGGGCCTAGGGCTTAATTATATATATAGAAATAAAACAATAAACCTCAAATTCGCACCACAAACTTAAACACCACCTCATAAAATTACTAATCAATAACACACGCCATGAAGTTGCAAAACCCGTTGATACTAGGGTTGACCATCTTAATATGGACCGCCTCCGCCATAGCATCAGAGCCCAATATCGTGAATGAAGATACTGCCGAACAAATCATCTCAGAGTCGGGACATACTAATAACTGGGCGGTTTTGGTGTCAACTTCAAGATTCTGGTTTAACTACAGACACATAGCAAATGTGTTGAGTCTTTATAGAACCGTCAAGAGAATGGGAATTCCTGACTCTCAAATCATCTTGATGTTACCAGATGATGTGGCCTGTAACCCTCGTAATGCTGCTCCTGGGACCGTGTTTAATAATAAGAATCAAGCTATTGATTTGTATGGTGATCTGATTGAAGTAGATTACAGAGGGTATGAAGTAACGGTAGAAAATTTCATTAGATTACTTACAGACAGATGGGATGAAGATCACCCCAGAACCAAAAGACTTTTGACTGATGAAAATTCCAATATTTTTATTTATATGACTGGTCATGGAGGAAATGAATTTTTGAAATTTCAAGATGCTGAAGAAATAGGATCATATGATATAGCGGATGCCTTTGCCCAAATGCATGAAATGAAACGGTATAATGAGATTTTCTTTATGATTGATACTTGTCAAGCCAACTCGATGTATGAACGGTTTTATTCACCTAATATCTTAGCGGTTGGATCATCTAAAGTAGATCAATCTTCTTATTCTCATCATTCTGATTTAGAAATTGGAGTGGCAGTTATTGATCGGTTCACTTACTACACCTTGGAATTCCTTGAAGGTATTGAACCTAATTCCAATGTGACCATGGATAAATTATTTGATATTTATACTCATGATAATATTCATTCTGATCCAGGTATTAGAACTGATTTATTCCCTAGAGACGTGTCGACTGTCAAATTGACCGACTTTTTTGGGAACGTTCAAAAAGTTCTTGTGGATAACGTTGAAGATAATATTCTTTATACCGCCAACCATGATGAGACTGGAACTTTAACCAAAGCTTCAACTAACAATGAAGTTAAAAATGACACTAGCATCAAAAAATCAACCATTGACTTTTATAGTTATGGTGAAGAAACCAAGTCTACGTTGGTGACGGTTTCTTCTTTACAAACCAAAGTCATTGGGGTCGGTACTTTTATAGCGATAATTGGGTTATGGACTTTTGCCAAATAAGTATTATTAATATATGTGAATTTCACGATTTTACGAAAATCACCTTTTTACCAAACATTTCACACAACAGTTTGTCACATAGTAGCTTATACTATAGTGATATACACAGAAGTTATGTGATTTCTATACGACTTATACTCTCTAATGATACTTCTAATAGACTATATATCTCTTGTCTCTGGCCATACTAGTTTCTGGTAACTGTCCCTGTCCATACTAAAGCATTTTTCACCAATAACATCATTTATTTCACTTAGAAATGCCCTAAAAATCACCAAAAAATCATATAATATCCAGAACCACTCCAGTATTCATCCCAATCCCTTAAAACATTGTAATGTCCACCATAACCAATCATTAACCAGTCATTAGTGCCCACCTCTGCTCTCTTCATCTTCTCCAGGTCCGAGATCGCCCCGGGCTCCAAACGCGTTGTTTATTTTGAAGCGCGAAAAGTTCCTTAGTTATACAGATCATCCTAAGAGTTACACATCTGTTTGCCTGTAATACCAAGTTGTACTTCAGCAGAAATGGACCCTACTGGAGCAAATATGGATGGGATTGGAACAAGAGAGTCTCCCGGAGACTCCATGTTCCGCCTCATGAGCTCCAAGGACGTGGACATGAAGACCAAGCAACAAACTCTCAAACAGTTTAAAATGGATGCTAAGCACGGCAATATTGACTTGCAAGAAGTCCCTCGATACTTTGAAGGGTTATCTGTAGCAGTTGATATTTCCAATGAAACCGTGGCCTTGTTAGCATTCAGTGCTTTGACGACATTGGTCAAGGTGACTGCCATTAGTAATAAGCGAGATTTATTGAAAAATCAACTTTACTTGGTGTTACCTATCATTATCAACAAATTGGGCGACAGCAATAATGACATAAAAATAAGAGCAAAGAAATCTTTGGAAGATTGCTGGTTAACGTCACATAGCCAAACCAGTCAATTGATTATGGATTTGGCCATACCTAATAGAAACCTGGTAATTACTTTGGAGTCAATTAATTGGATAAATAATTTCTTGATCAACTCGAATCCTCAGTTGAACTTGAGTCCCTTAATACCTTGTTTGATCGAGGCCGTTGATAGTCACTCGAAAACTTCTTCCGATAACCATGTGATCTATGCCATTATAAACCTATTGACGAATTTCTGTAATATGAAGGATAACTTTAGATTTAAGTACAAAATATCCAAAGAACTTGATAATTATTCGATTAGTGAAGAGTTAAAGGAGAAAATTGAAAATTCCATAGGGGTTAATGATCAACTCAAGAAAACGGTACCCCAGACTTCAAGACAAGCCAATCCTTTAAGCCACTCATCAACCAAACCAGAACAACAGAAACCACCTCAACCAAAACCACAACCAAAGCAAGAACCAAAACAACCAGAATCCCCTGAAAAGAACGGGTCAGAAGATCCTGACCTTCTGGCAATTATAAATAAATTGAATGGTTATAAGTTTGACGAGTCGCTTAGTCGCATCGACGTATCAAGTGCTGACGAGTTATATCACATTTCGAATGGTTTATCACCCCCTTTCCAAAATAGAGAATCAGAAGCTAATTGGACTTTAAGAGAGAAAAACATTGTCAAGTTGAGAAGTCTTTTGAGAGGAAATGCTCCACATGATTACTTAGATGATTTTAAAGCTTGTTTGAGAGACTTGTCGGATGGAATTTGTAAAGCCATATCGTCTTTAAGAACTACCTTATCAAGTAATGGATGTCAATTAGTAAAAGAATTAGCTATGGTACTTCCTGACTCATTTGAAAGTCTCATTGATTTATTTTTGCCAACCTTGAATAAGTTGTGTTCATCAACTAAGAATATCGCTTCATTGAATGCCCATATCAGCATTTGCTCAGTACTTATACACTGCTCGTATTCTTTAAAGTACATGCAAAGAATCTATAATTCTTCGATCGATAAGAATATCAAAAATAGATCTTATAGCGCTACTTGGCTTCAAATTATGATGGTTAGATTCCATGATAATCCAAACTTTATGAGTTTAACTTCATCCCAGCATGCTCTGATGAATGGGTTTGAACTCACAATAAAATCCTTAACTAAAGTGTTATCTGATCCTAACCCAACGGTCAGACTGACGGCGAAGGAAGCCTACTGGTCATTTACCAAGTATTTTTCGGAGGAGTCAGAGGCGTTAACGACAAAGCTAGAGCCCAATGTCTTAAAGGGTATTGAAAGATCAAGAACCGTGCTTAATAGAAATACCCCATCAGGTACTTCAACCTATAACAATTCCAATCCATCTTCAATCAGCAGGTCAAATTCAAAATCCTCCCGGCCTTCAATTAGAGAATCTATTATTGCAAAGAATAAAGAGCTAAGAGCTAAACAGAGAGCAGAAGCATCAACTCCCATCTCTAGAGCTCCATCTAGAATGGCATCTGATCGAACACAAAGAAGTAGTTTAAACCACAATAATACTTCGAATGCCAACCAACAAACTTCGAGTGTAAAAAGAGAAGAAAATAGAGGACTAGAAAGAAGTAATTCGAGAACTCAATCCAGAAGTCTCCCTACCACCAGCATTGGTCTTCAAAGACAATCCTCGATCAGACAAAAGGATTCTCAACCCAAGAAAGATATAAAGCCACCAACTATCCCACATGAAGAGACTAATGATTTATCTCAAAATACTTTCCGCCCACCAGTAAGATCGAAAACCACGGATTCTCCAGGAACCCTAGAAGCAATCCACTCAAATTTTGACAAAACAAAAGATCCAATGAAAGCCTTTTTAAAGTCCAGTAATCTACTTGAAAATGAACATGGTATTGACTTATTGAGGTATGCTATCAACCAGAATGAAGATATTGATCATAATGAACTCAGATTACCTCTTTTAAAGATTGCCAATCTGAGAGTTGACATTTTGAAACCTTTGTTCAAGCACTGTTCGTTAGACAAGTGTTCCCAGTTTTTCAAGCCAGAAGACTTCTTCAGAATATCTATATTGGTTGTGGATCCAATCGATGAAAAGTTTGTTAATGCCATTATTGCCATATTTGATTTGGATGATATCTACATGTCAATTGATACTTTGTTGGGATATTGTATTTCCTTAGAGCACTTACAGGATGACGACTCTTTGGGAACTCAAATCATTCGATATAAATCCCAGATCATGTACCTGATATTTCATTTCATGAATATTAGTTTGAACAAAATCCCCATTAGCGACAAATACTTTTCATCTATAATCTCCAACTTATTTGAGTTGACAAGTTTGGCCAAATCAACCAAGTTATACGATCCATTATCAAATCTTCTTCACAAACTTCATTCAATCAACCAATCGCTTTTCACCACTGAGTTGAATCTTAAAGATTCACAAACGGTTTCAGAAGTAGGGACCATTATTGATCTTGATAATCTCACTGATTTCACCACTCATAATGCCACATATGACTTCACTACTACCAACTTTGCAAATTTGACAAAAGTCTTTCCTAACACTGACAACAGTGTAAAAGGATCACCATTCAAGGGATCTTCTGATTTCACCATGTTGATGCCAGTGGGTTACACGCGGGACAATGACTACTCATTCAAGCCTGTTAAGAACGGCCATAAAGCCACGCCACAAGCTACCATCCCTGTAACTGACACCGATAACATGCAAGTGGATAAAGAACACACCGATAGTAAGAATCTGTTCAGACTGCCTGTCCACTCAGGAAGCTCTACCCAGATCGATGAATCAGAACAGAAACAGAAACAATCGATAAGCAAAGAAGATAGACCCAACTCCAAAGACTCCTTAGCAGATGAATTCTCCCAAGTCCAAATTACCGAAAGGGAATTACAACTTCAAGGACAAAAGAGTGTTGAAAAGGAATCAATTCTTTCTTTTATCGATAAGGTTGACCCATTAAAGTCTATTTCAGAGAAAAATAAGCATATCAGTATTTATGAGGATGAGAACCATATGAATGACCAACCCACAGGCTCACCTACAAAGAGGAAAACATATGATTACACGGAATTGAACTGGTTCAATTTCCAATTAGCAAAGTTCCCAAAAGATTTTGATAATGATGTTAACAAAACGGAATTTGAGATTCTTACCAAAAAGTTGAGGAATAATTCAATGGAAAACCAAGAGTTCTTGAAGTTATTGAACTACTTACAAAACAGTATGAAGTTTGATATGGATTTCACCAATTATTACTACAATGAAGGTAGGACAATAATCGAATCAAGTTTGTGGGAATTGTTTCATAATTATCGACAAATAAACCAAGCTAGCATTCTTAACGGATTAATAATCTTAAAGCAATTGTTAATCAACAGGGTTAAACTTAATTTGAATAATATCTTCAAGTTATTGGTTGACTTAAGTGAACTAGAAGATAACATAATCAATGAATACGATCATGCCATTAATGAGATATTTGATGAACTTTTAACTGGAATGTATGGTAAGGGAGAGATCCTTGCCGGAATCATGAAGACCTTGAGTGAAGTCAAAGTGTATGACCGGGTGAACAAGGTGTTATTTATATTTGAAAGCAGTTTGAAAGTGTTTTCGTATGGGGCTGCCCATGACTTAGACCAAGAAAGTATTACCATGATCGAAGAGAGCCTTGCCAAGTTCTTGAACCATACACATGTTGAAGTTAGAAGATTAATTATCTTGAATTATGCCAAATTGATAAAGAACTTAGACCTGAAGCATTCGAGTAAACTAACTGAAAGTAATATAAAAGGAACCATATTCCAGAAGCTTACTCCTCCACAAAAGAAGTTGATTGAATACTATAGTCAAGTTTAACCTGGCAAAGAAGCAATTGTACTATATTTAAAGCATTATATTTAGTAGCATACATAGATCTATACACAATTTAATGAGATCATTTTTAATCTTATAGTATATATTAAATATTTGAGTAAGACAAACCAGCAGAAATAAAGGTGAATAATACAAGGTGTGGTAAAAGGAAAAAAAAATTATGGATGGAATAAATTCCAGTATGCAAATCATGACGAGGATAAAAAAACAACGATGAATAAATGAGTATAAAGAATATACTAATAGATATGAAATGAATTATAATGACATGATGGGAGATTATTTCTTATTTGAATTCTTTGAAGAATCAGGTTTCTTCGATAATGACTTAAGATTTGAAGGTCTTGACTTTGGTTTGGTAATTGAGTTTTTACTCGTATTCATATGAAGGGGGTTTGAAGTGGCCCCAGGAGTGATATTTGAAACTTCAGGACTAGTCAGCATTTGACCCTGTTTCTTCATTTGGATCTTCTTCTTCATCATGTTGGAACTAATAGCCTGTTGTCTCGACGAGGGACCGGCAAAACTAGGACTAACCACAAAAGAAGGAGCACCAGGGAAAGAATGAGGAAGATGAGGACCAGGACCCGAAGGAGGAAATGAATGAGGAAACCCGGGAGGAGGGAAAGAAGGAGGAAGTTGACCGAACTGTTTTTGATTGAAGTTTGTAGCGGTTGCTGATAATGGAGGACCAGGAGGCATTGAACCATGAGGAAAGAAACCCTGAGCAGTGGCCGAGCCAGGGACTGGACCTCCCATACCAAAATGACCCGAAGGACCACCATAAGGACCAAAAGGAAGAACTGCTGATGGAGGGGGATAATAATTGTTCATTGGATCTGCTGCATCACTAAACATATATCCACCAGCACCTACCAATCCTTGATTAGCTACTAACTGTTCAGGAAAAGATGGCCAGTATTCTTGTTCCTGAGGAAAGAAATAAGGATCCTGAGATTGAGAATAAAGAGCCGAAGGAAGGGCTCCAGCAGTTGGAGGAGGAGGTGGCACTTGAATGGTTTGAGGTTGAGGATGAGCTTGAGAAGATTGAACAAATTGAGGTTTGATAGTCTCTTGTTGAGATTGAGATTGAGATTGGGAAGATTGAGATTTGGCTGATAATGGAGGTTCTTGAAATCTAGGCATTCCATAAGGTAATTTTGCTGATAAAGGAGGGAAATGGTAATGGTCTTCTGAGGGCCCGAATTTAGCAGATCGAGGAACACTCAAGGGAGTTTTAATAGGTAACGTTTGCTCAATCAAATATTCATCATTAGCAGCAACAGGTTGAGAAGCGTATGGCAAGTAATTGTGGTTTGCAATAAAATCATGGTTTTCATCATATAAATTGGCCATGGAATAATTCTGAGAGTTAGGATCAATGAGAATATATTCACTTGAATGACCCTCAAAATAATCCAATGGGAATTCATCTTCATCTTCCGAGTTATGCTGTTTGAATTGATCTGGAGTTTCTTGATTTAAGAATTCAAACCCTGCCGCTGATTTAGACAGATATTCTGGAGAATCAGCGGTTTTTTTCTTAGACAGCTTTGACTTGGAAGACAGTTTAGGTCTATCCGAAGCAAGGGTAGATTCATCCTGATCATTGGAATTGTTGGTGGAAGTGGTTGTATCAAAAGTCTCATCAGTAGTATCACCATCTGTAAGTTTTTTGTTATAATTTTGTTCTATAAGATGCGTATAAAGTAATTTTTCTTCTTCATATTCAAATGATAATGCTGGTTCTCTATCCGCAATCGTGGTAGGAGTTTGGTTTTGCTTCTCTTTTTTCAAATCTCTTTCCAATGCATCTGCCATTAATTTATCATGAGGAACATTAAACCAGAAAAATACCTTTTGTTTCTTTTGAGTTCTTAAACAAGCATTTTTAAATAAAAAATTCAAGAAATCTGATTTTGGAGATTCTAAAATGGCATCAGTACCACATTTAAGATTCCGTAAATCTGAAAAGATTCCTTCTTCAAACTTCTTTCGATCAATGATTTTCCGACCAAAATGTTGGAATTTATAGACAATACATCGAACAATATCAGTCCCAGTAATGAAATATAAGTTGTTCCAAAAAATACACGAGACATAACCCTCATCCGAATTCAAATAATATCTTCTAATGACTTGATTATTTTGCCAATTGGCAGGAGCCGTAGCTAAAAAGAACTTGAGGTCTTCTATTAGTCGGATACTTTCCTTAACTTCGTCGGTGATATTGGCCTGCTCAATCTTTAGTAGAGTGGAATCCGACATTATGAAAGTATACTGCTAGATTCAACCGGAGCAGAAGCAGAAACAAGTGTTTGATGATGAAGAAAATGATGCAAAAAGAATGGAACCCGAAACACAATGGTAGAAAACCGTTGGGATTTGATCTAGTGGTGCGCTCCTAGATTTTTGGTGCACACTAACGAGCCAAAGGTTTCAACCACACCGATAATTGATATTTGAAACGATAAACGAAGGGAGGACTAGCGGACACGAAAGAAAGACGGACACGAAAGAACGAAAAGAATGACAGCCCGGAAAAACAACAATTGCAACACACGCCAGGGCCAATAAACGAAACCAAGGATTCAAACACCAGTAGCTTGGTAAAGGGGCAGAATGGATAGGAATGTGGCAACCAAACGACAACAAGCTAGTGCCAGGCAATTAATTGAGTATGATATGAAAGGGAAGATGGTAATAGTACACAGCAATGGAACTGGTACAGTGGAAGGATGAAACAAATAAGACCAGAAAGCGGTTTCAGAAATATCTGGGTGAAACTTTAATGTTTAAATAGCCCCTCAGCAAATGTTTCAAGATTCAAACTTGAAACACCCACTCGTGGCGACTATGCGAGTCTGATACCCAATTGGGAAGTCGGCAAAGATTTGCGAGCCCCAAATCGGTGCGAAACTACTAGAATCGACAGGATTTATGCACGATGGGCTAAACCTGAAACAGCGCGATGGCGAACCCTCTCGTACCGAATGTGGGCAATAAAGTCTAGATTCAGATTAGGCGTTTCTTATCAAGGACCGTCTGAATAGCGGGGGTTGATGGTATGTAGCACTTATATAGTATAGATAGATCAAGCTATCAATTCTAGTTAAATGATAATTCTCTAGAGTTTAGCTACCGGGAATGCCGTTGCTTATATAAGGGTCTGTCGTTGGACCAAAGCGGTAAGTAAAGCGATTTGAAAACCAGGGACCCATTGTTTGCGATCCCGCCAAATTGCCACACTGTAACAATAAAAACCCGTTCAATTGTTTCCTGGTCAATGTAAACACTAACCAGGAAGTGATATATAATGTCAAGGCAATTTAACTACAAAGACCCTGGCGGTACAGCTGACATTGTTGCCGAGACCGCCCGAGTTACTGTGCCGATATACGCCCAGAGGATAATGTGTTCTATTGTTCACAGCTCATATCGCCGTGCTTCTTATCTTATATATGGCTGGCTTATCTACATATACTTCATTAAAGATCGTGGCTTGAATATACAATGTATATAGAAAAAAATGAAAAAAGTGAAACCTGGTGATACTAATCATCAAAGTCACTCCAGTTCTTGCGGTAGTTGAACCAATCGATATCGGAGTTGGGAACTGATGATGCTGTGGCATTCGCACCAAGCCCATCCATGTGTCTAGACCGCCTTTTTTCAGATTTGATGCCGGCACTGGTGGGCTGTGACCCTCTTCTGAAGGGAGGAATGTACTTTCCACTGGAGCTTGAGGCTAACGCGGTGGCTAAATCTCCACCCATAGATAATGGTCTGCCTGGTTTACATTTATCACGCTTGTCATCGGAGCCGGGAATATTGTAGGTGGGAATCTTGAACGATTTCTTGAACTCTCTGCCACTGGCATTTGCACTGGCACTAGAGCTGGGGCCACTGGATCCAGAACCAGAGCCAGTATTAGTATCAATTGTAGTTCCAGTGGTAGACCCATTGGCACCACCATGGACAGCGCCGGTGGCACTGTCGACGCCATCCAACTCAAAATCATCCTCTAACTCAAACACCTCATCGTAATCCAAACTCAAGTTATCGATCTTCTCATTCAATGGGGCAATCAATGGCGATTTGTTATAGTTAGGCGACCTCATGAATGGGGGAATATATTTCCCCGTACTGGAGGCGCTGGACCCCGGTACTGCCAGACTGTGGTTATTGGGGGTACTGTTTCCAGACCCTTGGTGCCCCGACCCTTGGAGTGAATGGTTCAAGACATTTCTTGATTTGTTGGAGAAGGAATTGGACTTGCGGCGGTGCTGGACGGGGGTAAAGATTTCTTTCCGATAGCCAGTGCCATTACTGAAGCCATTACTGAAGCCATTACTGAAACCATTATGTCCAGGTCCATTATGTCCAGGTCCATTAAGTCCAGGTCCATTAGGTCCATTATGCCCGGGCTGGGCCGGTCCTCCCTTCTTGTATGAGTTTCTATAGTTCTTCTTCCAAGTCTTGGGCTTATTGGTCTGTTTCCAATTGGACCGATTCTTCAGCTTGGGTTTATCCATCCGGTCGTGGTTCTTCTCTCCATACTTATTCATATAATGATTGAACACCGACTTAGGGGTAAAAAAGTCTTCTCTATTAAACAGTTTGTTATATTTGCTTCCTCCATAATGATTATTATGATTGTTATGGTTAAACTTGTAACTGTTCGATTGATAAGAGGCCACACTCATGGGTTTCCGACTGTTTCTAAAGAATTTGGCTCGACTGAAATTACTGCCTCCGTTGATAGGAATAGGTTTCAAGCTGGTGCTATTGGATAATAACGCATCAGCTCTATTAGATAGTAACGCATCGGCTCTATCATTATGAGGGATCTCACGAGGTATTTCATACTTGGGCGGGGAGACGGTGATCTCTTTAGATGCTGCCTCTTGTTCCAACTTGGCTTTGTCTATAGTGGAATTAGATTGGTCAGCTTCACCGGTATCTTCCATATAAAAAGTGGAATCCCCTTCATCGTAATCCTCTTCATCTTCAGGAGAATCATTACGTTCCTCTTTGACTCTATCTAATTCTGCATCAATTCCACCCATAACCGCTTCGTCATCGTCAATGGCTTCATCCTGGGAAAGAAGATTATCATCATCACTAAATGGAACGTCTTCATAATCTTCCAAATCACTTCCCCAGACCTCATCATCGATGGTAAAGTAATTAAGATTGAAAAGTTCAGATCTAAGATTTTTCAAGTCTCGGTTGGTGGGATCTATATTAAGACAATACCTTAATACGGAAAATAAATCTCCTGACATGGTGGAAAAGATATCAAATAATGCTTCTCGATTACTAGCAAATTGAACAAACCGTTTATCGGAGTAATTAGCTACCAGAAACGGGTTTTTATGAAACACTAACGTCAATAAAATAATTCCAATTGACCATAAATCGACTTTGGAAGCATCATAATATTCCACTTCCGAATCAAATAATTCTGGGGCCATATACCGTTCAGAACCAATATCAAATTCACTTCTATTGGTGATTTTCAAACTGGTGGTAGCCAAACCCCAATCACATAATTTAATCGACCAATCATCCGCAATTAAGACGTTTTCTGGCTTTAAATCCCGATGGTAAATCCCATGACTATGACAATAATCCAATGCATCAATAAGTTGACAAAACACATCTTTTATATCCAGAGGAGATGAAGGTCCATGGCCATTCTGAATGGCTTCATATAAATCTCCTCGATTACAGTATTCCAACACCAAATATGAATCAAAATGATCGTATAAACATGCAATATTGGGATGGTTTCCTAACACCTGATGAACCGAAATCTCTTTGGCTGCTTCTTCATATAAGGACTTTAAGATTTCTTGGGTGGTTTCCCGATCTTGATGGTTAGGGTCTTCTTCATTGGGACGCTGGGACGGGTGTTCCCAGACCGAGTTCTGAGTCGAATCGGTGGTGGTATCGGCCACATTCGCTGCCTGGTTGAGCCGAGGATTGTGTCTCATTTTGGCGGGAGAAGAAGAGGCTCTATTATCATTTCTCTTCTTATAGTCCAAGGGATAAATATACTTAACTGCCACTAATCGATTGTCTAACTTTGTATCCTTAGCTACCGAGACTAAACCATAAGACCCTTCACTTAAATCGGCCACTTTGATGTACCGATTCTTAAGTAACCCACCATCGTTGTAGTGATTATAGTCTTCCATGGCACGGCCTGAAATGGGGCCCAATGACTAAACTGGTGTGGCTGGTACCGTGATTAGTACTAACAGAACTCTAGGAATGCGCTAGCACGAACTTGTGCTGTATGAACTGGTAGGAGAATGGATATCTCAAGGCTATAGTATACCTAGTAGTTTCTAGTTGTACTGTCCTAGTTTCTAGTGCTGGTCCAGTGTTCTAGTCCAGGTTCTAGTCCAGTGTATGCAATGGCTTGGCCGATGTAATGCGTGTAACAATGTTACGTCCTCGTCTCGTCGTAATATGTCCGGTTGGCGGTGTAGTGTTGTGTGGGGTGTAGTTTGTGTGTTGTCTTTGCTTGGTCTTCTGGTGTCTTCTGCTGAGGATCAGATCGCGAAAGAGTCACAGAGTGTGAGAGAGAGTGCGGGCTATTGTTGCCACACTATTGTTCTTTTAAGTCAGGTTACAAGAGTGACAAGTGACTTGACTAGAGATTGGTGACCAGAGATAGAGAGATAGATAGAGAGATGGACGACTTAATTGCCTCGTTTCTTGATTTCACCGGGTCCCAAGACCCAGCCCAGGCCAAACAGTACCTTGAATCCACAGGTAATAATCTTGAATTTGCAGTCCAACTATATATGGAATCAGGGGGTGGCGGTTTAGGCGGCGGCGGTGGTGATATGGGGAGCAGCGGCGGTGGGGCTGGAGCAGACGAAGAATTGGCCAAAAAATTACAAGAAGAAGCCTATGGAGCTGGGGATAGTGTGAGAGAAGCAGACGCTAATGTTCACAGACATGAAACATTGGTGGATAACTTTGATTTCCCTTCAATGGGACCAGGGGCCGGGATGCCTCGGCCTGGCGATATCTTTGGGGCGGGCCGGGCCGGGATCTTTAACCAGAGGTTTGATGATGATGAAAATGCTTATTATCAAGACAGAATAGAGGAATTATCCGATGAGGAAGATGAGGATTTTATTAGCGAAGATGAGAATAATGACCGTGATGACGAAGACGAAGATGATGACGAATTGATGGAATTGAATAGTGATGGAGAACCTATAACCAGACTGGCCCCACCTAGATCCAGAAGAAGGCTTAATAGAGATAACAGAATGGGAGAATTGAATTCTACTCAAAGAAGATTGGCTAATTTGTTTAGACCCCCATTTGATTTGATTGAAAAGGTTGACATAGATACTGCCAAAACTCTAGGAAGACAACAGAAGAAATGGATCATGATCACAATCCATGAACCCACAGAGTTTCAGTGTCAGGTGTTAAACAGAGATCTTTGGTCTAACAGTAAAGTCAAAGAGAAAGTTAAAGAGAATTTTATATTTCTACAGTACCAACCTACTTCCCCACACGGGGAAAGTTATGTAAACTTTTATCACTTGGACAGTTTACCCCATATCGCCATATTAGACCCATTGACTGGGGAACGAGTATACAAGTTTGTAGAAGGAAATGTGCCTACGGTGGATGAATGGTTACAAGAAGTGGATAAGTTTTTGGATAAGTTTTCGTTGTATGGGACGAATAATCCTATGGTTAAACACGATGTGAAATTCGATCCTGACGCGTTGACGGAAGAACAACAAATTGAATATGCTATGAAACAATCGGTACAAGATAATGGGAATACCGAAGAAGAGGCTATTGTTGTAGATGATGAGAAAGAGCCCGAACCTGAGGAGCCACAAGAAGACGCAGACCCTTTTAATAATATACTGGCTAATGACTATGATGTGGGGGATACCACTGACCCTACCACCAGATTACAAGTCAGATTTCCTAATGGGAAAAGATTGGTTCATAAATTTAAATTGGACGATAAAGTCATCAATTTGTATGAGTGGTTGAAGTTCAGATTAAGTCAGGAAGATTATGGGATTGGAGAAACCCAGAAGTTTATTTTATCTAATGCTTCTAATAGATCCATCAAGTTAATAGATTCGTTGGATTCTACTTTGGCACAAGCCAATTTAAAGAATGCTAGTATTTTGCTAGAGAAAGATTAGTAGTGCTTTTATAGTTCATTATTATACATTAGCTACAAACTATTGAAGGGGAAAGTGCTCGATCGACGGCAAGTCGGGGATAGTAAAGGTTTCGTTAATCATAGGAACAGCCATTAATTTAGCATATTGTTGTTGGAAAGAATTATCTTGATTCTGAGGAGTCACGGGGTCTGGAACTTCATTCTTTTCTTCTTGTTCTTCTACCAAATCTTCTTGTTCAGACTCTTGATCTAAGTCTATAGACTGTTCAGGATGTGATGTGGAGCTAGACAGGCCAGTTTTCATAAGAGCCAAATCATTATCGATTTCTGTGTCAGTTAAACCCTTACAATTAGACAAGGCAGTAGTACTGCCAAGGGGCCCATTAGTTTCTGACTTGATTTGATTGGCCTTGAAAGCGTAATACCGACTCAAATACTCGTTTTTGATATTGGTGGTTTCGATTCTATTGGACTTGTTCACTTTATTTGAAATAAAGTTCAAAGGATCCAGGCCATCTGGCTTAGGATTCTTTGACACCAAAGGCCGATGATAATTCTCCCATCGACGTATATACTTCCCGTTCGTATCTAGTTTTTGATGGGCTTTGTAGAGCGTCGATAACCTCAGAAGCTTTTTGTTGATCAAATGATATTTGTAATTAATAATCTCTTTTCGATAATTCTGCCAGATAATGTTTTTTTGTCGCTCAACGTTTTTCTCCAAGCTATCCAACAGATATTTCTTTTCATTAACTACACCAGACAAATCTTTGATGCCGTTTTTGATGAGAGGAGCAAATTGATCTTTAAACGGTAAGTCTAAAGGTGGAGCGAAATCTAATGGGTTGGGACAATTTTTAATAATTTCTCTAAATTCGTGGTGATAATCCTTAACGGTAGCCTTTTCATTTAAACACACTTGTTCTCGATTGTACTTGATGTTTTCCACGGCCTGGGCTTCGAAGGTGAAAAGTTCATTCCATTGTTGGCCATTAGTTTGAATGTCTTCTATTCGATCTCCTAAATTATTAATCATATAGTTAATACGGGATAATCTGGCTTGTAAGTATTGTTTAGAAATGGTTTCAAATTCTTGTTGGATGTCGCTTTCCAACTGTTTGACCTGTTCGGTCGACAAGTTGGGCAAGTCTGCTAACTTCTTAGCGTCAAACATCTTGGTTTCTTGCTATACACAAATAACTTTGGGGGTTGGGTAGAGATTATTATCTTAAGTGGCAGCTTTAGCAGGTTTTTTTTCTCAACAAAGCGTGTGGGTACCGGGTTTGGATAAGGTTGCAAAAGAGAGCATAACATGTAGAATGGGTAACCTGTAGAGGTAACCTGCACTATTCACCCTACACAGCTGGTTATAGCTAGGCACTGGCACTGGCACTAGTTCTACTAGGCTAGCTAGGCCCTAGAGGCCCTAGCTCCAACTCTAGTGGATCTATTCATTGACTATCTACTCAATATTAGAATATATACTGGCACTAAAATCATCCAATGCTTCTAAACTATTCAAATTATTAATGAAAATATTACCCGATAATTCTGGATCATTAAATTCATTAGAATCATTCATATCAATAATTTGAGTATTAGAAGCATTATTATTACTGAAAATTTCACATTGAATAGATAATTGAGCTAATAAATTAGCTAATTTAACATTGATTTGATTTAAATCTATTGGATCCATATTGTTATTACTAACAAAATTATTCACTAAATTAGCAGTTAAAGTGGATAAATTAGTAGTAACTAAATCAGTTAAATTCTTCATGAAAAACTCATTATTTATAATTAAATTGGTTTCATTAATAAGTTTCAGAAAGTTTTCATGATACTCATTAATTAATGAAGGAGTAGTATTTAATAACGTTAAATTTAAATCATCTAAATTTGGCCAAATGGAATTTAATACTAATTCTTTATTAGAATTAATTTCTTCAATTGATTGTAATAATAAATCATTAAAATTTTCAACTGATAATTCAGTTCTAGCATTAATTAATTTGAATTTTTCTTCAACAATAGCTTCAATATGATAATTTAATCTTTCCCAACCTTTATTTAATAACCACCAACTAAGACTTAAATAACTTTGTTCAATAAAATAATCTTCTTGAGTGGTAGGATTATCAAATGGATCAGGAGATGTACGGGAATTTGTCATGGATATAGCACTTTGTAAATAAGATTTTCTTGCCAAAATATTCAATTGTAATCTGGTTAATAATAATAAACTAGAAATGGAATAATTCAAGGTTAAAAATCTGGTTAAAGTTTTAAGTTTTAATAATTTCCATAAATCAGTTTTGGATTTATTTAAATATAATGATAAATCATTTTCATTAGAATTTGAATGTAACGTTAAATTATCAGTAGTTAATAAACTATCACTAATTTCTTTATTATTACCCGAAGTGGAGGCGTTGCTATTCAAATTAGATTTCTTCAATTTAAGGGCTTTAGTAATCAATTCAATAGGAGAATTGTCAACGATGGGGGCAACTAATACCGGCAACAATGCCAACAAAGTATAGTAACAATCATTTTGAGTTTGTATGAATCTTCTCTTGATTTGTTCTTTGATATATAATTCTTGTTGAAGGGAGTTCTGGAAGTTTCTAAATTTGCTAATCACAAAATGATTGACCAAGTAATAAACCGAGACTCCTACGGCGGACGTCACGAGTATTCTCCGTTTGTTCCTTTTGAAGAACCCTGCCAATGAAGAGAAAATCGCCATTGTAGAGTAGTATGGAGTGAGTCTTATTCAGATGGGGGTTCGCGACTGAATCTGCTGGGATATTCATATGATAGTGACCCGAGGTGCGGAGGAACGTGACGAAGCACGGGTGAAGAACGTGACAACATTAACGTGACAAGAACGTGAGAAGAACAGGAGAAGAGCCAAATTAACCTGGCTGGACACTACCGGTGCCTTACGGTGAAAATTCCACTCACAAGACCGATAACCTCATTCGTTTTAGGAAACCTTATTGTTAACTAAGCCTAGCTACAGTACTATTGGTGCCATAGCACTGGATGGGTGCTAAAGGGCCCTGAACCATAATTGAATTATAACGAGAGATGTTCAAGGTCTAAGATGTTCTCTTGAGTATCAAGGTGTTATGGTGACAGTATCATTATTCTGCCAGTGTCAATGTGTCTATGTCATTTCATGCCAAGTAGGGAAATTGACATTGACACAAAAGTGAATTTGGCACTATCGGAGCCGTTTGCCTTTATCTTATCGTAAACCTTTGAGTTCCGTTGGAACATAACCTATCTCTTCTGGTAATATGTATTCCCAAAGCATCACTTTTCAACCAATAATAGGGGACCCAATCCCTCGGAACTTTAGTCTATAAATAGGCTTAAAATTCCTATCTTTTCACTAGTAATTATTATAAGATGAAATTTTTCAGTTTATTCTTCTTATTAACTGTGGCTATTGCTAAAAACATCTTAATATCTAACGATGATGGGTGGGCTTCTACCAATATCAGAGCTTTATATAGAGACTTGAAAGAAGCAGGACACAATGTCGTGATGGTGGCTCCAGTGGCTCAAAGATCTGGTTGGGGTGGAAGATTTCAAGTCCCTGAAGGTACCGATAAATTGGAATCCAATGGGGAATTTGATTATAGAGTTAAAGGTGATCCAGCTTGGGGTCATGAAGAAGACGATAAAAATATTTGGTACTTCAATGGAACTCCATCGTCTTGTGTGGCTTTTGGAATTGACTTTGTGATCCCAAGATACTTTGGTAACATGTCAATTGATTTAATTGTCAACGGTCCTAATGAAGGTACTAACCCTGGTCCTAATTTGTACACTCTTTCTGGTACTATGAGTGCTACTTACTTTGGGGTTTACAGAGGATACCCTGCCATTTCTGTTTCTGGTTCTAACTCCAACTATTCTTTCTTTAAGGATTCTTTAGATAAAGATCCTTTGAATCCTTCTAATATTAATGCTAAATATGCTGTGAAGATTGTGGAACAAATTTTCGAATCTCAAGGAGAAAACCCAAGAGCTTTACCCTTGGGAGTTGGTTTAAATGTCAATATTCCAGATGTGGGGTACGAATCAGAATATGAAAGTTGTGTGGATCCTCAATTTGTTTATGCTAGAATGAGTGGTCCTGCTTCAGATGCTGACATTATTCTTTACAATGAAACTACCAATATGGTTGAAGTCAGCTGGAACTTTTATCCAGAAGCTTTAACTGTTTGTAATGATGGTGATTGTAGTCTTCCAAGTGAAGCTCAAGTATTGGCGGACTGGAATTGTTCCATTCCAATCAGTACTTTCCAGGTTGATTACGATGCTAATCTTGTCATTCAAAACCAAGTCAAGGGCTTATTGGGTGGTCTTTTCTAATTATAGACATTCTTCATTCTCGTTTCATTTTTTCGTATATAGACATTACAAAACTATAGTTTTCTTACCTTAGACATTGCAAATGTATCGGGGTTTCTTTATACCTTAATACATGCATGTAATTATTTCTATGAACTAACTACGACGAGGCTTCATCCATAATGGAATGCCCCCTTGGAAAAATTCGGCGAAAAGTTTCTCAAGCTCTGGATCTTTTTTGACCTCCAAATAATATGGTAATTTTTCAATCACGTCTTTACATTCTTTAACCAGTGTTTGGAAGAGCTCTTGAGCAATTTCCTCATTACTTTTGCCGGTGGAAATGATAGAATTGATGACATTTTCGGGCCCTTCTTTGGCTAACCTTTGAGCAAGAGAGTCAAATATGTCTTGCTTTAATATTTTTTTAAATCCGGCCAATTCGGTACTATATTTAGAAACCCGGGCTTCAAGCTTCAGAATAATGCCTTCGAGAACGTCTGCGTCTTGGATTCCCAGAATGTCGATACTCAGATCATCTTCCTGACTCATGTCATCTTCCTGATCATCTTCCAGATCGTCTAGGTCTAGGTCTTGGAAATCATTTGCAAGCAGGGATCTAAATACGTCTTCAAGCGCTTCAAGATATTCACACAACATCGACATGGTGTGAAAGATTGGGTTTTGTGGTACAAACAGAATCTCAAAACTTTTCGCAACCATTTCGCAGCATGTTGCTGCAAATGGCAGCTAAAGAAATGGCAGCTAAAGAAATGGCAGGCATGGAATAGGCCAGGTATTCGGAATATTGGACTATTCGATCAAATAAAGACACCCTACACTTAATGAGTCAAATATGGTAAAATATACCAAAAAATGAAAAGAGTACTGCAAACACAAGTCAAGGTATTTGAGGACTACATTAGAGAAGGATACACCTACAACACAATCTCTCTGTTGATTCCAGTTGCTGATGCCAGTTTCTGATACCAGTTGTTGGTACCAGTCCAACATTAGAATACGTAAAACCTCCAACAATAGCCGAAAAGACTCAAAACCAACCATTCAAAACCTCAAATAGGGCACAATGAACGACCTTTCAACCACAACCCAGCCCACGGGTTAGATCTTATACTAACGAAATATCTCCGATATAAAAATAGAACAATACCGGGATTGCTTACCCGGTATTCTAAGCCATAAAGTTGAGCCAATTAAAGTATTTGGCGCTCCCCACGACCCAGTGCCGTGCCTGGTTTTGTGTCATTTCTGTCAATTCTGTCAAGCCCGTTGAGGGTTCCAATTGCGTCAAAGGTTCCAGGGACTAAAGTAGTCATTACATATCCCAAAATGGAAACCACGAGGGCAGCTACCTTCAGGAACCTTGAGTTTATTTCTCATAGCAAGCTTTTCAACCGTTTCTTACCACCAATATCTTTGAACAATACTAGTAATTACCAGTATATGCTAACACTATAACCTCTGACAGCTTCTTGAAGTTATCCTTGTCAGCTTTCCTAGTTCAAAATTGACCTGGATGCGGCTCAAAACCCCGGTTACGGCTCTAGTTAATTGTTAGAGCTTATATTATTAACCACGTTTTTTGGTAGGAACTTTGATATGCTCATCTCAACCGTTGTAAATCCTAGCAAATAGGAGAAGGTACAAGTATATAAACCCGGACCAATCCTTCCTTTTTCAAATTGAACCATTAACAATAAAAAGCAAAATGAAATTTTTCAGTTTCTTCTTCTTATTAACTGTGGCTATTGCTAAAAATATCTTATTGTCTAACGATGATGGATGGGCTGCTACTAATGTGAGAGCTGCTTACAGAGATTTAAAGGAAGCAGGACACAATGTGGTGATGGTAGCTCCAGTGTCCCAAAGATCTGGGTGGGGTGGAAGATTTCAAGTTCCAGGAAACACTGACAAGTTAGAAACCAATGGAGAATTCGATTACAGAGTTAAAGGAGACCCAGCTTGGGGTCATGAAGAAGATGACATGAACCTTTGGTATTTCAATGGGACTCCTTCGGCTTGTGTTGCCTTTGGATTAGATTACGTCATTCCTAAATATTTTGGTAACATGTCAATTGATTTAATTGTGAATGGTCCTAATGAAGGTACCAATGTGGGGCCAATGTTATATACTCTTTCTGGGACTATGAGTGCTACTTACTTTGGTGTTTACAGAGGGTACCCAGCCATTGCCTTTTCTGGTTCCAACAACAATAACTCCTTCTTTAAAGATTCTTTAGATAAAGATCCTTTAAACCCTGCTAACATTAACGCTAATGTTACCGTCGAACTTGTGGAACAAATCTTTGACGCTCAAGGAGTTAACTCTAGAGCTTTACCAATTGGGGTTGGTTTGAATGTTAATATTCCACATGTGGGGTACGACGCTGAGGATGACACCTGTAATGCTCCTAAATTTGTCTATACCAGAATGAATGGTCTTGATTCTGATGCCGATAAAATTGTCTTCAATGAAACTTCTGGTTTAGTCGAAGTTAGTTACGATTTCTACCCTGAAGCTTTAACTGTGTGCAGTGCTGGAGATTGTACTTTACCAAGTGAAGCTCTGGTTATGGACAGATGGAACTGTTCTACTGCTGTCAGTGCTTTCTCAGTTGATTATGATGCCAATATTAACTTACAAAACCAAGTCAAGGGGATTTTAAACCCTATTTTCTAGATACTCCATCTGGAACCCTAAAAAGTATACCTTTATTTCTTCTCGTTTTGTTTTGCTGTTGATGCGGCTAGTTTCGTTCGTCTATGACTTATAGATATTTAGATTTGAATAGATTTATGACATAATAAATATTGACTTTACTTCTAAACCGATTATGTTGGGGTAGGGATGCGGAAATACGGAGATGTATTCCATTGTATTCCGTTTGGTGCTATTGTCTTTCTTTTATCGGCTCGGAAGCTCAAGCCATCCGTTTTGGACCGGAATTATAGCCCACGTTGAGTATGAGGCTGTTTGGTGAGTGGAACTGGCACTTGCTGGATGTACCAAAGATTTTCTAGTATTCAATTCCAGTATGCTATCTAACGAAACATTACTCTGATCATTGACTTCACACTTAAGCTAATAATAACAACAGCCTAACAATATGGTTTAACATCTTCGGTTAAGCTCGACCGTTGGATCGGTTGCGAACGCAGACAATGTAAGTAATAACGATACCGCATTCGGCCATTCGTAAAAGATCAACTCCTCGTGGTCAAGCTGGCGTTCTTCGAATGAACTATGAACTATAGGGGGATTAGAATGTGTATAAATAGAGGACCACAAGCCCTATAAGGATACACAAGCTCATAGAAACACCAAAACACATATTCAATACATATTAAAATGAACTTAAAGTATTTCTTACTTCTTTCCGTAGTGGCTGCGAAAACTATATTATTGACCAACGATGATGGTTGGGGTACCACCAACATCAGAGCTGTTTATAGAGAGTTAAAAGCGTCTGGCCACAAGGTGATTATGACTGCTCCACTTAACCAACAATCCGGAACTGGAGGAACTGTTAAAGTTCCTAAAGGTAAAACTATTGATGAAGAATCTGATTTCAATTTGGTTCCAGCAGGTGGGCCAGCTTGGGGTCAAGATCCTGAAGATTCTGATATTTGGTACTTTGATGGAACTCCAGCGGCTTCAATTCTTTTTGGATTGGACTACTTAATTCCTACTAAATATGATAATATTACTGTTGATTTAGTACTTTCAGGACCAAATGAAGGTAATAACATTGGAAATGGATACTTTGTAGCTTCTGGAACTGTTGGGGCTGCTGTTGCTTCTGTTTTCCGGGGAGTTCCTGGTATGGCATTATCTGGGGCCAACTTAAACCATTCCTTCTATCAAGATTCCTTAGATGAAGACCCATTAAACCCATCTATTGTCTATGCCAAAAAGACTGCTCAATTACTTGAATCAATGTTTGAAAAACAAGGGGAAAACCCTTCCCTCTTACCTTTGGGAGTAGGAATGAATGTTAACTTTCCAAAAGCTGGATACGAATCTGAAAATGAAGCCTGTGTGGATCCCGAATGGACTTGGACTAGATTAACAGGACAATCTACACCAGGGTTTTCAGTTAATTTCAATGAAACTTCAGGTGAATTTGCCTTGGGTTACGGTCAAAGTTACAAGCCATTGACGGTGTGTTACAATGGAGATTGTTCTTTAACATCTGAGAGTTATGTTACCACTGAATTTGGTTGTTCTAGTGCCATTAGTGTTTTCACTATTGATTGGGATGCTCCGTTGAATGTGGCCGATGAGGTTAAGTCTTTAGTTGGTCTTTTTTAATACACACAAACACCTTGTAATACACACCTTTTTAATACACCTTTGCGCTTTGCGGCTATCTCTCGCAGTCCAGTGTTTCATAGTACAAATGTCTCACTATTTCTCCTATTTCCTTTTCGCTTCTCATCCTTTATTTCTGCATCACCACTTACTATACCTCACCCTATACATACTTCTCTGCATCACCAACTCAATTAACTAAACTATCACCAACCAAACTATCACCAACCAAACTATCACCAACTAACTATCACCAACTCAATTACAATACATACAATTCAAATTACCCCAAACACCAAAATACGACACAAACACAAGCACAAATACCAACACACACATTATATAAGCACACCCCACACCCTCCTCCCTTGCTCTATCCTCCCCAAACCTTATTACCAACCTTAAGGCTCACAATAAGCCGTTCTCATCATCGCACGCCCCGTACCAACCGTCGCACCAGCTTTGCTGCCTGGTACCAGCTTCCTCACTCATTCCGTTCTCATTCAATTCTTCAAGCTCACTAATTCTCGTCAATTAATGAAACCTCTGGATTCTACCACCAGAAATAGGTCCAATTCTTCATTGGTAAACCGATCCCGGTCCAATTCGTTCCGGCCTAAACCTGACCAGGCCAAACTCCCCGCCGTGAGTTTTGATAATGGCTTAGCAATCCATAAGCCCGGTACTGCCGGCAATGAGACTAATCTAAATACTTCAAGTCCGTCGCCAGTGCCGTCTCCAGTCCCGTCCCCAGCAAATCCCACCACAAAAGACCACAACCACAAAGACGACTCGCTACATATTCGAGATCTGATCATCAAGCCAATCAAATCGTCTGAAGACCTGGGGATATTCTCATCGTTGTTAACTATGGCTCATGACACAATTGCTCATAAAACAGGCAAGCATAGGCCGACAGAACCAGCACCAAACCAGAATTATTCCCTGGACGACATTGCCCATACCATGTCTAGCACCAGTAATCCTCAGTTCTATACCCATGACGATACCTCGTTTAGTAATCAATTGGATTCGCTTATAAACCAGCCCGGGCGGCAGGGCGAGAGCCGGAGCCAGAGGGATGAAAGCCGGAGCCAATTGGACGGAGACCAGAGCCAGAACGGGACCCAGAGCCCGAACCAAGGCCAATTGGGTCAAAATGGCGGCCAGGACGGGACCTTGTCCCCCACCAATATCCATTTTGCTTCAGTAAGGGATAGCCCTATTGTTTCATTAGGAAATGGAGATCTTTCATTAGACGATTTTCAAGACTCCCGTAAAGATGATGACCTTGACTCCAAAGTCCAGCAAATCACCAACGACAGAAGAATGAAACAACGCAAGAACAATGGCGACCAATTGAGTGATCAAGAGTCGGTTCTGTCAGATGTCAACTATTCTTCCATCAAATACGCCAGTAAGAAGCGGAACCGGGAGTTTCATCAAACATTCAAGAAAATCCCGTCCAATGAAAACCTTATAGATGATTTCTCTTGTGCTTTATCGAAAGATATCTTGGTTCATGGAAGATTATACTTGAGTGAGAATTACTTATGTTTCAAGTCGAATATCTTGGGGTGGGTCACGAATCTTATGATCCCTCTTCAAGAAGTGGTGCAAATTGAAAAACGGTCGACGGCAGTGTTATTTCCTAATGGGATTATTATTCGGACCTTATACCAGAAATACACTTTCGCTACGTTTATATATAGAGATTCTACGTTTAAAATGGTTACTAGTGTATGGCATCAAGTGTTGTTAGATCACGAGGAAAAAAGACCGGTTTTGGACCGAGAATCAGACGATTCAGACTATTCTCTGGGTCTGGAAAGTGAGGAAAGTGACGAAGAGTATGAAGAAGATGATGAAGAAGTAGATACTGGGAAACAGATTACTTCCAATGGACCATCGGAACAAGAAGCTGACAGTGAAGGTGGTATGGATGATAGTGATTCAGATGTGTCTGAAGGACCAGTAGATGCAGATGTCAATGGGGATTCTCTTGACCAAGATGACCTGAAAGAAGATGTTAAAGATATCAACGGACAAGAAAACAATAATTTAATCCCCAAAGACTCGAATTCCTTTAATGGGTTGCCATTAGTCGGCCCCTTGACCCACGAAGCGGTGCCGCTTGATTATACCAAACAAAGCAGTGATACGTTTATCGCAGAAGATGAATTCAGTGCCCCGCTTGGAGTGGTGTTTAATGTTTTATTTGGGTCTGATAGTTCGTATTATATCAAGATTTTGAAGAACCAGAACAATATTCAAATCGAAGAAGACAATATCACCGGGCTTCAAAAACAAGGGGACGAGAGAAATTATAAGTATGTCAAGCCGTTAGGAGGATCTATAGGGCCCAAACAGACTTCATGTATTATCAGTGACCAAGTTCTTGAATTTAATATCAACAAGGCCATAGTGGTGGAACAAACCACCTCAACCCCTGATGTTCCTAGTGGGAATGCGTTTAAAATTCGAACCAAGATCTTTATATACTGGGGCGAGAAAAACCATACCAAGATCTATGTGATCACCAATATAGAATGGACCGGCAAGTCATGGATCAAAGGGCCTATTGAAAAGGGAAGTATTGATGGACAAAAAGAGAGTATGAAGATATTAATTGATACTGTCAATGAAATCGTCAAGTCAGGTGACGGGCAGAAACTGAAGAAACCTCGGAAGAAATCTGAATCCAAGAGATCTAAATCCGTTAGTACTCCTGATACTCCACCCACTCCAGCCCCAGAACCAGAAAAGTCATTTACAGGTAAATTAAATGAATTAGTACAAATGATTGGAGAAGCCATGCCGATATCAATACCAATGGTAAGTCCTTTGATAGTAGGGTACGTTATAGTAGCCCTAATGTTTTTAGTGGCAGTGTATGGGTACAATCTAGTTACCGGAGGAGGCCATAGAAATGTGATTACTCTCGCAGGCGATAGTATTACTATTAATAAAGACCGGTACTTATTGACTCCAAGTGTGGAGAACCAGATCAACAATGAACAGGTGAATCTTGATAGCCAGGTGCAGTTATGGAAGTGGATTCGGAATAGAACTGGTGATAAGTTGCCGATTGGAGGAGGAGATTATTTGCAGCAGTATAGTAATCAAGAGTTAGAGGATATAGTGAGGTTGACGCAGATGAAGTTGGATCAATTGAGGGAGAGGCTTGACCGCTAGACTGGTGCTAGCGCTAGCTAGTGCCAGTCTAGTACCGTCTAGTACCATAGCACCAGCACCAGCACCAGTCCAGCACAATATTACCATAGTTAGTACCATAAATATAGACAAACCACAGACAGAATTCGCGAATAGGGAGAGTCTCGTCAAGCTTATTACCACCCACGCCCAGCACATATTGGACGATAGTAGACAGATCGGATTGAAGATAGACCATTGGTATACTATTGACAGATAGACTGGCTTTAGAAGTTGACCGTGAATGTTTAAAGCGGTATCGCCAAATTTCCCCCTGGATCTTCCCCAGAACCTTCCCCTGGATCCAGTGGTTCTGGATCCTGTGGACCTAAGAAGGGAAGGGGAGGGAGTCGATTTGAGTAGGAGTCGGACGGAGAGTGCTGGTGCCAGCACCAACGAATCAGACAGAGTTGGGTCAGACAGTTCAGACAGAGATCAGTCTAAAGATAAACGAATTGCTGCTCAGCTAATTAAGGAGAAGAAACTAGAGGATATTAAGAACCAATGTTCAGAGCTTATTAGTGAATTGGATTCAGATGATGATCCTGAAGCGGTGGTGAAAAAACATATTAGTAAGCTTAAAGAGTATAATGAGTTAAAGGATATAGCTCTTGGATTAGTTACTATGATAGCTGACCAAAGACAGTTAAGAACCACGGATATTTTAGAGGAGATGAAGGTAGAATTGAGTGATGAACTGAATACTTAACTGGACTAGAACCATCCTTACTTAATACCTAGCACACTACTTGCACAATACTTGCACAATACCACCCCTAGTTAACCCTAGTAACTGTTAGAGACTCGAGCCTTCACTTCATGGATTTATGTATTATAGTTATAGATATACGGAGATAGACACACATAGGGTGCTAGTAATAACTACTAGAAGTAGTAACTAGTTGTAGTAACTAGTAGTAGTAACTAGTAGTACTAGTAGAATCCTACTCATCAAAACCCTTAACTACTATTCTCAATCCTCCCCTCCTATACTCCATATTACCGCAGTGCTCACAGAAAAATTTTCTCCTTGCAACCTAACCTTAATCATTAGACCCTTCCATAGTCAAGCCTACCCAGCGAAATCTTTACTTCTTATTCAATTCACACCTGTTAAGGCTTCTTCATTTCATTTCATTTTATTTCATTTCATTTTTCGATTTGGTCCTTTGATTTTCATCTGATTTCCTGATCTTTGATCTTTGATCTTTACATTTTTCACCTGATCTTTTTGATATTGATTGGTTGTTTGAGCTAGGATTGACCTAGACTTGTCCATTATGAACTTCTTAATACTACTACTCCTCCTACTACGACTGGCAATAGGTAAACCCCGGTACCAAGGGTCCTTAGACCACCAATCCCCTCGCTCCCCTCCCCTTTATTCCAATGAAGATACCAATATCTTTCCCATAGATTTAAGATCTATTAATGATTATAAACTATCTGATTATCTTTTGATTTCAGATATCGATGGTAACCTCCATAATGTCGACCGGAACTCAGGGCTTTTGGTGTGGTCTTTACCATTTGAAGAGCCTTTGATTCATATCGAAGCAAATAATTCACATCACAATTCACACGAACAGGACTCCGACTCAGATGAATCAAATATCCTCTGGTTTGTCGAACCGTATAATGACGGAACCTTATACTACTTCACCCCCGAGTTTGGCCTTAATAAACTCCCGGCTACCATTAAAGAATTGGTACTACAAAGTCCATTTTCCTTGGCTGGCGATGATAAAATCTATACTGGAACCAGAAAAACCTCTTTGTATACCCTTAATATTCATACGGGGGAAATCATTAGCCAGTTTGGGGATGACAAATGTCCTACTAGTACCTACCAGGATACCAGTACAGGTGGGGACTCCGATTACATGATGATTGGTAAAACTGTCTACGAGTTAACTATTCATTCTAAATCAGACTCAAATATCGTCTGGTATGTCACCTATAGTCAATGGGGCCCCAATAACATTGATAATGATTTGATAATCCAAAACCAAAAATCTTTGGATGAATTATATTTCACGCCATTCCATGATAAATCCCTTTTAGCCATTAATAAAGAATTGGGGACTCCGATCTGGATCAGTAAATTGCCTCTGTTGGCAGTAAATGTGTTTGACATTTTCAACAATAAAAAATTAGATGATAACTTTGTGATTCTTCCCCACCCTTTGAAAGTGTTGAATGACCTTCAAATAAATCAAGATGATGGGACTATCAATAATGATCTTTGTTTTATTAACAAAACGGCCGATTCAGATCAATGGTTCGCCATGAGCTTTATAAATTACCCCACTTTGATCAAATCGGCTCCTATTTCTCAGTACCAAATGGCGTTATTTAAGGTGGACAATAATTATTATGATATGCCTCATTTAAGTACTTTACGTCATTTGAAATTACATGATATTGGTAATGATTATTTGATAAATGGAATTCATAAAATCCATCATTTGTCTTCTGATACTATGTACCAGCCAGTATCGAAATTTTCTCAAATCTTTGATAGACTTTCTATTGATGATGGGAAAGATGAAGATGTAATACCTCAAAAAACTTCTACCAATATGGCAATTCCTAATATAATCGAGGGGATCCGGTTCCAGAGCAGTTCTCATAATGAAATACTTCCTACTTCTCCTAAGGAGGATTTCCTTTTAATTGAATCCACTGATAAATCAGAATATTTACCTCAAGATTACTACGATACTGCCAATACTACTAGTAAAACAGATTCCTTATCTTTGATGAAGAAGATCTGTGAAGATATTATCGTGATCTTGGTGATGAGTTTATTTTTGTTGGCCCTTACAAAGAGTAAGCTGGTGTTTAGAAAAGTGAGAAATTTCTACGAGTCACTCGAAGTTAGGATAGAGATTAATAAGGATACAGATTTGAAAAGGAAGATTGAATTCAAGTTCTCAAATGAGCGGGGTAAGGTTTTGGAGGAGTCGGAAGAGTCTGGAGACGAGTCCAAGGAGGGATCCCATACTTCTACTGACACCCTTGTCCAAGGTTCTAAAGACACCCTAGTTCAAGGATCCAAGGAACTCCAAGAACACTCCAAGGACAGTCTAAACAAAAAAGTAACCATAACTACACCCGAAGATTCTAGTGGACACGAAGACGACGAAGACTCTACCAAAAAGAAGCGTAAAAGAGGAGGCAGAGGTGGGAAACGAGGAAATAAAAAGAAATCCCTGGACCAAAGTGACGGCCAGGAAATCACCGAACTTGGTCTAGACAATTCTTCTGGTCCTGACAATATAATCAGCACTACAAGCCTTGTGAAAATGACCGAACAAAATAAAACCCAAGCCAAAAAACTTCAAATTGAAAATAATCTTTTAATCTCCGATAAAATCTTGGGGTATGGATCTCATGGAACAGTGGTATACCAAGGGACATTTGAAAACAGACCCGTGGCGGTCAAACGAATGTTATTAGACTTCTATGACGTAGCCAACCATGAAGTTTCGTTACTCCAGCAAAGTGATGACCATCCTAACGTTATAAGATACTTTTGCTCTCAAAGTTCCTTGAGTGAAAAATTCTTATATATAGCGTTGGAGTTGTGTCAAGGATCTTTGGATGATCTTGTTGAGAGAAATAAGTTTAATTTCAAACCCAAGCCTGATAATACCTTCAACCTCAACCATTTACTTTACCAATTGGCCAATGGATTGAATTATTTACACAAGTTGAAGATTGTTCATCGAGACTTGAAGCCCCAAAACATTTTGATTGGTGATTTCAGACACAAGGTAGAAAAGCCTGTGAACCAAGAAACGAATTCTATTGATGAAGTTCGGTTATTAATATCTGATTTTGGATTATGTAAGAAATTAGACCATGACCAATCATCATTCAGAGCCACATCACAAAATGCTGCTTCTGGTACCTCAGGTTGGAGAGCTCCAGAATTATTATTGAATCATGAACTTTTAGAAATCTCCCCTGACACCATTTCATCCATTGGATCCAATACTTCGGGTGCCACTTCTAGTAATACTTCTAGTACCAATGTAGGGAATAAGAGATTGACCAAATCAATTGATATATTTTCATTAGGATGTGTGTTCTTCTATATACTTTCAGGAGGCCGTCATCCATTTGGTGATCGGTACTCTAGAGAAGGGAACATCATCAAGGGACAATATGAACTTGCCTTGTTGGATAGACTTCCAGATAAAGTGGAACTGAAACATTTGATTGGGTGGATGATAGATCTGAATCCTTCAGGTAGACCTAATACCAGTCAGATTTTAAAACATCCATATTTCTGGACCAAATCCAAAAAATTGGAGTTTTTGTTAAAAGTCAGTGACCGGTTTGAAATCGAGTCCCGTGATCCTCCTAGTGAATTATTACAAAATTTAGAAAAGGCTTCACTGAAAGTCACGGCCCGGAACTGGCATCGACAATTCGATGAAGAGTTTATGAATAACTTGGGGAAATATAGAAAGTATCATACTGAGAAATTAATGGATTTATTAAGAGCTTTAAGAAATAAGTATCACCATTTCAACGATATGCCTGCTAATTTACAACACCAAATGACTCCATTGCCGGACTCGTTCTACAACTATTTCAGCACAAAGTTCCCCAACTTACTCATGGAGGTTTACTTTGTGATTGAAAAAGACTTGAAACACGAACATGTGTTTCAGGAGTACTACTAAAACTAACGAATTACTAAATACTATATTAACGATGCTATGAATACATATACAAACTTATCCTACTCTTGAAATTATTCAAATCTCTTGTGCTTTCCAGTTTCCTTGAAATTGGCGGAACTTATAGCCGGTTCAGGTTTATTTCCCAAAGTCTTTTGTAAGTATTCTTTGGTTTCCGCTTCATCACCAGAATTCTTTTTGGCTATTAGAGCCTTATGTTTTTCCATATATTGTTTGACTCTTTGTAACTCTTTCATTATGGGATGGTTTGTGGTATCAACCCCAGTGGATCTTAAATAAGCTACTACTATAGATATTAACACATAGGAATAGCTATTATATATTTCAATCTTTTCCAAAGGAGACTCATATTCTGCCACCACTTCGTCCAAAGATTTGGCTATTATAGGTTGTAGTTTGTCTTGCAAGTCATCTATCGACCCGTTCAAGGAGTCCAAGAACTTTTTGATCTTCTCTATACCTTCATCCATACTTAGCAAGGGTAGTAGTAGAGACATTTTTTTTTGTGAGGCTCGCGATGCTCATCGCTGATTTTTCACCCATAGTTAACAACTAGCTCAAACCAAAATGAGTGGCAGACGAACTAATAGAGAGATCCTTACGGGAGGGAAGAAGTATATCCAGCAAAAAAGCAAGAAACATGGGGTGGAAGAAGTCACGTTCGATAAAGATTCGAGGCAAGATTATTTGACGGGGTTTCATAAGAGAAAGTTGCAACGACAGAAAAAGGCACAAGAGTTCAATAAAGAACAAGAGAGGTTGGCCCGGATTGAAGAAAGAAAGAAGATAAGAGATGAACGGAAGAATGATTTACAAATGCAGTTACAGAAGTTCAATGAGTCCGTGAAAGAAGTGACCAATTACGATAACAGTGACGATGAATTTGATGCAAAGACCGGGATATTTCAAGAAGGTAAAGAAGGAGATGAAGAAAGTGAAGAAGAATGGGATGGTATAAGTGATTCTGCTACTGAAAAACCAGAAAAACCAGCACAGAATTTACCTAGAGGAATCCTTCATCATACAGAAACATATAAACTTGAAGACCCTACCCAGTTTACAAACACAGAAGCTATTATCGATGACGATACTACTGTGACGGTTGAGTCAGTAGATAATCCAATCATGGCAAACATTCAACAATTAAACCTTGAAGCTAGAGCCAAAGCTAATAATGTGGCTCTTGATAAATCCGATGAAATACTAGAGAAGTCGATTAAAAGAGCTCAAAATTATGCTGTAACGGCTGGAGTGAGTAAACCATCGACCAAGGAACGGATCAAGAAGAAAAAGTTCCGGTATTTGTCCAAGGCTGAAAGAAGAGAGAATAATCGAAAGGTGAAAGCGAAAAAGGCCAAAAGATTCAAGGATAAAAAGGAGTAGACCAGAGTAGGACGACAGTAGCAGTAGCACAGTAACAAATAACACACAGCACATTAAGCATTACAAAACACTCTAAATAATACTAAAGTAGTACATCAATACACAGTAGTAACTTCTTGATATTCATAGTGTATAGTCTCCGTGAAATCCGGGTAACTTCACCATATAAACCTGCCATCTCACAAAAAAATTTTCCTCTCTAAACTACTTTACTTCTACCAGTATGTACCATTAGTAGCATACCATGATGACAAGTTGTCGCCCCAAACGGAGGATCCTTTTCAGGACTATGACCGATTCGATTATAGCCAAACACTGAAAATTCTGACATTGCTACTAGATTATAAAGTGACATACTAACATAGATAGAGCACTAGAATTAGGTACCAATGGAACATAGAGGTGTCCATATAAGGATATGTGGCCATAGTTATGTTCACGTGACTGTAGTTTAGTAGTTTGTTATGTTGTATTTGTGGATCTTTGCTAGTGATGTTTCCATGCTAATCATGAAACTAATGATTAAAACATACCGTGATTTTCACAACTGAAGCAAAGCATCCACATAGTAGATTCTCTCTAAGGCCCAGTAGAAATAGGAGTGGGACGAGTGGGGCCAGTGCCAGTAGGACGAGACCCAGCGGGGCCAGTGCCACCAGTGCTACCAGTGTTACCACTGGTACTGGGATGGACTGGGATGGAGTAAGACCTGGGTACAGCCTCACCTAGCGCGATTTATAAACATCTACACCAATAACCATGGCAGAAGATGAAGCAGGCCAATTGGACCAGATCATCTTCGATCGAATAGTGCCATTGCCGTACCGGATCTTGTTTTTGATCCAGTTGGGTCACGTTCTATGGTACTTGATCGTTTACGGCTGCTACAAGATCAATCATATGAATGTGCTAGAATTAATCCATTTATCTTATTCCAGTCACAATTACCCCCAATTGGGGGAAACTTCAAGCCAGGAATTGGGCGAACAGTCGACGGTTCTGGTGGCAGATATGAAGGAGAACGACTTGTTGTTGAACGGGATTTGGTTCAATTTAAAGGTGTTTTCCATCAACACTTTTGTTTCGTTTGTGATTTTTAAAGTCATTCAAGTAGTATTTGTGGGAGAAGATCATCACACCACGTTAGTATTAGTATACCATTTGATCCCGCTTGTGACTATGTTGCTTATCAGTTACCGGTTATTCACTAAATCCCCTCAGAACAAATCCATCGGCAAATTACGATTACTTACTACCATGAAAAGAATACTCTTAGGAAGAATTAATTCCTTACAAATGAGAACAAACGATATTTTGATCAGTGATAGTTTGATGTCTTACTCCAAGGTTTTGAATGATATAGGGATTTTTATCTGGCATTATTTTATTTCGGATGAAATGAAATATAATGATGTGTTGGAATTGACGATTTTATGTGTTCCTACCATGATTAGAATTAAACAGTGTTGGAACGAGTTTGTATTGACGGCGGAAAGACACCATTTTTTAAACTTGTTGAAATACGCTTCGGGAATTGGCCCTATTTTTATCAATTTTCTAATTAAATTCAACCTAGAAGAGTATGGAGAAGATGAAGGGGAAGATAAACAGAATCATCTTAATTTCTTACATAGTTTAAATGTTTGGTGGTATTTATTTTCATTTATTAATTCCACTTATTCGTTTATTTGGGATATTCGAATGGATTGGGGGTTTCAAATATTTGATAGAATTTTCTCCAAAAACTCTGGAGATAAAGCCATAATTCGGAGTAGTAACAAATTGATTTATAGAAAGGTTTCAATCTACTTTATAGCCATTGGGGTGGATTTTGTGTTACGGTATTTATGGGTTTTGAAGTTTTTGATCATTAAAGATGCCCAATCGTTACCTATAATCAACCGAGTGGGGTTATTTTTATTTGGATATGATGCCTTTTCATTTGGGTATTGTTTATTAGAAGTATTAGAGATCTTCCGGAGATTTATGTGGTGTTTCTTTAAACTAGAGAATGATTGGTTTAAACTTGATCATACTACCAACATTGAATTGACCAAAATGGGCTAGCTACACTTCAAGTTCACCAAGATGGGGTAATTTCTTCATGTTAAATATACATTTTAACTATACATGCACTAATTTTTGGAATTTTCAAGCCATTTCTGAGAGGCATTTCTCCAAGCCAAATCAGCCTTAGGACTGATCCGGTCATCTTTGGCCCATTTGTACTTTAAAGGGGACTTGATGGCGACGTAGATGACAAACACCGACGTCATGGCTCCCCAGGCCCATATATTGATCTTTGGAGCGTGATGTCCACTCATGATGTTGTTATAGGTGTAGGTAATGTAATATATAAATGGGACTTTTGGTTGGTGAAAAAGTTCGCGCGGTAAGGGCACACCCAAGTCACGTGAGGAATTACACATGACGCGAAGAGATGGAAAAAATCCATGAAAAATTATTCAACAATCTCAAATTCCTATTCCCAATGTTAAGCATGAATAGACAACATATAGGGGTCCAAGTAACTCGATGGAGTACGAGCACGCTCTTCCGCCGGAGCTACCAAGTATCCAGACCCGACAAGTCGTTAAAAACCGAATATGATGGCCTTACCAACTATGGAAGCTACAAAAATACCATTTTCACTCACAGATTACCCGAATCCACAGCGCAACAATCGTCACTTTTGGCAGCTTTACATTCCCGGTTGAATTTGCCGGCCAAATACCAATACTCCACCTTATCACAAGCATTAAATTTGATCAAATTCGATGGGTTAGCCAATAATTATGGGTTAAATATCTTGGGAAAGACGTTATTATCATATTATGTTTCAGAATATTTATTAGTAAGGTACCCTAGATTACCTATGTCAATCCATAATGCGGCCGTAGACTCTCTTATGGGGGTTAATACTTTATTCCAGGTGGGGAAATCGTGGGGAATCCAAAATGATACTACTTCAAAGTTAGACAAACATTTATCCCAAGAATCAGAATATTTAAAGTATGGGAAATTAAGATATTTATCTGATAAAGACAAACAAATGGTGTATGAAGATGGAGTGATAGAATTAGATTCACAAGAAGCTAGAACCATCAATGCCAATACCAATGAATATATTTCCAAAGAGTCAGAAGCTTATGCCTCTGCGGTAAGATCCATTATTGGAGGACTTTATACTCATTGTGGAGAACCTGCTTGTAAAGAATTCATTAACCATCATATTTTATCGAGAAAATTACCCTTGGAAGAAATGTTTCAATTCAATAAACCTACTAGAGAATTAGTTAGATTATGTGAAAAATTGGATTTTGAACATCCAATTCAAATCAGATTAATGGCAGAAACCGGGAGATTATCGAGTCATGCCATTTATGTGGTGGGAGTGTTTTCTGGAACCGAGAAATTGGGTGAAGGAGTTGGATCTTCTCTTAATGAAGCTAAAACCAGAGCGGTGGTTAATGCTTTAATGGGATATTATTTGTATTCTCCTATTAATGCAGATGGAGATGCGGTGAAATTGCCTAGTGATCCCGATTATAAGCCTGAGGGGGTTATAGGAGCTGGAGATGTGGCTATCTAAGGGCACTAGGACCAGACCCGCCAGAGCTAGACACTAGACCCAGGCCAGAGCTAGGGCCAGAGCCAGGGCTAGAGCTAGAGCAGAGCCAGGCAGGCAGACATAGTATGTACATAGTAATAGACAATACCTATTAGGTCATACACTGTAAAGTACAGTGTATACTACTCTACAGTATACTAGACAATATACTATGCTTTATATACTATTACACTACACACTGTACTCCGTACTTCGTACTCCGTACAGTGTATAGTGTATAGTGAGTGCGCTAATTAGGAAGAGTCAATTCGCAAAATTTTACTCATCTCTAATACTATCACTACTTCAATACTTCAAGATGTCTGAATTGAACGTGCTTATTGTGGGAAACGGAGGAAGAGAACACGCCATTGTATGGAGATTAAGCCAGTCTGACTTGGTCAAAACCATTTATGTGGCCCCAGGAAACGGAGGGACTGAAATCAACCAAAAGGTGGTAAATGTTCCTGAATTATCTGGATCTCCTAAACATTTCGATGGGTTAAGGGAATTTGCCTTGGAAAAGAACATTAATTTAGTGGTTCCAGGGCCTGAGCAGCCTTTGGTCGATGGGATTACTACGGTGTTCCAAAAAATTGGGATTCCCGTGTTTGGACCTTCTGCTAAAGCTGCTGTGATGGAAGGATCTAAAGCGTTCTCAAAAGAGTTTATGGATAGACACAATATCCCTACCGCCAGATTTAAGAACTTTACATCTGTGGATGAAGCCAAAAAACACATTGAAGAAGTTGACTATCAAGTGGTGTTAAAAGCCGACGGGTTGGCTGGGGGTAAGGGAGTTTTGATTCCTCAAACCAAAACTGAAGCTTTACAAGGATTAAATGAGTTAATGGTTGATAAAAACTTTGGCAGTGCTGGTGATGAGATTGTTATTGAAGAGTACTTGGAAGGGGATGAGTTATCGATCTTAACTATTACTGACGGGTACCTGTATTTCAATTTACCAGCTGCTCAAGATCACAAAAGAATTGGGGATGGAGACCAAGGGCTTAACACTGGAGGAATGGGAGCTTATGCCCCAGCTCCTATTGCCACACCGGCTATTTTAAAACAAATCGACGCTAAGATTTTAAAACCTACCATTGATGGTATGAGAAAAGATGGGTTCCCAATGTGTGGGGTTTTGTTCACAGGGATCATGTTGAGTCCAACTAAAGAACCAAAGGTTTTGGAATATAATGTCAGATTCGGAGACCCAGAGGTTCAAACTGTGTTGCCGTTATTAACTGAAGAAACCGATTTGGCTAAAGTTATGGTGGCTTGTGCTGAACACAGATTAGATTCCGTGACTATTGATGTCAAACCAAATATGTTTTCTACCACTGTGGTGATGTCTGCTGGTGGGTACCCAGATAGTTATCAAAAGGGAGATGTTATTACTGTTAAAGAACCATTACCTAAAGATACGTTTATTTTCCATGCTGGAACTTCTGTTAAAGATGGTAATGTAGTAACTGCTGGAGGAAGAGTTATTGCTGCTACGGCCATTGCTTCTACTTTAAGAGAAGCCGTAGATAAAGCCTATGAAGGCGTGGGCCATGTGGAGTTCAATGGGAAATATAACCGGAAAGATATTGCTCATAGAGCTTTTAGAGATGCTGAAAAGTCTAGTTCTGGAGTGACTTATGAAGAAGCCGGGGTTTCTGTTGATAATGGGAACTTATTAGTTGAAAATATTAAAGCTAATGTTAAATCTACTGCCAGACCAGGGGCCGATTCCGATATCGGAGGGTTTGGAGGATTGTTTGACTTGGCCAAAGCTGGGTATAACTCTTCCGAAACCATGTTAGTAGGGGCTACTGATGGGGTTGGAACCAAATTAAGAATTGCCCAAATCATGAATATTCACAATACGGTAGGAATTGATTTGGTAGCGATGAATGTGAATGATTTGGTGGTACAAGGAGCTGAGCCTTTAATGTTCTTAGACTACTTTGCCGTGTCAAAATTAGATATTAAAGTAGCAGCTGACTTTGTTTCTGGTGTGGCCAAAGGGTGTAAAACCGCTGGATGTGCTTTGGTAGGAGGAGAAACCAGTGAAATGCCAGGAATGTACTTACCAGGACACTACGATACCAATGGGACTGCTGTTGGAGCTGTACTTAAAGGTGAAATGTTACCAGTAACTGATAAAATGACTGAAGGAGATGTGATAATTGGGTTAACCAGTGATGGAGTCCATTCCAATGGGTTTAGTTTGGTAAGACATTTGATTGAAACTTCTTCTGAATATGAATATACTAGTCCAGCCCCATTTTCCAAATCTGGGAAGACTATTGGAGAAGAACTTTTGACTCCAACTAAGATTTATGTCAAACAATTGTTACCAGTGATTCAACAAAAGTTGGTATTAGGATTAGCTCATATCACGGGAGGAGGATTGGTTGAAAATATTCCTAGATGTTTACCAGATCATTTACAAGCACAACTTGATATGAACAATTGGGAAGTTCCTGAAGTGTTCAAATGGTTTGGAAAATTAGGGAATATTCCTTATAAAGATATATTAAAGACGTTTAATTTGGGAATTGGGATGATTTTAGTGGTTCAACCAAATAATGTGCAACAAGTGATGGAAATTTTGACAAAGGAAGGAGAAACTCCGGTCAAGATTGGACAATTGCACTCAAAGAACGGAGAGGAAGGTTGTGTTGTAGACAATGTTGAGGGATTGTACTAGGCCTGCCCTGTCCTGTCCTGCTACTAAATAGAATAAATGCCATTAAGACCAAGTGTAGTAGAGTAGAGTAGACTAGTGCTAGTGTAGCTAGCGCTACAGTAGCGATCCTATCAATTATATTACCCAAAGGGGCATTTCAATCCTGAATTGTGCTGGACACTCTGTAATTAGTAATCGCTCCTGACAGTATATAAAGCCAATGATCTTCGTTATCTGTCAAAATGTTTGATAGCTCTAGTGCCAGCGTAGTACAGTTGTAGTACAGTTCTAGTGCCAATTGTAGTACCAGCGTAGTGCCAGTTGTCGTACCATCCAGTCAGTACCATTAGTCTGATCTAGCCCTGATTCAATTCCAAATCAATCCCCACACGACCTGAGATATCTCAGCCTGAGAGAAACCTAAGTTGAGAGAAGCTCAGTCTGAGTCAAAAGTTAGAAAGTAGCAGCAGCACAACATGGGGTTATTATCGCTTGGAACACCGTTGGATTGGCACCAAAGTAAGGCCCACAACGAACACGTGCGGAACAACGGGATTTCCCAGCTCATCAACATCTTCAAACTCCACGAAGCCAGAGATAATGATAAGTTTTACTGGGGAGATGAGGTAGAATATATGTTGGTAGACATAGACGACTCGGCCCAAACCGCCAAACTTTCCATAGATAAGGATCATATTATCAACGACTTGAACGACCCGACGCTACTCCAGGGCAAACAAGCCCTTGCTGGGGATGTATCGTTCCATCCCGAGTACGGAAGATATATGTTAGAAGCTACGCCGTTAGCGCCTTTTGATGGAGACCAATTAAAAGATTATATTTACATAGAACAGAATATGATCAAACGGAGGGTGTTAAGTCAGGCCCAGTTGCCCCAGAATATCAGGCCTTTGACCTTGACGACATTTCCTAGAATGGGGTGTAAGAACTTTACGTCTCCTGAGGCTAAACCCATAGGCCCAGCGTCTCAGTCGTTGTTTTTACCAGATGAGATTATTAACCGGCACGCCAGGTTTCCTACGTTGACGGCAAACATCAGAAAGAGAAGAGGATGTAAAGTGGTGATGAATCTTCCGCTTTATCCCGATAAACATACCAAGTTATTAGACGATAGCATTCCCGATCGGGACTTATTTGAAAGTGATCAGGAGTACAAACACGCTTCTAAGCCAGGCCATGTTTATTTGGACTCCATGGGGTTTGGAATGGGGGCCTCGTGCTTGCAAATGACCATGCAAGCCAAAAACATTGAAGAAGCCCGGTATTTATATGATTCTTTGGCCCCTATAACCCCGATTTTTTTGGCCTTGAGTGCAGCTGCTCCGATATTTAAAGGGTTTCTTGTTAAGCAGGATGTTAGATGGAATGTTATCAGTGGCGCCGTGGACGATAGGACGTTTATAGAAAAAAATATTGACCCGTACCCGAATTATGACTATTTTGGCGGGTTAGATGTGGAGAATAAAGTTAAGGACCATTTCAATAAACTTGGTGGGGGCAAGGGGATTAATGGGGATCGGATAGCTAATCGGTTTGGGGATACGAAAATCAGTACCAAAGATGGGAAACCCATACAAAAGATTCCTAAATCTCGGTATGATTCTATAGATGGATATTTGACTAATGAGCCGGAAATTGATGAGAATTTCAATGATATTTATTCCCCCATCAACGAAGCCGTGTTCAACCGGCTAACCAAAGCCGGGTTCGATGGGATTATGGCCAAACATTTTGCTCATTTGTTCATACGAGACCCGTTGGTGATCTTTAGCGAAAGAGTAGACCAGGATAACCAGTGTGAAAATGACCATTTTGAGAATATTCAATCGACAAACTGGCAGACATTAAGATTCAAACCTCCCTCCTTATACTGTGGTGTTAACAATATGGAAGAATTACAGACCAAACCCGGCTGGAGAGTGGAATTTAGACCCACGGAAATCCAATTAACTGACTTTGAAAACGCTGCTTATTCTTCATTTATTATTTTACTCTCAAAGGCCATTTTGAAGTTTAAACCGGATTTTTATATCCCGATTCTGAAGATTGATGAAAATATGAAAACGGCTCATCAAGTGGATTCGGTATTAAAAGATAAATTTTGGTTTAAAAACTTTGACCATTGGAAACTTGACCCTAAAGATTACTTTGGGTATGATTTATCGTGGTTTGACCGGTTTATAAATGAAGGAAATGACTTCCAAGGGTATGCTCAAGGGTATATAAAGGAACCAATTCAAGAACCAAACTTATCGGAAGCATGTATTAAACATATTCCTTGTGTTAACAATACGTGTAAATACACTATAAATGAGCTTATTAATGGAACTGATACTTTCCCGGGATTAATTAAATTAATTGTTCGGGTAGTGGCCATTGATCTTATTTCAAAGAACCTTTCCCATTGTGATTCCAAGAATTTGGCTATTAAATTACAACGGTTGCAACATTATTTATTATTCATTTCCAAGAGAGCTTCTGGGAAGATTCCTACTATTGCTCATTGGGTAAGAGATAAGGTTGTTAAATCAGACAATTATCACCAGGATTCAAAGATTAATGATAAGTTAAACTATGAGATTATTAAGTTATCTGATGCTATCACGAACTTGGACTTTGAGGGCCATAGTGATGATTTGTATAGTTACTTTGGCAGTACTGTGGGGAGTTATTTGGAAGCCAACCGGCAAGTACACTTTGATTAGCACCAGGTTAGAGTAGGTAGATACGTAGTAATAGCATATAGAGTAGAATGCGTAGACAGGCTAGACAGACTAGCGGTAGCTAGGCTGGTCTAGGCTGGCACTAGCTTCGTGTCCGGCCTAACTTGGTGCTAGCCAGGGACCTGGTACCTGGCACCAGGCTCAAAATGGTTGCTAACGGCTCGGATACTTTCCTACCCGTGACTTGGCGCCAGGGAGAGCTAGGGAGGGTTTAGCGAGAGCTAGCGAGACGTTAGGGCGAGGGTTAGGCCGAGCTAGGCCGAGCTAGGCCGAGCAAGCGTGTGTATCCCAAAGCGCGATTCTGCACCGCCAACACGCTACTCAAATTCCAAGTAACACCACCATAACACCACAGAACTGCCCGTACCACCACCGTACCAGAGACCACCACGAGATAGCACAAAACACGCAAGATGGGATTCATGGATAACCTCAAGTCGTTTGTTCATTCCCTCACCACCGAAGACCACTATGCCTCCTACCAATCGCCCTACAAAAACTCCATCAACAACAGTTCCAGTTTGATTGGGGACCATAATTCTTCCCAAACCCGGTTGAATGAGTTGAACGGGTCGACCACGTCGCTAGCTGGGCCCGAAAGTACCGCCACCCGGGCCGGAGGGTTTGTGGGCTACCGCCCCGGCATGAGATCAAGTAATACCAATTTAAATGGATCTGATTTACAGTTACAAAACTTGAACCGTCAGGGCCAGCCTCCGTTACCGTCCATCGACTCGTTGTGGGACCGCTTGGAAGCGTGGTTGGACGAAGAGTACCCGGAATTGTACGATAGTCTTAACGATGGAGTCACTAGTGCTGATTTGAATGAATTTGAAAAAGATTTAGGCTGTGGATCTTTACCGGTAGAATTCAGACAGTTGTATAAGAAATGTGATGGGCAGTTCCTGGGGGGAAAGCCGACGGGATTGTTCATGGGGTTGGTGTTTTTGGACTTGGAAAGTAGTGCTGAAGAGCATACCATTTGGGGAAAAGTGGCCCAAAGAATTGAGAAACAACAGCAGTTTATGGCGAAACAGAAGAACTTGCCAGCGGTTCCGGACGAGGAGAATGGGCCGGTTGCTGGGTCTAGTTCTGGCGCTGGTGGACCTGGGGCCGTGGCTGAAGCTGCTAATAGACTCCAACAATTAAATGTTAATAACACCTTTATTGGAAACCAAAGATCTATCCCCCCAAACTCCATCCAACCAGTCTATTCCCACAGAGGGTGGATTCCTATATGTAGAGATTACTTTGGGAACCAAATTGCCGTGGATGTGGCACCAGGACCGCAAGGAAACTGGGGCCAAGTGATCATTTTCGGTAGAGATTTTGATACCAAATTGGTGATTGCCAGTGGATTACAAGAATTCTTATTCAATTTCATTACCGACTTGGAAAATGGCAACTTTCAAATCGATCAAACCGATACAAATGCATCTTTTGGATACTTAGAAGCCAGTAGAAATGATGATGATTTTATTGGAGATGAAGATGAAGGACAAGGAGAATTGAATTTCTATGATAAAGAAAAGGAATTTGGAAAATTGGGGTCTCCTTTAACATATTTGGAAGTTTTAAAGAGAAGGACGTTGAAAAAGTATGGAATTACTAATGTGGAGAAGTTTTTAACCTCATTTGTGCCGCAAAATACTCCTCATTATCCTCCTAGAAGGTCGGGTGTTAATAGTAAGAACCCTAGTCCTGCTAGATCTGCTGCTGCTTCGACAACTGATTTATCTAAGGTGACGAGTCCGTTGATTAATGTGGAGAGTAAGGTGAATCTTCCGAGGGAGACATTGATTCTGGCAGGCGAGGCGTCAGCCGAGACTGGCCCAGCCAAACAACCAGAGTCAGCACCAGAGCCAGCACCAGCACCAGCACCAGAACCAGAACCTGTACCAGAACCAGAAACCAAAGAAGGTAACGAGTCAGAACCAGTAGAACCAGAGGCCAAAGAGTCAGAACCAGTAGAACCAGTACAAGCCGATAAAGAGTTGAAATCCGTGGACTTGTAGTGTCTGTACTATAAATGTCATCTATATCTATATATGTTGTATATATAAGCAGAAGAATTCCAGAGGCATAGTAGACCATAGTAAGGAGGTGGCCCATAGTGAGAAAGTGTCCCATAGTTAAGGCCCATAGTTAAGGCACATAGTTAAGGCACATAGTAAGGCCATAGTTAAGGAGCGCGTAGTAAATAGATCTCAGATCAAACAAGATGTCACAGTGGAACCCTCAGATCAACGTGACGCCAGCGGAGGATGGGAGTGGGACGAGTGGGGGGACAAGTGGCGCCAGTGCTAGTGCCAGTGGGGCTAACTTGTCCAATGCCAGCACCAGCGCCGTTGGCCCTGGTACTGGGGAACACCAACTCCAAACCCAAACCACAATCTCCCAAGAAGAACTCATCGACTCCATAACCTCCGCCAACACCTCCGACCGCCAAAGAGCATTCCTTGAAGACGACGAGTACTTCAGCGGTAACATGGAAGACGACACCACCGGCAACCGATCCGACATTGTCAACGACCAGCCGACCATGGAACAAATCCAAAGAGTTTACTACACAAAAGGGCTTGAAGAATTAGAATCGCTTAAACTTCTTGACCTATCACCGCTAGCCAATTGGAAACTTTCTTCCAGCAAACAAGGGTTTTCTTTGTACCAGTTGCGGGACGACTCGCCTGACAATTACTGGCAATCGGACGGAAGTAATGGTACTAGTAACACAAATTCCAATAATAACGGCGGAATTATTACCAATAACCAATTAACTAACCCTCATTCGCTTACGATTCAGTTTTCTAAGAAAGTGTCGCTTGAACGAATATCGCTCTTCACCAATTACAATTTAGATGAATCTTATACTCCGTCCAAGATTAAGATTATGGCCGGAAGTTCTGACGGATGGGATTTAAGTGAAGTTTGTACGGTGAATTTGAATAAACCGGTGGGGTGGTCTCATATTATCTTTAATGGGATTCGAAACGATGGGGTTTTGAAGTGTTTTATGGTGAAATTGATTATTTTGGCTAACCATCAGGATGGGAAAGATACTCATATTCGAGCTTTGAAATGTTTTGGTAAGAAATCAGTAGTGTCTAATAACTATTTGACCAATGGGAATAACTCGTTAACTAATGAAGAGATTTTAAAAGATTTGAATTTAAATAGTGCTATAAGTTCTTCGGGGTTTCTGTTGAATCTGATTCATGATAAGTTTCGGATGAATAGTTCGATTAATGAGGAGGAGGAAGAGGAGGTAATGGATAAGGAGACGGCCAAGTGTTTGAATAATACTGCTAATGTGATTGGGTTTAATACGGGGTTTCAGAGTGTAGAGATGAAGAGTATGTCGTCAATCAGATAGATTAGACAAGCTTGCTTGTCTAATCTATCTCAGGTCAGGTGTATCCCAACAAAGCTAGAGTGCTAGCTCTAGCTGTCTAAGCAGTATTATGTCTCCTGTTATGTAATCTGTCGTCTAACATATATTAGCAGTATCTAGTAGATCTAAATAATCTTTAATGAAAAATCAATGATCCCACACCCCTGGTGAATACTTGAAGTGGAATAAATATCAATGTCATTACACAAATAAGACCCCAAATTGTCTAATGTCAACCCTCCCGAACATTCCAATAAAAACGACTTGTTTTGACCCTGGTAAGTCTTCTTCAAGCTTTGGGCAGCAATTTGTAACTCAGGCCCCTTAAAATTGTCCAACATAATCACATCAGCCCCAGCATCAATAGCTTCTTGAGCGTCGGCTTCATTGCTAACTTCCACCTCAATTTTCACGGCAAATCCACACACAGATCTGGCGCTGGCCACGGCTTTGGTGATACTCCCCGTAGAAACTATATGGTTATCTTTCAACATCACCATACTACTCAAGTCGTATCTGTGGGTATCAACCCCTCCTACCAACATGGAATACTTTTCAAGGTGTCTTAAGCCGGGAGTGGTTTTCCTAGTTCCAGCAATGAGTCCAGTGTACCCCACTTTATCGGCCAATTGTTTGGTCTTATAAGATTGAGTGGCGATTCCTGAGGATCTAGATAACAAGTTCAACGCAGTTCTTTCGGCCAATAAGATTTTGTTGGCGGGTCCTTTGACAGTGGCTACACATAACTTGCCGTTATGTTTAGCTAATTCTTCAGGAGAAATAAACGTGGCTTCGGGATAATGCCATTCGACTTCCAACTCACATTGCTTGAATACTTCGGCGGCGAACGGCACCCCGGAGATAAGCCCGGTTTGTTTCATCAATAACGTGGCGGTTTCAGGTTTTGTCCCGACCACAAAACCCCCGAAATCGAACGAGGGAACATCTTCAGACAAATAGTCGGTGATTTGTTGTTTCCACTTTCCGCTGGTGGGGAGGAGGTTTTCATACATAATGGACGAGGTGTTGAGGTGTTGAGCTGGTTTTCTGAGCTAGTGGTAGTAAGCTAGGGCGGTAGTACGGTTGTAGTACGGGCTAGAACGAGCTAGAACGGGCTAGGTTTAGTGTGAGAAAGTTGTAGTTTTGGTGAAAATTTCGCGAATCTGGGGAACTGGTGATACTTTGACACTGTGATTTGAAAGTGAGACACTTTGATCTCATATTGAAGTGACGCGTGATCTGACACTGGAGTGATAGTGACAGTGAAGTGACAGTGACAGAGCACTGACACTGTCTGTGAAACAAGCCACTGTTGTTGGGTCAGTTGTGAGAACTAATGGCCAAAGGAGGAAAGATCCAAAAACCCCTCTCGTTCAAATCAAATAGAAACCACTTCCAAACCGAAACCTGTAAAGAATGTGGTATGTCGTACTACAAATACATAAAAAAAGACCAAGAACTCCACAATTCGTACCACAAAACATACACAAATGGACTTCTGTGGACCTACATCTCAAAGGTGTTAACTGAACAAACTATCACCAACTCTAAAAGATACCAACTCCAAATTATGTGTATCAACAAAGATAGTGAGAGCCAGGTGCGACGCGTTCGAGAAGTGTTGAAGATGGTAAATCTTGAGCTCAACGCGAGTGAAGGGAGTGACAGTTGGAGCCAGAAACCCCACCCCTCAAGTGAGCAAGCAAACTCAATTGAGCCAAGCGCGTTCTTAGCAGTGATAGATCACAAAGTAGTAGGGATTTGTACCACCGAAGCCATTGAGGGCCAGGGACGATGGATGGTGTATAGTACGCAGACTATTGTGCCAGGACAAGTCAATCGACGAGTTAAGGTGGGGATTTCGAGGATATGGGTGGCTCCTCGCTGGAGAAGGCAGGGAATTGCAAAGATGTTGTTGCAAGTGGTGATGAATCATTCAGTGTATGGAGTGAGGATGGAGAGGGGAGAGATAGGGTTTAGTCAGCCTAGTACGAGAGGAGGGATATTGGCGAGGGGGTTTAATGGGGTGAAGCATAAGAGTGGAGAGGAGTTGGTGCCGGTGTATGACGAGGTCACCACGAACCTAACTCAAGCCAGGGGTCGCCGAAACCCCTTAGGGTCGCCGAAACCACCTTAGGGTCGCCAAGGGCCATATAATATCATATAATAGAATATAAAAGGAAGATAAAAGGATAAATATCAATGGAATACATATCAATAGAATAAATATCAATAGAATACATAGGAATAGACAAATAGGAAGATAACTAGGAAGATAATAGAGGATAACTAGAAGATAAATAGGAAGCGAATAAATATCATAGAATAAATATCAATAGATAAATGTGCAATAGTGAGAATAGATGTCTATTAATGAGAATAGAATAATGTGTCTATTAAGTAACTATGGGTCAATGTAATGAGAATAGAATGTATTAATGAGAGTAATGAGAATAGAATGTCTATTAATGAGAGTAATGAGAATAGAATGTCTATTAAATGAGAAGGTGAGAAGTGTGTGACTAGCCCAGTGCAAGCACTGGCCTAGTCAGACGAAAAGACCATCTCCCTCCCAGCAGCATTGGCCAACCCCTCAAAGTAAGCATAGAAATTCGTACTCAATCCCCCACTCAATAACACCTTCAACCCCCTAGGCAAGGCTCCCCTATATAAAGCCCCAAACCCCCGTTCCAATACCAACAAATACGCCGTACTTAACGAATCCTTATACGCCACATACCCGTTTTTCGATTGCAAATGACTTTTGATCACATCGACCGGCTGGGTGGTAGCAATAACTGCTGCTGTGGAAACAAACGCTATACCGGCCAGTTGAAATAAGGTGAAGGTATCGCCAAACCAGCCGTTATGACTTCGGTTCTGAGGCAAAAACACTTGTTTGGTCCAGTTATAGCTCGAAAGCCAGATAGAAGAAATCATGGTTTGGCGGATTATGGTGATACAACTCCCTTGGGTAAACCCTCTGAGCCCTTTGACACTATAGATCTCTTGGATGGTCCCGAAAAACGTCAAGTTTGGAGTCTTATTATATTTCTGCTTCAACGCATTCTTCTTGGTGTGTCTGACGATATGGGTTGACGAAAACTTGGATGTGTTGATACCTTTGAATTGAGCTAGAACCTCAGACGTAAAGTACGCGTGAGGAGAGATATATTGCTTGGAAAAGATATTTTGGGCCGGCCGATGGTGTTTATCAGGCATGGAGAAGCCCGTGACGTCTGTCTTCATATCTTTAGTTCGAGCGATTTCATTGGCTAGCGACATGTTTTGAATCATGGTGATTTTGATGTTTTCAAACGGAATTATCCATAAAGTTTCTAAGAATCCACTCATAATACCTGCTATAACAATTCTAGGAGCGGTGGTCTTTTTAACTCTGTTTCCATGAGTGTCTTGGGTTTCAAGGGCCATAAAGTTCGACAGCCATCGGTACAGAATGATCCGGGCCGAGTTTTTCATGATACTTCCGGTGACAAAGGCACTACCACCTTTGAACACTTGAGCTATGGAGCTAGGGCCATTGGAGGGCATTTTAAATTTGGCTTGAGCAGCAGGATTGTTTAATTGCAGCTGGGTTTTGATGAAGTCGAGGGGGTAGGTGAGGGCGCCGACGAGGGCAGCGGTGCTGGAACCGGCTAGCAATGCCGATAGTACGCTATCTTTTGGATCTAATGGTGGTGGAGTGGTCATTGCTATAGAAACCTTAACTTCATTACCTGAGAAGTAGTGGTGAGGATGTCGCGAAATGTCGCGCCAGTATCGCCCGAGTACGCCCTGGCTCAACTATCGCGCGAATGTCGTTCCACCTTTTTAAATAAACATTATATGATTTAGTATGGAAAACCACGACGGTCGAGATCCTGGTCTCAGAACCGAACCCTTGACGCCCATACGGAGCATACGGCACCCGTACCCCGCCGCCGCCAGCTATTCCCAGCCAAACGAACCAATACCGCCCATTGAGTCCATACATTTGCCGCAGCCTGATTTAGCCGCTCTTCAGCAGCTGATCCAACGAGAGTCCCGCCGGGGGTCAAAGCCCGGGTCGAGGCCTGGGTCCGTGGTACGGAAGCGGCGACGGTCGCTGACGTATTTGTCTGGCCAGGAGTCCAGAGGGTCTATGACGCCCCAATCTAGGGCTCGAAGTCCGGTTAAATCAAGGAGAAGGTCTTCTATTATGGTGGATAATCACGGGACGGCGGCGTATAACCCGGGCTATTCCGGGCCCATCACGGCGGAGTACCTCCGGTTCTTTTGTCAGGTGATTATTAATGAAAAGGAGCAAAGGACCCAGGCCCTGGGCTTGTCCCAGGGCCTGAAGGACCTAGAATCTGGGGAAACAATCGGGGAAGCTACAAAAACAGGGGGAGCTACAGAAACAGGGGAAAAAAGACAGTCACACGAGGTAAGAGAACAGGAAGAGTCACCTGATGTAAACGAGAGCTTGCTTATCCCCTCAATTGATGATTTAATGAAATCTCCTCAAAGCTCAAGTGACGATGAGAACCCGTTCTTGGACAAGGAGGGGAAGGAAGGTCCTAAGAAGGCGTTTTCATATTTGGAGCGGATTTTGGCAGCTCAGGCAAGTAAAAAAGGGAAGGGAAGGCTTTCTTATGAACTGGGAAGTCCAGGAAAGTCTGGGGATATACTAGGGCCAGAGGTACTAGGGCCAGTGCCAGAGGTGCTAGAACCAGTGCCCGCACCAGAAGAGCCAGCACCAAAGGTGCTAGAGCCAGCGCCAGAGGACCCCGATGAGTTAGATGGGTTGAATGATGACCTTAATGCTGACTTTTTTGAACCAGAAGCAATGGAACAAGCAGACCTTGGGCCAGAACAAGCAGACCTTGGGCCGGAACAAGCAGACCTTGGGCCGGAACCAGCCCTGGACCAAGCCCTGGACCTGGAAAGTGACCACTTGGTAAATGAAGAATTCCTCATCAACGACACAGAACTCAACTTGGAAATAGAACCAAGACAATCTCTCCCTAGAGTCCAAGCCCAAACCAGAAAAAGACCCAAAAGTACCACCAAACAACCCGCCATTTCCCTGAATATGGTCAAGGATTTGGTCCAAACCTTAAGACCTCCGATCATGTCAGACTCAGAAGGAAACTCTAAGAAACTAAAATTAGACACTGAATCTATTGGTCTCATACAAGAACAATCTAACATATTTCTTCAGACAATTCTATCAGATTTGGAAGGTTATGCTTTGCATAGAACCGCAAATAAAGACTCGGCTATAGATATCACCGATGTGATGCTTTACTTACGAAGATTGAAATTCCCCGGTCCTGATGGGTCCAGAGGCCATAATATGACTGATTATTCAAACTTAGCAAGGACTCATTTACCGTTGGAATTGTTAATGGATTTGGATAATAACTTGAAAAATGCGTATATGAAAGATGTTAGCGACTCAGACAGTGTAGATATAAAGGAGAGTGATGAGTGGACAGATTGAACAGTTGTATATAAGTGTATTATAGTGTATAGTAACAAGATAGGTAACATTACTTGATTCGCACTTTGAAAAATTTGGCTGCAAAATCCTGATTTGTGTTTGGAAAGGTTTCCTGATTTGTGGTTTGGTTTCCGGATTGTGGTAGTAAAAGTCCACATAAGAGAGACCCCCGGAACTCGTTACTATGCGTGCAGCTTGCATATGCACGCTGCACGTACACAAACTCACTTTGCGAACCGATAATTTACACAGAAAATCTTGAATTTAAGTGTCAAAAACGTAGATTTGAATGGCTAATAACTTTGTCAATTTTAACTCTTATAGCTAGGGAATGTTTCTACGTATATATACCACCCTCCTTAACATATATATGTCTCTTTTACGACTAATTTAGCTTTACTGGGTTTTATAATACACTTTTTATAAAACTAAAAATACAAATCTGTTTATAGCTACACATTGATATAATAAAATCCCTTTGGTTTTTAGATACAATTGGTCATTAGAGATAGATATATATGCCTATAGAGTCAATTTAGCTTCGTAACTTCTCTGGGTGTAGAAATATTCATTGTTCACAAATAAAAATTTCGGTTTACAAACAAAAATTTTGGTGCACAAAAGCTTAACTATGGGGAAAATCTGAAAAACCAAAAAGTTTTTTCAGAAAACCCTCAATTCGAGAAAATCAAAAATTGGCAATCCGACGACCCCAAATTGGCAATCCCACGACTTTCTTAACTATGGGGAATTGTTGCGCGCGCGACTTCTGATCCCTCAAAATGCTGCAAATTTTATAGGTCAAAAGACCACAAATAGACGTTTACAAATGTATATGTGGCATTGGGCCTCCACCAAAAGCCACAATTCCCAATAAGAAGGGTTTCCCCCGGAATTGAAAACCGGTCCATGCCCCCACCAGCTTACACAAACAAGTGACCCCCCCCACCTAAAATTACAAACTCCAATGCCACAAGTACATCTGTAAACTTTGCCCCCCACCAAATGACACAATTGCAAATAAGTGAGGTTTACCGGAATTCAAAGCAACCATTCCGTTTGTGTTTACCCATTAAACAAACATCTTTTATCAATATTTATTTAGACTATATACTTTATTTACTTCATTTTCAAGCCATTTCATAAATACCTTCCCAAACAAGACTCTACTGACACATTCCAATATAAATCATCCCCTTAAGCAAGGTGTACATTTTCCATTAAGGAAGGTTTCAAAATTTAAGCCAAGGAAGGGACTGCCAGCGGCTCGGCCGAGAGATGCGGGTGCCTGCGCGGGTTAGGAACCGGGGCTGCCGGCCGCGCGCCAGGGGACATAACCCTTCAGCTATATAGGGAACCCCAGATCTGTTGATTTGTCTCAGATTTGTCTCAGATTTGTCTCAGATTTCAGCCTCCTTCAGGGTTCATAGAGCTGGTGGTGCTAGAGTGACACTTTAACAAAGCTTACTATGGGTATAAGAAGATCCAGGCCCACTAGTGTGTGTCAAAAATCTAGAAGTCGAAAGGTAAAGTGTGATAAAGCCGTTCCTTGCAGTCATTGTGCCAAACTGGGCCACCAATGTGTGTACATGACGTCACCTCCACCCGACTATGACGTTAAACCAAGGCCAAAGCTTCAAAAAACCCAAAGTTCCGGACTCCAAGCCCCAATCGAACCCCCTTTTGGCTCCGTGCTAGACCCAAGTCTCGTCCCAGCTCCCGTCCCAGGTCCAGACCCCGTGCTAGCTCCCGTGCCAGACCGCCCAGACGATATCCCCACGCCATTGGACTTACTAGAAGCCCAGGTCGACGCTTTAGAGAACGATATTCGGCTTGAACCGTTTGTAAAATCGCCCATAAACTCCAAACTGGCCCCAAAAGACCCTACGCTCTACCCAGACACGCCCAGCACCCGTGTAAGTGTTTCGAATCTCATGAATGAAGAGCCTATGGATATGGTGAACTTGATTCAGTTCTATAACTCAAGAACTCCGGCCAGTTCGGCCCCCAAACGGCGCCATGGTCTCCTCAGCGGGGCCAGCGTCCTTCAGGCCAGCCTGGTGCTAGCGGCGTTATACGATGGGTTCAATAACGGGGGTGGAAAACACCGGTTCATCAATTCATTTGCCAAAAAGAGCGACAAACTGGAGACCCCCAAACCGGCAATCTCCGAACCGGGGATTACCCGTTTGGGTAAACCCGAAATCGCTGCTAGTTTATCAGTAGACCAACTGGTAGCCAATAAAACCCAGCCAAAAGATTCTACCCCCCATGTCAAGCTTCTAGGCCTCATGTTCGAAGGCGATATCGAACACAAAATCAAACTCCTTACCAAAATCAAAGCTATTCTTCCCCCACGAAAGGTAATAGCCTTACTTCTCACGAGGTTTTTCAGTAAAGTCTACCCTTACTTCCCCGTGCTAGACCAGGGGGATTTCACCGCCAACATCGACCGAATCTTAGGCCCCGCCGGCCCGGCCTCGTCCCCAGCCCTAAACGTTGAAAGAAAATTAGATTTCGCTTACCTTGGAATTCTCCTTATTGTCCTCAGATTTGCCCACCTTTCGATCTTTTCCAACGTCCAAGCCATCAACAAACGACGGTTTGATTCTACCAACCAGGAGTCACATGACTGGAAGTTGCTCGTGCAAAATCCGGTTCATTTGGAAGCATTCTCTGTGGCCCAAGTGTGCTTGAACCAATTCAATTTGATTTCTTGTCCTAACCTTGTAGTGCTACAACTTGTGATGTTTATTCGGTACTATAAAGTATACGCCCCGGAGTACGGCGACGAGGCCGAGCCGGGCGACCCGCTAGTGTTCTCCGCCCTAATTATCCGCCTAGCTACGTCCTTGGGGCTCCATCGGGATCCAGATCAGTTCAAATACCCATTTTCCCCGGAAGAGAAAAACCTCAGAAGAAGAATCTGGCTCGGGATAAAATTCCTGGATATGTACTCGTGTTTGGGCACGGGAGGCCCGTGCAACACCGAGCTGTTCCCCACTGACGTCATGGCTCCAGTAGTGCCAGAAGACTCCAAAGCGTTTGTGTTTGAGGTGACGTTGGCCGACTTTATGAAGACATTTCCCGACATTTTTGCAACCATGTATAAGGTGTTACGGGTTATTTCCAACGAAGAAGAAGTGTTTTCCATCAAAAAAGTTGATAAGATGATGGAACAATGTTTCAATGCGTTTTTGGTTAATGCTGAAGAGAAAATCAGTCGAGTAATGGCGCCAGAAATGAAACCTCAGGCCCTATGTTTCTATAAAACCTTCAAGCTTCGGTGCTATTTTCTCATCACCAGAGCCATCTTGGTGCTACGGTACCATTTCTGCAACTATTACTGCCTTAACAACTGTCCGTCTGCCGTGGTAGATTATATGAAGAAGGTTTTATCACTTTTGTACACCAAAACCTACCCGGTGATCCATGAATTGCTAACCAATTCTTCCCGGCAGGACGACGATGTGTGTGATTTGATCCTAACTCCGGGCCTTCATAGCGTGCTCTATGCTGGGATCACTATAAATTTGGCGTTTCTTGTCCGAGTTAAAACGGTTCTCGCCTCAGGGTTCTACCTTGATATTGGCTTTAGTCTCACCCTTTTTGAGACTTTGCTTACAGAGGCTACCAGCTCCTTGATTGGCTACTTGACTGTCCTAGGGAACCGAAACTATTGTGCCTGGAGAGATGCAAAGCTTTTGAGGTTTTTGTTTGACGAAATTTCGGGAGGGAACTTGGACCATTCGGAGCTCCCCGAGACTTGTGCTTTGAACAATGCTAACCTTCAGGAAATGTGTGATATGATAAAGTATGGCTTGGGGTATAGTACTTCTCATTCGTATGGCTCTGGCCCCATTACTGGGGCTGGAGACTCTGGCTACGGGGGAGACTCTGGGGACTCATTGTGGATGTTGATTATATCTTTGAGGAGAAATGATGTTAACTATGAGAAGTTCGGTGAGGATAAGGTTGAGGATGTGGCATTTAATATGTTTTTAGAGGAGATGTTTAATGAGTTTTTTAGATGACTAGTGCCGTCAGGCACTAGGCTAGTAGCACCACGGCAGCACTAGCACCATGCCAGCACCAGCCAGTACTACAGTGTGATCTCTGGTTGTATAGCTAAATAATATAGAGATGAAGAGAAATTCGACATAGGATCGACATTATTTACCACGACATATCATGACATTTACTATTTAAACGACATTACATCTAAGCAGCTGGTTCAGCAACTTCAGCAGTTTGTTTGTAAGATTTCACAGTTGGAGCTGGAACAACTTCATCATCATCTTTAGCTTCAGCAACTTTAACAGCATCAGGTAAGGATTTTGGAAGACCTCTCTTGTTGGTAGCAGGATCTTTCATAATCTTGACTCTAATACCCAAAACCCCTTGTCTCATTAAAACGTGTCTAATGGCAATATCAATAAAGTCTTTGGTTGGTTGACCAGAGTGGATCATGAACCCATCGGCGTATTTTTGGGCCTTGGCTCTAGCACCTCTTAATTTACCAGAAACAACAACTTCAACCCCTTTAGCACCGGCACCAATAGCGAATCTTAAAACCCCGTAAGCAGCTCTTCTTAATGGTAATCCACTTAATAATTTGGTTTTCAAAGCTTCAGCTTGAACAGCAGCAGATAACCCTCTTTCTTCAACTCTTTCAGCGTAGATGACAACCCCTTCCTTTGGTAATTTGAATCTCTTACAGATCAAAGAAGTTAATTCGTGGATTCTTCTACCTTGTTCACCTAAAACACCTTGGGTGTTAGAAGCTTTAACAATGATTTCTAATTTGGTTGGAGTTTTTCTGACTTCAACACCGGCGTAACCTTGTTCGGCTAATTCTCTGGTGAAGAATTCGTTTAATTCAGCGAAGAAGACCCCGTCGGCCACTAATTTTCTTTTTTTGGATAAGATAGCGTTAACCATTGTGTTTGTATAGTTAGTTAGTTGGTGAAAATTTTTTTGTGAAAAGTTTTTTGAAAAGTTTGAGAGTTTTTCAGTCGGTGCACGACTGCTGGTCGGGCACGACCGGTGAGGCACGACCGCTGCGATTTCTAGTCCAATGTCGTGTGACTTGATGTCGCGAAGCTGCGCATGCGACATTGTTATTTTCACTTACATTCTATTCTATACAACTAATGATTTATGCTAAAAAGCTGGGTCAAAATGGACGCTGGTCAAATGTCACTAGATCCTGGTGTCAGTGTCTAGTTAGTAGCCCACTGGTAGGCATTTCTAAATAACCGGATCCAAGGCCCGTATCCACCCCATTCCTCGGCTTGGTCCTTAGGATAATACGAATTGGCTTCCATTCTAGTAACTCTTTCAGGGTGTGGCATCATAGCCAAAACCCGCCCGTTTTTGGAACTTACCCCGGCAATACCGTCAGGTGACCCGTTAGGGTTAAAAGGATACTCGCCAGTCACCTTGCCATAGTTATCCACATAACTAATGACATTCTGTTTGGCTGCAAAAAACCCATCTTGCTTGTCGCCCGTGAAAGAAGCTCTTCCTTCTCCATGTGCCACAGCTATAGGCATTCTAGAACCTTCCATGCCCTTTAAGAAGATGGAATTGGTTTGGTTTTCTCTAACTTCCACCATAACAAACCGAGCTTCGTACTGTTCACTGGCATTCCGTTCAAACGTTGGCCAGTGTTCGGTGCCAGGAATTAATTCTTGAATTCTACTCAAAAATTGACACCCATTACAAGCACCAAGAGCAAAAGTGTCTGGTCTTTCAAAGAACGATTGGAACTCTTTTCTGGCCAATTCATTATATAAAACTGATTTGGCCCATCCATTCCCTGCTCCTAAAACATCCCCATATGAGAATCCTCCACAAGCAGCAAGACCAGTAAAGTCAGATAAACTTACTTTACCAGTAAGAATATCAGTCATGTGCACGTCATAGACTTCAAAGCCTGCTTGTTCAAATGACCAAGCCATTTCTTGTTGAGAATTGACCCCTTGTTCTCTCAAAATAGCCACTTTTGGGGCTTTTGATAGGGTTTGTGGGACTTCATTGACTTTATAGGTCAATTGGTATGAGATCCCAGGGTTTTTATCGTCTGCAATGGCAGTATATTCCTCCTTGGCTGAGGCAGGGTTATCTCTCATGCTTTGAATATGATAGGAGGTATTAGACCATAACTGTTGGAGACTGGCCCTATTATTTCCATACACCAAATCACCATTAAACTTAACACTAAGCTCTTGGGTGGCCATTGGTTTCCCAATAACAGAGATAAACTCTGAACCTAGTCCATTGGTTTCAAATACTTTAACGAAATCGACGTAATCCTTGGTTTTGATTTGGAAAACAGCCCCTAACTCTTCGTTAAACAATTCTTCCAACACGTTGGCACCAGATAAGTCCAATTCCACCCCAATTCTCCCGGCAAACATCATTTCTGCTACCGTGGTAAGTAACCCCCCTTCAGACCGATCGTGGTATGCCAAAACGTCGAATTGTTTGTGTAATACCACCAAAGATTGTAAGAACAGTTTGAATTCCGCGTTGGAATGAACCGTAGGAGCTTTGTTACCTACTTGTTGGTAGACTTGGGCCAAAGCAGACCCTCCTAAAGCCTTAGAAACCTTAGCAGCCAAATCCACCAACACAAGCGAGGTGTCAGGAAGGTTTTGTAACATAGGAGTCCAGGTGTTTGAAGTATTATCCACTGCTGAAAAAGCCGTCACGGTCAAGGCTAAAGGAGCAGTCACTTCTTTATCGTCCCATTTCATCTTCATCGACATGGAATCCTTCCCGACGGGAATGGAGATCCCCAAGTCTGGACACAAGTCCATACCAATGGCCTGGACTGCCTCGTACAACTTAGCTCCTTCTCCAGGGTGGGAAGCAGCAGACATCCAATTGGCAGACAATTTGACGTGGTCCAAGGCCGGAATGTCGGCAGCAAAAAGGTTCATCAACGACTCGGCCACACACATTTTGGCCGAAGCAGCAGCACTAATTAAGGCCAAGGTAGGTTTTTCCCCAGTAGCCATGGCCTCACCAGTTTTCACGATTTCTTCTCCCAAACAAGTGTTAGTTACAGCCACATCTGCCACGGGAACTTGCCATGGACCTACCATTTGATCTCTATCGACAAGCCCTGTGATAAATCTATCCCCAATAGTCACCAAAAAGTTCTTGGATCCTACGGCCGGCAATTGCAACACTCTAGCCACAGACTCATCAACTTTCAAGTCGCTGGTACTAAATTCCGGAAGGTTTAATGGAGCGGTAGCAGCCACACGAGACATTTTAGGAGGTTTCCCAAACAATACCGACATGTCTAAGTCGATAGGAGTGGAATTTAATAACGAATCAGTTAATACCAATCTTTTTTCTTCAGTAGCTTCCCCTACCACGGCAAATGGACACCGTTCTCTCTCACAAATCCCCACAAAAGTATCTAAATTCTCAGGAGCTACCCCTAAGACAAATCTTTCTTGAGACTCGTTACACCAGATTTCCATAGGAGACATTCCAGGTTCTAACGATAAAATCGATCTCAATTCAAATCTGGCTCCTAAATCATTATCATGAACTAATTCCGGTAAAGCATTACTCAACCCCCCAGCACCTACATCGTGAATCGATTGGATGGGAGTCAAGTCTTTGCCTAATCCTACACAAGTGGTGATGACTTCTTGAGCTCTTCTTTGAAGTTCTGGGTTCCCTCTTTGAACCGAAGCAAAGTCCAAGTCAGCTGACCCTTCCCCAGAAGAAATCGAAGAAGCAGCACCACCTCCAAGCCCAATTAACATGGATTGACCGCCTAGCACAATCAATTTGGCTCCAGGAGTAATCTTGGTATCTTTTAACGCCAAATCAGGTCTAATGGCCCCCATACCTCCTGCCAACATAATAGGTTTATGGAACCCTCTAATTTCATTTTCGTTTTGGGAGTTTTTTACTTGAGTGGTCAAAGTCCGGAAATACCCGTTAATGGCCGGTCTCCCGAACTCATTATTAAAGGCAGCAGACCCTAAAGGTGCTTCAATCATAATATCTAATGAAGAAGCAATATGGTGAGGTTTACCCACGTTAAGCTCCCAAGGTTGGGGTAAAGAAGGAATGTTTAAATCACTAACTGAGAATCCACTCAAACCAGATTTCGATTTAGAACCTCTCCCCACAGCAGCCTCGTCTCTAATTTCTCCCCCGGACCCGGTAGAAGCCCCAGGGAACGGCGACACGGCAGTAGGATGGTTATGGGTTTCGACTTTAACTAAAGTATGGACTTTTTCCTTAGTAGACCCCCATTTTTTGGTACTAAAATCAGGGGTATACACAAACCCTTCAGGCCCTTCAAACACAGCAGCATTATCGGAATAAGCACTGATAGTGTACTGAGGAGTGATAGCATGAGTGTTTCTGATCATTTTAAATAAACTCATATCCTTTTTGGCCCCGTCAATCGTCCAATCAGCGTTGAAGATCTTGTGTCTACAGTGTTCGGAGTTGACCTGAGCAAACATAAACAACTCCACGTCTGTAGGGTTCCGACCAATGATGTTACAGAAAGCATTGATTAAGTAATCCACTTCACCAGAGTCCAAAGCTAACCCTAAATCCTTATTAGCAGTCATCAAGTTTTCAGAACTGGCCATTAAATCAATGTGGACCAAAGGCTTGGGCACGTGATGGGCAAAGAGATCGTTATACTCTGGGCTTTTGTTCACAAACACGGTCTGGGTCATTCTATCGTACACAGACACCAAGCCAGCTTTGAAGCTGTCACCAAATTCGAACCCGGCCGGGACCTGAAGCGTAAGGGTAAGGCCCCGCTCGATCCGTTCCACAAACTCGCCAAGGCCACAGGTGGTGGCGATATCGGTGGCTTTAGAAGACCAGGGAGAAATGGTTCCACTCCGAGGGACAATGTGGACCGTAGCAGTGCCAGCGGCAGCGGCACTGGTGCCAGAACTAGCACCACTGGCGGCACTCGTCCTAGGCGTATCATACTCCAACAAAGTCTCCAATAACCCCCGCTGCCCCTCATTCAATCCCTTCTTCAAACTAACATAATGCGTATACTCAGAAGTCACGGCAACGTTTCCTCCCAAATCAGCCACAAGAGTCCGGACTCTAAACTCCGACAACCCTTTTGGGCCTGGAAGCACCAAGAACTCAGTCATTTCTATTCTGTCTATTCGACCTGGTACTATCTGGTACTAATCTAGTACTATATGGTACTATGTGGTAGTAATTGGTACTATCTAGTGAGATCTAATTTGTTCAGTAAATGAGATTTGGGAAGAGTCAGAGGTCGTGTACCATGCCAAAAGCTCATCGCACTCCTTTAAACTGTTACACCATTTGAACTACTGCTACACTCACTGTTACTTCTAGTTGTTACAATGGCACAAGGGAACTTCAAGCTTAAGAGTAAAGCACCCGCAAGAGTCACCAAGAGACAGAGTAACCCCAAACGGTGTTCGCCCAGAATCATCAAGCCGAAAAAGACGTCTTTGACCAGTAAGATCACGAAAAGTCAAAGGGCAAAGATCAATAATAATACCGAACAGCTTGTGGCTGCTAGGGTTGGACATTTAGAGTTGTTGAAGGGGACGAAGAAGGATTTGAAGAAATGAACACCACGAGGACTAGCGCAGCTAGTACGAGTGGTACCGCTAGTGCCACCGGGGCCACTCCCCTTAGCACTATTTTAGATTTTGGGACTACTAGCTCTAGTACTGGCTCTAGTACTGGCTCTAGTACTGGCTCTAGTACCACCAGCACCGGTGCTGGGCGCCTTAAACAACCCCTTTCCGGGTCCATTACCTCAGAATTAACAAAATCGGTCCCCCCGCTTCGGGCTATCGACCCAGAAACCAAACGAAGATAATTATGTATTAAATAAATAATGTTACTATACTGGGCCACTGGCTGCACTGGACCTTAGGGCCAGGGCGGCCAGTTCCGTAGCGCTAGACCAGGGCTGGCACTAGAGCTAGAACTAGGGGCTTGTAATTGCTTGCGTTAGGGCCAGAACTAGGGGCTTGTTACGCTTGCACTAGGGCTAATTAGGCACATTCCTAATCGAAGCATCTTGGGCCTCAAGCTCCAAGTTCCTCCGCCTCACGTCCTTCTCTTGATCTCTCACAAACACAATCAAAGTCACGCCAAAAACCCCCGTCAACACCGCCAAAATACTATTAATTGGCGTAGGGTTCATATTGAAATACTCATGGGTAGCCTTATCCATAACTTGTTGTAAGATATTACAAATCCCTGAAAAGCAAATAATTGACCCATAAACCGTACCAAATGTCTCAAATCCAAACACTTTAGCACAGAAATCAGAGATGGCCGTATAGTAAAAAGGCCTATATAACACCAAAAGCATAATCCCAAGGTAAGTTCCCGGTAACCAAGTCACAATTCCCATGATTCCAATAACTAAAGAAATCACTAAAAGGATAATAAGCACCGACAATGTCGTCAAATTGTCTAAAATCAACCCAATAAATGGGATGGATAATAATCCTCCTACCGGCAAAGCCACATCAAAGAACTGGTTAATACTTGTGGCCAAAGCTTCATCTTTATATAAATACAATTCCTGGGATCTAATGGTGGCCACAAAGTAATTTATTCTTAACATTTGGATGGTAGTGAATAACGCCATGAGAATAAACCAGGAAGATTTCAATTGTTCCGTGATGTTATACCCGTGCATTATTCCGAAAACTCCTCCAGTAGACGTAATCAACTTATCTTCAGCTTCTTGTTCGTAGATACTTTTGATAGAGCCTCTGGAAGTGTAACTGGACCGAGAAATCACCGATTCTCTCCGAGAAGTAGAAGCTCTTCTCATTAATAACGAGGTAGTTTCGGAAATAGTAGGCTGGTTTTGTGACATAGACCTTCTATGTTCAATAGCTTCGATATCGTCAACCCCTCTGTCCTCTGGAAGTAATAAATTTGTGTTCATAGGTCTCCCAGTTTCATCTATAGCAGTTTCAGCGATTTTAGCCAAAGTTCCCACGGTTTTATACGAGTGTCTAGGCATAATAAACACCTGACACAAAAAGATAAACACCGGCACCACCAAATAGTACCCGAAGAAGCTTCCAAGCGCTACCGGTTTGACGTTTGTGTACACTAATCTGTACATCAAAAAGAGAGCCGAAGAAGAATCAAACGCTCCTGTTAAAAGAGCCAAGATCAACCCGGAGTTTTTAGGGAAAGAATTGGCCAATTGGAAGGAGGAAATGAACACAAACGGCCCCCCAAGGGCTAATAATGTATACCCAGCCAAATAAGGGTCGAAAATGGTGATATTATGGCCGAATTTCAAGCATAAACTCCCACAAAAAATGATTCCAGACCCGATAATCCCGGTGATTTTAGGTCCAAAACTATCTAATATGGATCCTACCGGTAAGGCACTGATATTTGTCACCATACAAGCGACAGTAAATAGAAAATTAAGTGATAAGTCTTGGTCCACACAAGATTTCAGATTTTTCAAATGACATTTATCAGCATAAATCCCTTCTTCAATCAAAATAGGTTTTAAGGCGGCGAAACCAAACACCGGGCCCGCTGCCACCAAGCACCAGGCGATGGAACAGATAATCTGGGCTGCTCTTCTTCTGGGAGAGACGGGGTCAGACATGGTAGTTTTGAAGAACGGGTTTATGAGGAGATGGGCTTTTATATATTCGCGGAGAAGAGCGTAGCAAGCAGAGTGCCAAGGTCGGCTAGGTCCGCGATGGGTCCGCGCCTAGGTCCAGTGGGCCTAGCGCTCGCCCTAGCTCTCCCTAGCCCTGCTCTCCCTTCTCTCCTATCTCTCTCCTACTCTATTTATTCAATCGTTTATTCATTCTACGTCTAGTACACTATGTAGTCTAGTACTAGCCCTACATTATCTAGTAATAGGCTGGTACTAGCCGTACTAGGCTGGTACTATCTAGTCCTAGTCCTGCTGGCTGGGTCTCTTCCCTATTGTTCGGAAACCCCCGAATCAGAAATCAAAAAGGAGACAAGTTATGCTCAATGGTCCGGTACGACTTTTCCGACAGACTTAGCTTCAAATAAATATGATGGACTGCAATAGCAACCATATTAATCACCAAAATCCCCCCAAATGCTATTAGGACCCGAATCCCTGCTATGTCCAATACTTTGGTAGGGCCTTTATCTTCTTCTTTGTCGTCTTTGTCGTCGTTTTTGTCGTCGTTTTTGTCGTCTTTTTTGTCGTCATCTTTGTCGTCTCTTTTGTACACTTCTATAGGGTCAATAATGTCTTTATTTTCTGTCATTCCATCGATCACCTGATTCAAAACAAGTAACTGCTGTGGGTCAAGCTGGGTTAACTTTTCAGCAATCTCATTGGCTGTATTGTCTGGGGAGGCCTGACCTACCACAAACCCCACAAGGGCTATGGCTATTATCACTTTGAAAGAAACCATATGTGTTGAAATTTTGATTTATATTTAGACTTTAAGGCGAAGGGACTCACCGCACTATACTAAGCCTTAGTAACTGGAACTAAATGCTAACTGGACCTACTGGAATTGGACCTAACTAAAAGCTGAACACTGACTAACTGGAGTACTGGCCTGACTGAACTAACTAATTGTCCACTCTGACTGCAACTCTGACTGGAACTCTTAGTGTTAGGGAAGTCAAACTTGAAAATTTATTTATAGTCTGTTTATGCTCCATCCCAAAATGGTTAATTGATGGGGAGTGGTTGAACCGTCGTGTGTGGCACATTTAGCTAGAGCTTGACATGTATTGGATACTGTGAATTGTTGTACTAATTCGATTTAGTTCCAGTCTAGTTCCAGTATAGTTCCATTTAGTTCCATCTGGTTCCCCTAGCTCCCTCTAGCTCCCCCTAGCTCCCCCTAGCTCCATTCTACTCTCTCTAGTAGCTCCATAGTAATCTCATACTAAGCACATACTAAGCTTCGCGACAAAATTTTTCAAGCACATCTACATCTCAAGACATCTTTATCAATACAACACACTATGGCTAGTGCTAATATCTTGTTTGAAGATATGTTTAACGTCGAGTCCACTGACTCGGCCAGATACAATAAAGTGTCGAGAATAATAGGCCAAAGCTCCACCGCTCAAGATGTCAAAATCACCTTGGATATTAATAGTGAATTATTCCCAGTTCATGATAATGATTCTTTAACCATCACCTTAGCATCATCGTTAGGAAACGATTCGAGTATGATCACGTCCAATGGATCCTGGAGACCTCCTAAACCTCTGGAAAGATCGTTGGCCGATGACTATGATTATGTAATGTATGGAACCGTTTATAAATTTGAAGAAACTAGTACCACCGATAAAATGGCGGTATATATATCATTTGGGGGGTTATTGATGTGTTTGGAGGGGGGTTATAGAAGTTTATCCAACTTGAAGCAAGAAAATGCTTATATTCTTATACGTCATTTCAAGGAAAATTAGGGAAGGGGACGAGGACAAGGGACGAGGACGAGGACAAGGGACGAGAGACGAGGCCCGAGGCCCGACGAGACCTTGTCTACACTCTAGACAAGACAGACAAGACAAGACAGACTAGACAAGACAGCCTAGACAAGACAGTCTAGCTTATCAATCTATCCATCTATCAGAATATACAATATTAAGTAATGAAACGAGAAAGCACTCTAGAGCCTCTGAGACATTCTCTTTTCTAGAGTTCTCTACTCTAGAGTTCTCTACTCTAGAGTTCTCTACTCTAGAGTTCTCTAGCACTCTAGACCTCTCTAGAGCTCTCTGTTATAGAACCATTGGTATAGTGTAAACTGTTTAGTGTAAAATGTTTAGTGTAAAATGTAAAATGTAAAGTCTCTAGTGCAAAGTCTCTAGTGCAAAGTCTCTAGTGCAAGTCTCTACAAAGTGAGTGAGCAAATCTCACTCTCACTACTATGGATGAAACAGATAAACGTAAGTACCACCACCCATCACCACAGACCCGTACTACCCCGTACTAACCCAACAGCCGACCCGGTGCTCCAGCAAGTACCCTTAATCAAAAACCCCAAATTCCAACCGCCAAAACCCGTGACTTTAAACACAAATTATTCCAAATTGCTTCCGAATTTGGCCCATACCGTCAAACCTCCTAAACTTAACCTTACCAAGCCGGACTTGGACCAATGGATAGAGGAGATTGATCAGATGAAGGAGAAGTATGACAATGGGTCTGAAACCACACAAAAATCGGTCAGTACGTACCAAACTTGGTTAGAACAAGCAAAGTTGAAGGTAGCCCCTGGGTTTAATTCTGCAGTAATGACTCCACAAAGACACACCAATGGGACAAGGGCCAGTGGCAGTGACACAAAGGAGAATAGTGGGACTAGTGACACAAATGAGCTTGACCAGGTGTTTGGCCGGACCAAGTTGGATGACTAGACTCAGAACTAGACCAGACTACTAATGAAGCACTAAATGAAGCACTACTAAATGAAGCACTACTAAAGAAGCACTACTAAATAGAAAGCACAAGAACAAGACAAGTGCTAGCTGAATACATATCTACGACATATCCACAGTCAACACCAAATAGCTCTAACACAGTAGACCCGTGGAGTAAAGTATACTGTAGATTATACTGTAAACTATACTGTAGTGTTCTGGCAGAAGAGAGTAAGGCTAGTGTCTAGTGCCAGTTTAGTGCTAGTCTAGGGCTAGACTGGCACTAGACTAGCACTAGACTAGAACTACAGCAAGCACACGCCATGTGGCTTAACTAGCCTTGTGGCTAAAGTGTGTAGCCCCAAATATAATACCAGCCTAGTGAGAGCATAGCACCAGCATAGTACAAGCATAGCACCAGCATAGTAAAGCCAGCACCCGCTCACGTGTCCAGCCATTGTACGCTAGTCCGCTATCCGCCCTACATTCTCACCACCAGATCCACCGAATAAGCTTTTAGCCAAATAGTTAAATTTTGTGGGTGCAAATATCTGCAAATGTCTGCAAATGTCTGCTAATGTTTGCCTAGCTGACTATTAGCACTAGCACGGGCCCTGGTGGGGCCTAGCCCTGGCCTAGCCCTAGCTCTGGCACTACTAGCACCGGTGGCTACCACGCTCTAGCAACGGCTCGTACTCCGGCCATTGTCCCATTGTTCGCTGTCGTTATGAAACCGGCGCGAGATACGAGAGCTTCCCCTGTCAACACTTCTTCCTTCAAACACGTCTTACACCAAATGTGGTCCCCTGTCAAACAAATGGCGGCCACCACGCTCAGACGGCGGTCGAGGCTCGTGGTGTTGTTGTTGGTGCTGGTGCTAGTGTTCCAGCTTGTGGCCCAAAGTAATGCTTATTATGATAAACAACGGCTGCTCCAAAAGCCTCAGTCCATCTTGGACAGAAGGAAGCTTTTTACAAACACTGTGTATGATACTTGGAACAAGCGGCGACTTGTGCCGGCCAAAGCTGCGCCCAAGGCTCCGCCTAAGGATCCTCTTTCCCTGGACCCGCTTATGGACCCGCCTGGCGCCAGGGTGGAGTCTGGAGCAGAGCTAAAACCCGCGTGTGTGGAATACTTCCAGCAACTTTCCAATCTTTACACCGGCGGGGCCAAGTTCGACACCATAAACCTCGACAAAATCAAGCACTTTGAGTTTGATAAGACGTTATACCAGCAAGATACTTGGTTCAAGACTGCCAAACGTAAGCTTGAAAAGGAGCTCCGGATTGCTAAACAGCCGTACACGGCCCAGCACGATGAGGAGTTGCGTCTGAACTATGAAGAACAGGTCCAGGATTTGGCAGAGTATGAGCTGTCGGTGGTACAAGAGTTCAACCACAAACGGGTGTTTGGGAAGTGTTTTCTTCACTCTCAATTTGAAATGAATAAGCAAGAAGATATGCTTTGTAATGATTACCTGGAACGGTTATACCCTTGGTTATCGAACAAGCTTCCTCGGTTCGAGAACTGGGACAAGAAGAAGTTCGAGTTCCAGGATATGGTGCTTAAGAAAGAGTACTACAGTGGGTGTGGTCTCAAGAGAATGAACCAAATGTTCTCGGGTAAGGGAATTGTGATTCCAATCTTACCCAATAACAAGAAAGAAGAGCAATTACGTGATATTAATAAGCTTATCAGGGTTTTGAGAGTGTTAAAGAATAGAACTCCTATACAAATTATGTTTATGGACGGAGCTTTGACCGAGAAAGATAAGGTAAGTTTGGTCCATAGCGCCCGGAGTGAAGTAGATAAGCTTGGGGATTCTTTCCAGGAGTACTTGGACGCTTTGAGCGAACAAAAAGGGGAAGAGATCAAACACAACTTTTCTAGTAAGAAACATTATCCTCCTCAAAGCTTATGGTTTGTGGATATGTCTCGGATCCTTAATCGGATCAAATACCCCAAACAAACTCAGACAGCCACGTTTAATAACCCCAATTTTGTCATGAGTTTATCAATGATATTCAATTCGTTTGAAGAAATCGTGGTTTTGTCTTCTCAGACCATTCCGTTGATAGACGATTTCACCGAGTTCCTTTTTTCTAATCATAGGTACCAGGAAACTGGCCATGTATTCTTCAAAAATCCTTCGAGATTTAAGTTCCAACGGAGATTAAATATTCCTGGGTTCAATGAAGTTAATGAGTTTATAAAGAACTATTTGTTCCCCAACTTTCAAGATGAAAAGTTCTTTAATTTGGTCATCAACAGTCATAATCCAGACACTAATAAGATTTTTAATAATAGAATGCAAGATATCTTGGATCCTAATGTGATGGTGGTGAATAAGGCCAGGTTATTATCGGGGTTATTGATTTCGGCCAATTTACAATTGTATGATATTTTGACGGCTAGATTTGAAGTTTCTAATGAAGAAATTAATTCTGATTTCTTTTGGTTGGGGACGCAAATGAGTGGGCTTACGGAAAGAGTATCATTTAATGATAATTATGGAGTGGCCGTGGGGGTTTTAACGCCTCATGAGAATAAACCATTTGATATTTTGACCCTTTCTCATGAATTGTGTTCGGCTTCTTGGGGTCAAGTTGATGATGAGAGTGAGTTTGATTTGATCTATGTTACGAGTCATCAGTTGGACAATTGGTTGGATGATAATCGGTTCCAGAAGAGTTTGTATGCGAAGTATAAGGTGGAGAATAAGAAGAGGGACACTTTACCTGAGGACTCTACTCCTGAGGATTCTGGGGTGCCCCCAGGGGACCCTATAGACATAAACCTGGAACGAGAAAAGGCTGAGAAGGAACGGAAGGAAAAGGAAGAGAAGGAAAAGGCTGAAAAAGAACAGAGAGAAAAAGAGGAGAAGGAAAAGGCTGAGAAGGAACAGAAAGAGAAAGAAGAAAAGGAAAAAGCTGAAAGAGAACGGAAAGAGAAAGAAGAGAAGGAGAAGAAGGAGAAGGAAGAGAGAGAAAAAGCCGAAAATGAAAATAACTCTGATAAGTCTGATGAGGAAATAGAGAAGGAACGGAAGGAGAAAGAACAGAAGGAAAAAGAAGAGAAGGACCGGAAAGAAAAGGAAGAAAAGGAACAGAAGGAGAAGGAAGAAAAGGAGAAACAAGAGAAGGAAAAACAAGAGAAGGAACAGAAAGAAAAAGAAGAAGCAGAACAGAAAGAAAAAGAAGAAGCAGAACGAAAAGAAAAAGAAGAAGCAGAAAAGAAAGAAAAAGAAAAAGGTCTTGCCCTCATGGATAACACTATAGTCTACTCCCAAACCGTCGAAAGAAACCCTCTCTATATCCAATCGTTCTTAAAACCTCCCGTACTCTTTTCCAGAGTTCACGACGCTGATTTCCGAGAACCAAAAGCAGCGTGGATGGTGAAGAAAGGGTTTGGAAAAATTGCCTCTTATCCTTATTGGTGTGCTTATGATATAGTAGGCAGTCCGCAATCATCTAATATCGGTCATACCCAAGACTATAACAAGGCATTACAGGCCAAGTATTACTTTATTGTCGACACTTGGCTTCATTTTGGGTAATCATAATTTGTATCAACTTTGTATCATTTATCATTTTGTATAACAATATAATATTTCATATTCATAGCACGGTGCTTAGTACTGGTGTTGGCACCAGTGTACAAGTACACTGGCACTAGGTAGTGGGTGCAAAAAAAATGGCGTTACAGACAGGATTCGAACCTGCGAAGGCAATGCCCAACACCTAAACCACTAATCGCACTTAGCAGGGTGTCGCCTTAACCACTCGGCCACTGTAACAAACCTTGTAGAGGGTATGCCATATTTGCAGTCTATAAACAGCAGAAATTTTTCTATTTGGTTTTTTGAAGTTTTAAAAGATGGAGGAGGTAGCCAGAGGTTGCTAGAAGGTTGTGTACAACTATGGGAAGTGCTGGAGTAAAACTGGTATATATATCGTAAGAATAAGAGAACGAGATTAGAATTGCAACGGTGAAAAATAAACCTTAAAATGTAAAAATCACATTTACGACCCAGCCCCAACCATCAGGTGACCAGATAAGAAGACAAGGGTTAGATACTGGCTACTAGATCTCTACTAACATCTCCCCTCCCCTCCTCTACTATACTATACTATACTATACTATACTATACTATACACTATCCCTACTATTCTATGTCCTAACCGTACGCTAAAGCTCCAAAGCACTAGCCACCGCTTCCCAAAACGGAGATTCTACTGCCAAATGGGTCCAGCCAACAATAAAAAAGAAATAAAGTATCGGGAACCTGCGAGACAAGGCATCGCTGATATCCGAGCCAGACCAAAGTTATATAAGAACTAGATCCTACACTAGATCCTACTAGATACGCTAGAAGCTATACTAGATCCTAGATCCTAGATCCTAGACACACTATCCCTAGATACACTAGTCCACACTAGTCATACAACTAGTAATAGCAGAGATAACTAGAGAACTAGTGCCATTTGTTCCTCGTCCGTCCATCTTGGTAAGTCCACACTGCGTGTCGTGCCCAAAAGATAAGAAGAAATTTAAAGAATTTTCAGCTCAGGGACAACTTCATCACACTCCACAATGTTATACAACGAAACCTCGACCAGCCGTCGGGTGTTGCAATGTGCTTGTGCCATCTTCTGGTGTTTGTTATCGGGAGGTCCCATTTTTGGGTTCGCTGCTTTGAAGCCAGTTTTGGTCAAAGAAGGAGTATATGAAGCTATTTGTGATATTAAAGTCACAGCTGAAGAGTCGATTTTCACCTCAGAACCTCAACCTTCGTTTGTGAACATGTTGCTAGGGAAAGCGTTTTCCATTGCCGAGTCGGACGACTCCGTGGCCAAGTGTACGGCCCAAGACTTGAAATTAAATATGATGTTCACAGTGGGAGCAGTAGTTACCAATGTCAGTGCTTTGGTTATTGGCAGAACCTTGGATAGATACGGGCCCAAGGTCTGTGGGTTGGTAGGGGCCTTCTTCTTATACATGGCTTGTATTATTTTCATTTTTGCCGAAAATATCTCCGCTTCCTCTGTAGGTGCTGTGTTTGATCCTTATTTAATTGGCTACGCTTCCATGGCTTTGGGAGGTCCTTTTGCGTACATTTCTTCGTTTCAATTGTCCAACTCGTTCCCTAAGAAGTCTGGGTCTGTGTTGGCTCTTTTGACCGGGGCCTTTGATGCTTCTTCAGCGGTGTTTTTGATTTACAGAATCTTTTATAATAAAACTGAGGGTAAGTTCACGCTTGTGACGTTTTTCAAAATGTACTTGATTGTGCCGGTGTTTATAACCGTGGCCCAGGTTTTCGTCATGGAATGGGATTCTTATAAGACTCCTCCAGATACTACTTTATGTGTGGACGACGTGCCCGAAGCCATAGCTCCTAGCACCTCCCACGGCTCACACCACGAAACCGACGCTTTATTGGGCGACGAACCTCCTGTTGTCCACCGTAGAAGAGATAGTCTTGGAGACGCTTTGAAACAACCTTACGCTGACGAAGGAGAAGACACTTTGGTCAAGAATTCGGGCGGTGTGTTTGGAATTTTACACGGGTACTCTGCTCAGTACCAAATGAAAACTCCTTGGTTCTTTTTGATGTGTCTTTTTGCTACCATTCAAATGTTGAGATTAAACTACTTTGTGGCTACTATTAACACCCAGTACACTTATTTATTCCACTCGTTAACTGCTGCTGAAAGTTTGACTAAATTCTTTGATTTGGCCTTACCGTTAGGAGGTGTCATTTCCATTCCATTTGTGGGGTTATTCTTAGACTATTGTTCTACTGTTACAGTCTTGAACGGTTTGCTAGCCATTTCTTTGGTTATTGGAGTGTTAGGACTCTTTGGAAACTATGTCCTAGGAATCATCAATGTGTGCATTTTTGTGGCTTATAGACCGTTTTTCTATACGGCCGTATCTGATTTCTGTGCCAAAGTATTTGGATTTGATACTTTTGGAACCGTTTATGGGGCTATTATTTGTACTTCAGGAGTGTTTAATTTCTTCCAGAGTAGTTTGGATAAATTGACTCATAATACGTTCAATATGAATCCAATTCCTATCAATGTGATTTTGGTGATTGTTACGGTGTTTATTGGGGGGACTACTGTGACATATGTGAAGGTGCAAGCCAAGTTATACTCCCAGAGAAAACAAGCCCAATTGTCAAGTACTTCGGCTTAATACTAAAGACATACATATCTACAAATATCAATAAATATCAATACATATATATATATATATATATATACTATGAAGACCAGAGGAACCAAACACCAGAAGACTAGAAGTCCGTAGGACCAGAGACAAAGAGAGTATGGCAGGAAAGGGTTCAGTGAAAAATGCTTACATAATGCTTACATAAGAGGGTCTCAGGAAAGGAGATCTCAGTGAGGCCAGTGCCAGTGCCAGTGGTAGGACTCCAATCCAGCCCAGAAGTATAGTTCTAGTAAGTCTAGCAGTAGTATAGTAGTAATTCTAGCACCTGGTAGTAACTCTGGCCCTGCTGGTAGTAATTTAGCACCACTGGTAGTAATTTAAGCCTAGCTGGTAGTGAGCGCGGACCCAGCCTGGCTTCGCCAGCCTAGGCCAGTTCTGGAGCCAAGAGCGCAAGTCGTGTGCCCCTTATCAAAGCCACCTGACTCGCATCGAACTTAACCTTCATCCCTCCATTGACCTGATCACTGGCTTAGCTTAGTAGGACGCCAGAATCGCCAGAATCGCCAGACCAGCCCAGTATCAACTGCGACATTCAGACATTACATAGCAAGCATTGCCGACATTGTATCGGAGATTGAACTTCTGAGATCCCACCTAACAAACATCCTACTCCACATCCTTTCGTACCAATCCCAGCAATCCAGACCCCATAGTTAAACCAGAACATCCTTACACCAAATAGAAACATCCTTACCCCAAGAAAACATCCTTACTCCTCGTCCACTAAGTATGTCCCATCCAAATCTCGCCCACGCCGACACTCAGCCCAACCTCCTCAATATCCATGGAGCCACCAAACCAGACCTGGACGAATCGTCGTCCGAGAGCGACATGGACCTCCTTGAGTACCTCAACAAGGTCGACACGGCGTACCGCCACGTCCAGTTCCACGTCCCCGATAAGCTTGCCCATACCAGCGAAATCAAAAAAGCGTACGAGAAAAGAGTGTCATTTGATACTGTGAACCTCCAGTACGAAAAACAAGACGATTGGGACGATAGTGATGACGATTACGACGACTACGACTTTAGGGAGAGCCGGGGCCGGAGCCGGGGCATTTCCCCCAGCGTGTCGCCCCTCCATTCGCCCAATGGGTCTCCCAGCAGAAGAATGAGATCTCCTATGCGGAACAGTTTAGGAGACATTGACGACCTAAGTTTGGCCCGAATGCTTAGTAACAAGATCCATGGGCCGGAGTACCCCACCACGCCCATCATTACCCACAGAGGGTGTACGTTTACCAAGCTCCACCGGCAATTTGAGGATTTGTACTTAGAGAAATTGAATAATGAGGAGAATGGCTATAAATCCCCCGTTTTGCCCCACAGAGTTATTTTGGTGTATATCACTGCTAGAAAGCACACCTGGGTGGCATTGGACTGGATTTTGAATAAGTATATCCAAGACGGAGACTCTGTGATCATAGTTTCGGCCATAAACCTGAACTGTTTGGCAAAGAAAAGACGGTCTAGTTTCACTTCTACCGAGAATATCGTGGCCAAAACCCCTCGGATGAGACTCCGCCAGCGGAATAGACCCGAATACGTTAAAATTATTGCCAAAAACATCATGAGTTATGTCATGGAAGTAATGAACCCAGAAGTTATTGCCAAAGTTTCCATAGAATTGGCAGTAGGGAAATCGAAAAAAGTGCTTCAGGAAATGTATAAACTATATGAGCCCAATTTGGTGGCTACTGGGTCTAAACCTAACACCAATATCGGCGCCCCGTTGCGGTCCTGGACTTCGTCTAAAGTTACCGATAGACTTGTGAAAAACTTTCCGTTGCCGGTGATTATTGTGCCTGCCGTGAACATGTCGTCATTTGAAGCCCAGCTAGAGCTTGATATCAACTCAAAGTATGATAAATCTCTTAAAGATGTGGATTTGGGGACGGAAAGTGTCAATGCTCGGATCTTAAATAAGGCCAAAAAGGTCACAAACACCCCGAAAGAAGAAGAGGAAAACGATACAGATTCCATCTCTTCTATGTCTTCTGAGGAATCGTATTCTTCCTTTGACGAGATTACCAAATCCTACGAGTTTTATAAGAATGACGTGCACCAGAAATTGGTTTCTTTGGCTGAAACTGGCTACGATTATAATTATTTCAACGAAGCATTGAAGACAATTTCTGATAAATCTGCAGAGTTCTGTCGAGATGTGAAAGGAATCGACCCGGACTTTAGGGGCCGTGGGGCCAAGTTGGCCCGGGCCATTACTGGTTCTAATTCGTTTGGAGTGGTGCCTTATAAGACCAAATCTTTATTGGCACCGGTGGAAAAGACCAAGAGTGCTGGACCTACGGTAGGCGGCCCGCCAAAGCTTTCATACAAAGAATTAAAACGGCAATTAAAGCAAAACCAGCAAAAGACCGAAGCCAAAGCTCCTAGTATTAATATCACTTCCCCGCCAAAACTGCCAGCAGAACCACTGGCACCGGCTAGTCACCAGCCTCCAAAGCAAACCCTTAAGTTTGTTAACCTAGAAGCTCCTAGTAAAGAAAAAGACCATAGAAAGAGTAAGGAAAAAGATACTCAGCAGATGAAATCGATTCAGAAATCGTTTTCAAATGATGTGGAAGCGTATACGGATGGGAATACTCGGCCGGCATTAGAGCCATTGAAGTCCCATCCTGATCTCCGGGCGACGTATGATTCGGGAGACAATTTTGGGGCAGGGAAGGAGAAGAAGGAGAAGAAGAGTAAGAAGAAGAGTAGGAAGTTTTGGAAATTGTTCTCCTAGCCTAGGGCGCAACCCTAGGGGGCCTAGACGAGACCCAGGACGAGACTCATACGAGACCCAGGACCACCCCGTCCTAGAACTCCCACCATCCAGACTGCCAGGGCCACACCAATAGCACTAGTTATAATAGACATAGTCTTATAGTCCGAGTAGCATTTGTAGGTTAGATCGCAGAGTTACATCTTAGATCCATAAATTGCATGTTAGGATATAAAGTGCAAGTTAGACACACAAAGTGCATGTTGGGGCTGATATTGTCCCATAGTTAACATTGTCCAAGGGTCACCTAGTTCGTACCAGGTGATCTCTGATATGAACTAGGTGTCACATGATCCATATTAAAGGCTTAGAGCCAGAGAATAGTCGATGGTTAAGGGAATTGGTGGGGGATAAACTCCTGAGGTAAGCCGGTATGAGAATTACGCCAAGGCACTGCGCGCCAGCGTAGTGCCACCACCTAGTACCAAGTGGTACCATCTAGCACCGCAGCTAGCACCGCACCATCTTTAGCGAGACTGCGCCAAATCGCAGCCATTTAGTGTAGCAGAGATTAGAGATTATGATGATTTGGTGGCTACTAGCACTCCAAGTGTGTCTAGCAGTGGGCCTGGACCCACTTGGTCGGACCACGGACCCACGGGGCCTAGAAATAGGGCCAATGGACCTAGAAATGGACCCAATGGGCCTAGATATCAATGAACCATTTGCAATTGGAAATGGAATGGCCCCAGGCCTGGCCCCAGGCGACCTCGTCCCACGAGACTCCTCCGAAGGCCTCTCAGAATTCACGCCCATCCGGGCCACCATAGCCCAGTCCCAGACCCAGTACTACTCCTTCAATGTCAATACCTCCACCGGCGTGGGCCAATACTACGAATTCCTCATCTTTCTCACGGGAAATATCTGCTCCCAGCCCAGCAATATCGCCGCCAACGACACCAGCTTGGCGGTATATTACTCGTTCAACTCGTCGATGTTCCAGAACCTCGGCCTGGGGCAGATGGAGCTCTTTAAAAACGGGTACTTCCAGGCCCTAGCAGATATTCCCATCACCAAACAGAACGAAAACCAGGACGCCGTGCTATATATCGCCGTCCGGGCGCCCGAAAACACCGACAGAACCAGCCAATGGTCGTACCAGATCGGGGTGTCCCAGAACGACTTGGTGTTCCAGTGGGACGACCGGAGCTGGGCCAGTTTGGTCGACGCTGACGATAATTCGGCCCTAATTGTCACAGGGAATTTGACTGCTACGGGAGATATGGACTACTCAGACTTCAACACGTCCAACTCTCGGTACTCTCTCTTCATTTACTCCCATGAGTACAAGGATTACTTCGCTAGCTTGAACAGCAGTTGGTGTGCCGTGAGAAATGGGCCGGCGTTGTTGAGCACTTCGAGTTTTGAGAGTACATTCACCCACCGAGGCGGCGGGCTTCAGCAGCAGTTCTACGTCGACGGGCTTAACTCCTCGACCAAGTACGTGGCGTATTTGGTGTCAGATTTCCAGGGCCGACACTTTGGCGGGGCTGTTTACCAGCCGTTTCAATTTGAAACCATGGACGAAAACTCGTGTAAATTGATTTATGACTTGGACTTCTGTGACCTGGTGGCCTATGCGGTGCCAAATAACCCGGACTATGATAATTCCCAGCTAAGGGACATTTATGATAATAGGGCCAAAGCGTTGTACCAGAACTTCTCAAAAGCTTTGGACCAGGTTTCGTGTAACATTTCCCAGGACCAAATGTTTCTGCCGTTCAGGAACTGTGATGATTGTGCTTATGGGTATAAGAACTGGCTTTGTTCCGTGACGATTCCAAGGTGTAGTACCAGAAATATCACGGGATACCAGCTTCGAGACCCAGGCCAGTCGAGGAATGAGTGGATAGATGAGTTTGTAGAGCCAAGCTTGCCGTACTATGAGATGCTTCCGTGCTTGAATGTGTGCCAGATTATGGTTAGAGACTGTCCGGCCGACTTTGGGTTTGCTTGTCCTACGACTAATGATACCATTAAGTTATCGTATTATTGGGACGAAGGGAGCGAGTTTCCTACGTGTAATTTTGTGGGGAAGCCTCGGGTGGTTACTAGCGGGGCCACCAGACTTTTAGTTAGTTGGGTGGGATGGCTGGGACTAGTTATGGTAGGGTATTTAGTTATATAGGACAAGCCCTGACGAGAGCCAAGGGCTGGGCCCGCCTGGGCCCGCCTGGGCCTGGGTCTAGTCCCACTCTCCCTAACCCGCACCAGTACTGTATATAAGAAATATAAAATACGCGTAACATCACCAACTCTCAAACTCTTTACTCTACGACTCCAGTGCTACTCACAGACCTAACACTGTAAGATGGAAAAGAGTAAAGAGAACCTCCCATGGTATGTAACTAGAGCGTATAATGAGTAACATAATACGAGCTTGCTCGTATTATGCTTGTGGTGTGCTTGTACTAACGATCAGGGTTGAAAAATACAGACCCGAAACCCTAGATGACGTCTACGGCCAGACCGAAATCGTCGACACCGTCCGCAAATTCGTCCAGGAAGGCCGGCTCCCCCACCTTCTCTTCTACGGCCCGCCCGGGACCGGAAAAACCTCCACCATCATCGCGTTAGCCCGAGAGATATACGGGTCGAAGTATAAGAACATGGTGTTAGAACTAAATGCTTCCGACGATAGAGGGATTGATGTGGTCAGAAACCAAATCAAAGACTTTGCTTCCACGATGCAAATCTTCAGCAAAGGGTTCAAGTTGATTATCTTGGACGAAGCCGATGCCATGACGGCAGTAGCTCAAAACTCTTTGAGACGAATCATTGAAAAATACACCAAAAACACAAGATTTTGTATTCTTGCCAACTATTCTCATAAGTTGAACCCGGCGTTGGTGTCGAGGTGCACGCGGTTCCGGTTCCAGCCCATTGGAGTCGAAGCGATACGGGAAAGATTAAAAAACGTCATAGTTAAGGAAGGAATAACTATTAAACCAGAAGCTACCGACGCGTTATTAACCCTTTCCCAAGGGGATATGAGAAGAGCCTTGAATGTGTTACAAGCGTGCAAGGCGTCGTTGGACCAATCAGACGACGAGATTGATGAGGAAATGATATATAATTGTATAGGGGCTCCAGCTCCTAAAGATATTGAGGCAGTCTTGGATTCGATCTTGAAAGATGATTGGACCACGGCTTATTTGACGTTGGAGAAGTTTAAAAAGGTCAAAGGGTTGGCGTTGATTGATTTGTTGGAGGGGTTTGTGGGGATATTGAATAATTATGAGGTGTCAAAAAGTACAAAGATTAGGCTATTGAAGGGGTTGAGTGAGATAGAGTATGGGATCTCGAAGGGGGGGAATGATAAGATTAATTCCAGTGCTATTATTGGGGTTATTAAGGAGGCTTTTGCCTAGGCAGAGTTAGGACCAGCTAGACAGAAGTTAGGAGAGCTAAGTCGAACAAGGCTAGCCAGGCCACCCAGGCCACCCAGGCACTCTAGCCATGGACTCGGCCCAAGTCTCGTCCTGGCTCGGCCTAAATAGCGTATCTATAAATAGAAATCCACACAAACACAGTACAATAGAGTCAGAGCTAGTCAGATCTAGAGTCAGATCTAGAGTATAGCTAGAGTCAGTATAGAGTCATTATAGAGTCAGTAGAGCCAAGGCTAGACAGATCAGGCCAGGTGACAGATTTAGCTTGGCTCATCTCAAATCGATCCCTTGGCAAACATCACCAGATTTATTACTCAAAAAATGACAAAAAATGACAAAACAGACCATGCCCAGAAACGAGGCGTGGCCCGCGAGTGACATCTCTGCCCAGATCTTAGATCTACACAGATCTAGGGTATACTGTCGCACTGACACATTTGACCCCGAGGGTCAGCAGCCTTGGTGTGGAGCCCCTGGTGTGGAGCAAGGCTTGACAGGCAGACGAGAGCCCTGACCGAGCCCAGCCTGTGAAGAGAGATTCAGATATATAAGTAGCGTAGTTCCATAGATTTATTTAGACTTATACTTTAGACGAGATCGATTCTAAGATCTGTTAGTTTGGTCAGTGTGTCAGAGCTAGCGTCTGTATAGTATCTAATAGTATAATATCTAGTAGTGTCTAGGATGGACGTGGTTATCAAAGGATACCTCTTGAAAAAATCAAAGTATACCCAACAATGGAATAAAGTATGGGTGGTGCTTCGACATCATCAGTTAAGTTACTATAAGGATGAGAATGAGTGTAGGGCTTTGAAGGTGATTGGTATATGTGATATTCGGGGAGTGGACGAAGCCCAGGGCTTGTCCCTGGGCGAGACCCTTAACAAGGGCCAGGACAAGGACAAGTTGCCTGGGAAGTTGCCTGGCAAAGACAAGTTCACGGTCTACACCAATAATCGAATCCTTGAATTTAAAACTGCTAAAGGTGAAAGTGGTGCCTGGACAACGGCCCTCTCAAACCTCCTTCAGCCCTGGCAAATCACCTTTGACCAGTCCAAGTTCGACACCAATAAAGAGTACTTAGTAGAAACCGGTGATGTGTTGGTCAAAGCAAAAAAGGTCTATATAGTGCTTACCAATAAGAACATGTATTTTTTAAAAGAACGGGGCCTGGTTCCTTATAAAGTGATGAGGAATCGGGAATTGGTAGACGTGGTGGAATTGGGGAGAGGGTTATTGGTGGTAACAAAAGAGGGAAGAATGAGGTTAGGGGTGGATGATATGGGGAAATGGGTATCGGCGATAGTGGTAGCGAGGATGTTGGCCCAAACACTGGGCCCAGGAACACTGGGCCCGAAGGGTTCAGTGTTCTATTAGCCATTCTGACCTTACCACCTTATCATAACCTTACCATAATCCATGGCAGGCCAGAATCAAGGCAGGACCTGGATTCAAAGGAATGATATTGTAATAGTACAGTATGTTCACAGTTTGACAGTAGTAATAATATAGCAATAATATAGTATAGTATAGAACATTATAGTAATAGTTTGTAAAAAGTCAAGTGGTAATTGAAAAAAATGAAGTCGTAATCGAAAAAAGTGAAGTCGTAACACAAAATAGTCAAGCGCATTATCGCCAAATCACTACACCTTTCATCACCTTTAGGATGAATGGGTACCCGCGACGAAGTCGAGTGCAGCGGGGCCGGGCTGGTGCAACCACCCTGGCCCGGCTAGAGCCAGGGCCGGTGGCTCCCCTGGTGGCACCTCCAGAACTTTCGGTTCTACGAGAAGTGTTTCCTAATAAAACCCCATATTATCTTCTTCAAACCATCAAAGACCATCCTGGGGAACCGGTTGATGATCTTATTGCAATATTAGTGGCAGATGAGGCCACCAGTTCCAGTGCCAGTGCCAGTGCTAGTCCTGGCACCAGTCCTGGCGCCAATGGCACTAGCACCGACTTCCCTCTAGACGTGTACAAATTATGGGAAGTGCTCCCCGATTGGCCGCTACAGCGGCTTCACCAAGAATATATCAAAACCAATGACTTCACCACAACGTTGCTACGACTAAGTGATGAGAATCACATTAAGTTTGTGAAGGAATTGGCGGGAATGTGTCGCCAGCCGGAGGGAGTAGCAGAGGAGTATTTAGAGAGAAATGGGGGTGATTTTGTACGAGCAATGATAGAATTGGTACAAAGTGCCAGTGCTGCCAGTGCTAGCACTGGTGCTACCACCAGCTCTAGTGCTAGAACACAGAATCCATACGAGTCAGTAAGTAGTGAGTTTACTGAGAAGCTAAAGACGTGTATGTCAGAAGAGAAGGCCAGGGAAGCGATGGAGATGATCTTAGAAGGAGGGTATCAACAGTTTACATTTGGTCCTGGCGGTGCCAGTGGTGCTAGTTCTAGTACCAGCTACTCGGCAGCAGTACGAATAAAGAAAGCACCAGTGATAAAGAAGTCCCAAATGTTTACTACCATTGGCAGACATGCCCTGGGCCCTGGACCTGGGCCTGGGCCTGGACCTAGACAGGCTGGTCTAGGTCCACAGGGGCCTCGTCCAGGGCCCGGTCCAAGCGGCCTTGACCTTCATGGATTATTAGTCCCCCAAGCCATGTCTCAAACCTCCTCTGCCCTAAGTGACTGGTGGAAGACTGAACAAACGGCCCGGATCCAGGACGGAAGACTCCACCAGTATGGGGCGACGGCCCGGTTTGTGGACCCGTTGAAGGTGGTAACGGGGCGAGGCCTTCATTCTGAGGGAGGAGTTTCAAAGATTAAGAAGGGAGTCAGGGGGTATTTGGAGAGGAATGGGTATTTGTATGAGGAGGAGAGTTGGGGGTATGTGGTGCACGGCCGGCGTAGCTAGGACGGCCGCAGGCCGTGCTAGCCCTAGCCCTGACCTGGCCCTGGCACCATTTCTAGTACCACTAGCACCATTTCTAGCCCTGGCCTGGCCCTGGCACCATTTCTAGTACAATTTCTAGCACTAGCAGAACCAATACACAGAAAACAGTACCAGTGGTACTAGCGTAGCACCAGTAGCACCACCAGTAGCACCAGCAGTGGTCCCGGTCACTGGTAGAACGGACTTATCTGGTCAAGCCACACCGTGGTAACAATAAGATCCATTGTTAGATCTGGATGGACCTAGCTGGACTTAGCTGGGCCCAGCCGCACCAACGTCGCACCACCCTCGCACCAAATGGTACCAGGATGGGCCCAGCCCTGCGGGCCTCGTCCCATCCTGGCCTCGTCCACTCCTGAGTCGCACAAATCAACAAATCTGAAAACCATATAAACATCAACGGTAAATCAGTCCATACCACGCCATTGTCGTACTACGCCCGTGCTACCCCGTGCTAGACCTATACCCACCCGTGCTACCACCGTACCAGACCGTACCACGCCCGTGCTAGACTTGATCGTACGACGCTACACCGCTAGACGCTAGACTTTGTGCTATTGGGATGAACATCGACAAGTCGTTGGGATCCCCGTTGCAGGATACCATGGCGAAGTTTGACCGGGACGAGGCCGCCAACGGTGCCAATGGTGCCACTGGTGCCACGGCCACCGCCACCGCCGCCGCCAATGGTGCTATAGATGATATTGATATGAGTGATGAAGAGCCCAATGGACCCGAAGGGGCCAGTGGGCCTGGAGATGGGCCTGGGCCTGGGCCTAAAAATGAAGCTGGACCGAGCCATGGCCTTAGCCCTGGTGCCAATGCCGGCACCAGCGCTGCTGGCACCAGCACTGGCCCCACTGGCACCGGCGCCAGTCCTGGCCTCCCCCGAATGCCGGCCACCTTTGACTTCAACGACCTCAAAGACGACGAATACGAAGAGCTTAACCAGCCCTACAAATCCACGCTAGACCCCGCCGCCCCTGAGTCGACGCTCGACCCAGCGGCCTCACAAACCACGCTAGATCCGGCCGACCCTGGCCCTGGCGCCAGTGCTGGCACCAGCGGTGGGTCCAGCGATGGCGCCAGTGGCCCGCCCGACGGGGAAAGCTTTACGTTTGAAGGCCACAAAAACTCGTCGGCCTCTCAGCATAGTAATATGTTGCAGCGGAATTTGTTGAATAAGATTACTACCACAGAGGATAATATAGATGACGAGGCGCTGGCGCTGGACCTGGGGCCAGCCAGGGCCAGTGGGCCTGGGCCTGGACCTGACGGGGCCAGTGGCGCCGGCTCTGGCCTAGGGCCTGGCTCTGGCTCTGGCCTTGGGGCCGCCCAAATTAGGGAGAGTGCTAGCGATAGCGACGTGCCAGGGATTGAGGAGGTGGATGTTTCAGATAAAGAGAATGAAACGGGGATGTCAAGTCTTCGACTTGGGCCGGCCCTCGTTGCGTCGGGCGCCAGCGCCGCCGGTGCTGGTGCCAGTGGACCCAGTGGACCCAGTGGACCTAATACTGGCTCCAGACAAGCTAGCGGGGCCAGTACTGGACCTAGTGCCACTGGTCCTAGCGGTCCTAGTACTGGCGGTACTGGCACCAGGCAAGCCAGTAACGCCACAGTAATAAGAAGCCCACCACCCCCACCCCAGCCCTACGAAAGAAGACCTAGTGGCACCGGCTACTCTTCCTCCACCACCACCCCCAACCAATCGTACCACCAAACCGCCGCCATGACTCCCGTGATGAACCAAGGCCCTGGCCCTAGCTCCACCGCCACGCCCTCCTCCGTCACCTCCAGCCCTCGGGAACACCTTGGCATGGGCATCACCACCAATGACCCCCTTTCCCCCCGGAACAGTATGGTTTCCAGCGGAAAAAAACGGAACAAAAAGATCAAAGGAGTGTTCTCCAATATGTTCACCAAAGCCAAAGCTCCGGCCTCGCCCGAAACCACTGCTACCTCCGTCAACATGAAGATTTCCACCCCGTTTAACGCCAAACATGTGGCCCACGTCGGCGTGGACGATAACGGGTCCTACACCGGCTTACCCATCGAATGGGAACGGCTTTTGAGTGCCAGTGGGATCTCTAAGACGGAGCAATTACAACATCCTCAAGCGGTGATGGACATTGTAGCGTTTTATCAGGATACCAATGAGAATAGCGATGACCACGCGTTCAAAAAGTTCCATTATGATAATAACTTGTCTAATTCGTCTTTGGCTAATAGTGTGACCCCACCCAGCACGCCAAATGCTGCTGGGAGTTACTTCTCGCACCAGAATAACGGTTCTGGGACCAATGTTACGCCGAAACTGAGTCAGCCGGGCCAGGGCCAGGGCCAGGTCCAGACCCCTGGGGGCTCCTCCCATGGCCAGACCCCCGGGGCCGACTCCCCTGCCTACGAAGCTCAATTCATTCCCTCCAGACCAGCACCACGGCCTCCTCCCCCACCTCCATCTGACCCAACCCTTAGCCCTGAGGCTAACCAAGTGCCTCCTTCTCCTGGCACCATCACTTCTGGCACCAGCTCCGGCGCCAGTCCGTCCCGCCAGAAAACTTCATTTATGGGCCGGTCGTTCTCGTCCAAGTCTATTAAGTCGTTGAAGAGTAATAGGAAGTTTAGTGACGGGAAGATCTCGGCTCCGTCGGTGCCATTGCCCCAGATCCCCGGCCAGGGCCTACCAGGCCAGCCGGCCCAGGGCCAACCAGGGCAAGGGATTCCCAAGTCAAAGTCTCATAATAACTCGCTTGCGGCGAAGACGGTGCCAGAGGGAAGTAAGTCTACCACGGCACCAATTCCGCCCCGGGCCCAGTTTGAAGAGCTTCAGCACGGGAAGGTGAGAGATAATAAGGATTTTAGGAGTCATAGACCGCCACCACCGCCGCCCACCAGTGCCAACGCCAGTGCCAGCGCCGGAGGTGCTGGTGCAGGTGCTGGGCCTAACGCTACTAGCTCTAGTTCTAGTTCTGGCCCTGCTAGTTCTAGTAGAACGGCCAGCGGCCCTAAACCTAGAGCCCCACCCCCACCGCCAGGACAAGAAAGTGCCCCAGTGCCGCCACAAAAGCAAGCTGGCCCCGGCGGGGCCAGTGCTAGTGGAAGTGCTGGCCCCAGTGGCAGCGGGCGTGGCCCCAAACAAGCAGCCCTCCTCGCCCAAAAGAAAAAAGAAGACAAACGCCGGAAAAACGCCCAGATCATCTCCAAACTCCAATCAATCTGCTCCCCCGGCGACCCCAACCTCCACTACAAAGACCTCGTCAAAATCGGCCAAGGAGCCAGCGGAGGAGTCTACATCGCCCACGAAGCGGCCAACCGAACCCGTACCGTGGCCATCAAGCAAATGAACCTTGAACAACAGCCCAAAAAAGAGCTTATAGTCAACGAAATTTTGGTGATGAAAGGCAGCAAACACCCCAATATCGTCAACTTTATCGATTCCTACCTCGTGAAAGGCGATCTTTGGGTGGTAATGGAGTATATGGAAGGAGGTTCCTTAACAGAAATTGTTACTCATAGTATTATGACAGAAGGGCAGATTGGGGCTGTTTGTAGAGAGACCTTGAAAGGATTGAAATTCCTCCATAGTAAAGGTGTGATCCACCGGGATATCAAATCAGATAACATTTTACTTAATGTGGATGGGAATATTAAGATGACAGACTTTGGATTCTGTGCCCAAATCAATGAAATCAATTTAAAACGGACTACGATGGTAGGAACTCCGTACTGGATGGCGCCAGAAGTGGTGCTGCGGAAGGAGTATGGACCTAAAGTTGATATTTGGTCGTTGGGGATTATGATTATTGAAATGATAGAGGGAGAACCTCCTTATTTGAATGAAACGCCGTTGAGAGCGTTGTATTTAATTGCTACCAATGGGACCCCGAAATTGAAGGAACCTGAGGCTTTGAGTTATGATATTAGAAAGTTTTTGAGTTGGTGTTTACAGGTTGATTTTAATAAGAGAGGAGATGCGGATCAGTTGTTGGGAGATAAGTTTGTGGTGGAGAGTGATGAGGTGGGGAGTTTGAGTCCGTTGGTGAAGATTGCGAGGATGAAGAAAGAAGATTAGTCCGACAGCCGCAGGCTGGAGGGCTAATCTGCCTAGACCTAGTGCCGCCAGGCGCTAGGGCTACCACCAGCTGCCAGCTGCCAGCTCTGCCTAGCTCTGCCTGGACCTAGAGTTACCACAGGCTCTCCCTAGCCCTAGTGCCTTGCGGCACTAGAGTTGCTAGTCTTCTGTTGATAGATCGTGTGACAGTATATAAAACCAAAAGTGCCGTCCTGGCCGTACTAGACGTGCTAGGTGCTAGACCGTGTTCGCACGAGTCTAGTACCAGGCCGGCCTAGCTCCAGTTTAGCTCGACCTAGTTGGTCCTAGCACCAGTCTAGCACGGGCCTCGTCCCAGCTCGCTAGCTCGCTGGACTCGTCCTACCGGCACCTGTATTATTACATAGTAATGTATAATTAGACATGACGTCACATACCACCCTCGTCTAGCCACAATGCCCTAGACCATCAATGGCCCTGAACAATAAGTCGCGATTTGGCTCATACCCTACGTGCCCGTATTGACACGGGCCTAGCCATCGTACTAGCGGGTGAAAAGTGGGCCTAGCGCGGGACGAGCCCGCACTAGACATCGCCCTAGACACGGCTTCCTAAAAAATATAAAACAAAAATATCGCGTCCACGACATTGCATTGTCTGATGGCACATTGTGTGGTATCACATTGTGACATCAGACACAAATGCTAGCCCGCCAGGGCTAGTGCTAGCACCGTCTAGCTCTAGCTCTAGCTCCAGCACTCCAGCACTAGCACCCCAGTACTACCCTAGTCCTAGGACTGTGATGCTAGGTCAGTAGTGCTAGGACAGTATGGCCTTGAGTGGTAGTTTGGCCTCGGTCTAGTACTGCAGTGTCTTGTCCAATGTCTGCGACATTGGATCGGCCAATTAAGGTTTCTGTACCTGACTTCGCCCCTGCATACAAACCGGTACCTGAAACCTGCATATGCGCCTCCTGCGGCTCCTCTTCGTCAACGAAAATATATAAACCCATACTTCCCCCTGAGATCTGACATCCAAACAACTATGGGGTTATTAGTAGATTCAACAAGTCTTGTCCAACCAAGTGTCACCTCCTTGGCCACGGCCCAAACCTACGCCGGGGACAAAACCTTAGATGACGTCAACTTTGCTATGGAATCTACTGGATTATTAATAGATCAACAACCAAGTCTGGCGGATTTAGTAGGGCTGTATACTAGTAAACCTAGAACTTTACAATTAGAAACTGCTAGTGAGTCGGTACTATCTAGTTCTACGGCGTCGATGGAGAGTAATTCGGGGTCTTTGGAAGCAAATGAAAATTTTGCTCCGGTGGTGGGGGTTAAGATGCTGATGATGTTGGGATGTTTTATGGTGGTTTCGTTGGTGGTAGGAAGTTTGTAGTGACGAGTTATGAGATTATGATACCTTTGTAAATATATGACAGGCAGTTTTAGACTGGTCTGTACGTTAGAACTAGATCAGTGTAGACTAGACCCACGCTTTAGCGTGGTCTAGTGGTAGTTGTCTTTATTGTCTCTAGGCTGTTAGTGATATGGATTTGTGTCTGGGTGATATGCATGGGGATGTATGTCCATGCACGGGGGACCAAAGGGGACGAGGGTGCATACCCGTGCATACCCATGCATGTATGCATGGGTATGCATGCACATGTAAGGTACCAAATCTATATTCTATACAATGTTAAATACTCCTAACTAATGTTCTAGCGGTGCTAGAAGGATGAAAAAAAGACCTAGAGGGTGCTAGATGGTGCTAGAGTATACTCTAGGAGATTCAAAGGACTCCAGCAGTGCTATGCGCCGCTAGAGCCCCTTGAATTTGTTATACTCCCCCCTCCATTCCCCAAAAAAAACCTCAAAAAACTTCACCCCATGCCACACATCCCTAGCCCCACATACCGCTCTCACACTATGCATCGAAAGTATCGGAATCCCCACATCCACCACCCGGGCCCCCGTATCTACCGCCAACTGTGGCCCTATCGTTCCCCCAGACCGCCCGTCGTTCCTTATATGAAACTGCTGAAGCTGTAACCCGTTCCGGGCCGTAATATTCTTCAACATCCGAACCCCAACCGAATCCGTGGCCACGTGACCGTTAGGGTCCAGCTTCACACTCACGCCAATGTTGGGCAACGGATAATGATTGGACAAGTAGCTGGACCGGAAGTTGGGGTTCATAAGGTGGGTGACGTCAGCGGAAAGTATCACGGAATTGGCGTACACCAACGAATCATTTTGGGGTGAATCAATGGAGGTAAGGATGTTTTGGATGGTAGAATTAAGGAGTTTACCCTTAACTCCGGTCCGAGTGCCACTGCCAATTTCTTCGTTATCGACTAGCACCACCATAGTTAGGCCCGGGTGGGTAGCGAGAGTTTGGGCGGAGAATTGGCTGCAAAATCGGAGGAGAGCGTGGATGGCGGTGAAGGAACAAAGCCGGTCGTCTAGACGGGGGGCGAAGATGAATTCTTGGTCCAAGCCACCACGAGTGGCGGCCTGGGTGTCGTAGAGTTCTAGGTCGAGGTCGAGGATGCGGTGGACGGGGATGGATGATATTGACGAGAGGTAGGCAAGGAGGGCGGGCGAGTGCCCCAGCGCCTCGTGCCGCGCCAGCGGTGCGAGGTCTGGGCCCGCGCTCGCCTGGTCTCGTTCCACGCTCGCCCTGTCTCGTTCCACGCTCGCCACGTCTGGGCCCGTGCCTTTTCCTTCTGGGCCCGTGCCTCGTCCCAGGGCCAGGGCCAGCTCCGCAGGCCCTTTGAAGCCCACAATCGGCACCAACTCCGTCTCAGGATTATACGCCGTCTCGTGGTGGAAGTGAGGTGCTAGCGAGGGAATCTTGGCCACGGGGCCGGGGGATTTGACTAAGACTCGTTTGTACAGCGACGAGGCCGGAACGGACTCGGTGCCAGTGGTGCTGGACCCAACGGGGCCAGTGCCAGTGGTGCTAGGCTCGTGCGCGCTAGGTCCACTGCTAGGTCCACTGGTGCCAGGCTCGTGCGCGCTAGGTCCACTGCTAGGTCCAGCGGTGCTAGAGCTAGGTCCAGGTCCACTGCTCGCGCTGGCCCCGTTGGGTCCAGGCTCGGTAGTCTCGGCCGGGGCCTCGACTAAGATGGCTCCCCCCAATCCCAAATCCCTATCTAACCACCCCCCCTTCAACCCCCCACTATACCCCGCCACCCCCAACATCTGGTACCCGTCCACGTCCTCCCTGGCACTACTGGGCCGCAACTTCACGGTAATGGCATCAATATGACTTCCTACCACGGCCGCCCCGTGCTGGGGGGCCCATTTTCCCCCTAAAACAAACGGTAATATGGTTAACCCACCACGAATGGTATAAAACTTCCCACCACGCTGGGCCCGGGCTTTGAACTCCGGGGTGATTGGGGCCGCTTCGTCGACGTATTCGAACCCGTGCTGTTCTAGCACCGTGCGGAAGTACTCCACCACGTGGAACGTGGTGGGGTTTTGGTCGGTGAAGGAGAGGTACTGGTCACAGTACCACGACTCGTTGGACGGCTGGGCCGAGTCGTTGGACGAGTGGGCCGAGTCCTGGGCCGAGCACTCGGCCCTAGGCTGCGGCTGGTACTCGTCATCTGTCGTGTCGTCCCACGAAAGGATTCCATCTTCATCAATTAGGGCGTACGATTCTTTCATGTTGAATTGATATGAGATGTTGAGATTAGATACGCTGGTTGTACGGCTTATCAGTGCGTCGTGTGCATGTCACGTGCATGCATATCACGTGCGTCAGCGCGTGATGTGCATGCTTATACATACACCTTACATATACATTGCATACACATTGCATACACCTTGCATTACATATACATACACATTACATATACATACACATTACATACACCTTGCATTACATGGTTAATGCATGTAGATCATGCATGCACCATGTATCTCTACATCATGCACCCAATGCATGTAATGCATTGAGTGCATTAGTGCAGATACATCAGTGCGCACGATCTCATCAACGCGTCTTCATCCAACTCATCTTCATCATCATGAACGCTTCAACAATCCCAGTCCATTGGCATGATGATAACCAGCCGGTTTACTCGGTGGCGTTCCAGCCCACGGAGAGAAATAGTGCCAGCCCTCGGCTTGTGACGGGAGGTGGGGATAATAATGTGAGAGTTTGGTCCTTAGGGACGAGTGCAGGGACGAGTGCCAGTGCTAGCAGCGGTGCTAGTGCTGGTGCTAGAGATAGCACCAATGGTGGTACCAATGGTGCTAGAGATGGTACCAGTGGCACCACCAGCGGAGCTGGTGGCACCACCGTCGAGTACCTAACAACCCTCACCAAACACACCCAGGCAGTAAATGTCGTCCGGTTCAACCCCTCCGGCGACATCCTCGCCACCGCCGGCGACGACGGTACCGCCATCCTCTGGCAACTCTCCCCCACCATCGTCAGAGAATTTGGTGCTGACGACGACATTCAAGAATCGTGGACCACAAAAGCAGTCCTCCGGACTTCAACGTCCGAGATCTATGATCTTGCCTGGAGTCCTTGCGGAAACTATGTGGCTACAGGGTCGATGGATCATCATATAAGGGTGTATCACGTGAGCGCCCACGTGACCGGGGGTTCTCACGTGACCGGGGGTTTGGTTCATGAGGGGAATTATCACGGGCATTATATTCAGGGGATGGCGTGGGACCCACGGGGGGAGTTTTTGGTGAGCCAGAGTGCTGATAGGTCGATAGCGGTGCTAGCACTAGGCCCAGGCCCGTCAGGGCTGGGGCTGGTGCTGGCAGGAATGGGCCCGTCTCTGACGGGGCTAGGCCCGGGTCTCGTCTCGTCAGGGCTAGGCCCAGGTCTGGTCGCCCTGGGCCTGGGCCTAACAGTCCTAGGCAGCACCAAAGTTCTGCGGGCAGAAGTGCCAAACCAGAAACTCCTGGGCGTGGGACGAGACCCCGCCGTGGGGCTGGACCCAGCTTCGCACCAGCCCGGCCTGGCTTCGCACGGCCTGGGCCACCGGTTGATGTATCACTCCGAAACCTTACAATCTTTCTTTCGACGGCCAGCGTTTTCGCCGGACGGGAGTTTGCTCGTGACGCCGCTGGGGGTCTACCGCCAGGCCGGCACCAGTGCTGGGCCCGCAGGGGCCAGTGCTGGTGCCAATGGCGATACAGACCCTGGTACTGGACCTAGCTCTGGGCCTAGCTCTGGCGCTAGCGACGACGAGTCTAACACCGTTTTCATCTTCACCCGAGCCAACCTCACTAAACCAGTGCTACACCTCCCCGGGTTCCGCCGGCCGGCCATTGCGGTAGCGTTTTCGCCGGTGTTCTACAGTGCCAGTGCTGGGCCCGTAGGGACCAGTGCTGGTGCGGGTGCTGCCACCACTGGTGCTGGTGCCAGTGCTGCCACCACTGGTGCGAGTGCTGCCACCACTGGTGCGAGTGCTGCCACCACTGGCCCTAGCACCGCTGGCGCTGGTGCTAGGGCCCGCCCCGTGTTTAGTCTCCCCCACAAAATGATCTTTGCCGTGGCAACCCAAGACTCCATCATCATCTACGACACCGTCAGCCTTCACCCGTTGGGCGTGGTATCCAACGTTCATTACTCCACCATCACCGACTTGGCGTGGGACCAGGACGGACAGAGGATTATTGTGAGTTCAGCTGATGGGTTTTGTAGTACGGTGAGGTTTGAGGAGGGGGTGTTTGGGACCCCAGTCTCGGGCCCAGGACGAGGCCCGCAGGGACGAGACCTGGCCCTAGGACGAGATCTAGGGCCACTGGAACAAGTTCTAGCACCAGAAGTGCAAATGGCACCAGAGCTGGCACCAGAACAGGCCCAACTGGGTCCACTGGGTCCACCGCCAGTGCCAGAGGCCCTGGCCCCGGCCCCCTCCATCGTCACCATGCTAAAAAAAGAAAAGAAAAGAGTAGCTCCTACATTAATCAATAATTAAAACATCCTTACCCCAACATCCTTACCCCAACATCCTTACCCCCAGCATAAAGAAACATTTAAGCGTGGGGTAAGGATGTGCTTTCTTCAAGCTGGGGTAACGATGTTCCGGGGTAAGGATGTCAGAAATATCTGTATAGCTTTGTATATTAATATATATCACATCTTCCCCAGGAGGTCACCTGATATGTCGTTCTGCAATTGATTGGCCAATCGTTTTCTAGCATTTAGAATCATCTCTTGTCGTTTTTTGTGTAAGAGAGAGGACCGTTCAGCTTTGGAGGATCCCCAACTGCCAGTGGCACCGGAGGTGGCGCTGGCATTGGCCCCGCTGGAGCTAGCGCTAGGTCCAGTGGCGCTAGCTCCAGACTCATCACCGGCGCCCTCGTCCAACCCATACTTCTCTAACAAATTCAATGAAACCGTGCTAGGGGGAATGTTATGGGGGTCAGTGGCCTGGCCCGGGCCAGTCTGGCGGGGGGCCTGGGCCGGTGCCTCGCCCGGGGGAAATGGTAGCGACCCCGTCTCCATATACCGATTTATCGTTACCTCCACACTGCCAGTCCGCCGTAAGTCGTGGCGGATCTGGCCCGGGGTCAACTGCGGGGCGATGGCTTGCACCACCTCCACCATGGACTCGGTGATGTCTCTGTTGGTCCTTCTGGTGCCAGTGCTGGTGCCAGTGGCGCCAGAATTGGCCCTAGCACCAGTGGCGCTAGAACTAGCGCTAGAACTAGCACCATTGGCCCGATTGGACTGGTTTCTAAGCTCCTCCACCTCGGGCGGCACGTCGTGCGGGATGGGCGTGATGAGCCACCGCAAGAAGATGAATCCTACCGCCAACACGGCGATAAATAACACGGTAGACGTTTCCATTGGGGTGATAAGTCTGACTTTGATGGCGCGAAAGATCTTTTCATGGGTGTTTTACAGGTTGGGTGGTCTTTTGCTGGTTAGGGGATATAGTTACATGTTGGTGTGTATAGTGCAGTTTCTAGCGGTAACCTGTAGAATATATTATTATGCGTGAACAAGAGCTGCTAGCAGCTAACTAATATGGCTATATGGCCATTTGGCCTAATGGAAGCCAGGATAGACTGGGTCTGGTATGGCTAGACTGAACCTGACCTTCGGCCAGATTCAGCTTCGGCCAGCTTCAGTTGAAAGAAAGCTTAAAATCCCTCTCCTCATTCCTCACCTTATACAAAAAATTCGTCACAATCTCATTCTCCTTCACTGGAAGTGACTGAAAATGGTTCCGTATATGCCCCGCCAATTCTCTCCTATCCACCTTTGTAATCTTCTTAAATTTGGCCAATTTCGCCTGTTTTTTCGAGAATAAAGTCTTTTTTCCAATCTCTGAGTTCAAGATATCGCCTTTGATGGTGTCACATTCGGGTAAGTTCAACTTATAGTACAGTTTATACTCATTTAATTGGTGTTCGGGCATATCACTGAAATCCACTGGGTCGAGTTTGATTCGGTCTTGCGGGCCATTGGAGTTGATGTGCCGGGCAAGATACTCCTGCTGGGCCGCCTGGGCAAGCGCATTTTTGGATTTGGTGGTTCTTCCTACCGGTTTTGCTTCAGTTTCCGACTGAAGGTCTCTTGTTTTAGCCATATTGGTGGGAGTTTGAGAGTGTTTGAGGTTTGAGTTTGAGATTTGGATTATCGCGGGATGGGTCGTGTGGGAACCGGTTTTGGTGGTCGTGTGTGGCTAGGCCAGAGCATAAACTAACACAAGGACAAGGAAGCTAGACAGGGCAGAGTAGTGGTGATAGTGACAATATTGAAGTTATGGTGCTGGGTGCGGCTGGTACCGTGCTAGTGCTACGGCGGTGCTAGCCTGTGGCCCAACGGTGCTAGCCAGCGTGTCCAAATAAACTTTACTATGGCTGCGAATCTGATTTTTGCAACAATTACTCCCACAGTAACACATTTTATATGCTGTGATATTTAGAGGATTGTTTGTTAGACATAGAGAGGGACTACGTAAGGGTGGGAGTTGTTAGTGATAGCTGGGGTCAGGATGTTCAAACATCCGGACTCCACGCTTAGAGATTTTTCTATTTTTAGCCTTTGAGAGGCTGCGAAAACTTAGAACCTACAAGGAAAGAACAGAAATAATAGAACCAATAGAATTAATAGAAGAATGATAGGATGGATATAGCAGACCATACTTGACCGTAGGGGCCCGACGGCACGGCAATTCCCGTGATAATCCCGTGATATGGCGTTTTTTGCCAGGTTTTCCCATTAGTATGTCCCGTTTGTATGAGATTTCCCATTTGTATGACGTTTCCCAATTATTTCTTTACACGGCTCAGGTGATATGGGATTTAAACGTGGAATTCCATTAACTTACGAACACCCCTCCTCTATTGTCTTTGGTGTACATTCAGATTCCATACATCTACAGATTTCTTTTCTATTGTCGAAAGAAGTAATCGATCCTAACCATACCTATCCATGCAAGCTTTGGGGTAGTCAAGACAAATTTGGTTATGAAAGAGGTCATTTATTAGAACTGAAATGGGGTGAGGCAGGTTTAAGCAGCAGAAGCACTAAAATATGCAAGCGAATGCGGCAGGTGCATCTATAGATGCAGCAGGTGCATCTCCTGGTGCATTAATTGCACCTCCTGGTGCATTAATGGTGCAGCAGATTCTAAGGCGTTTGCCCGCCCTATGGCCCCCGCATGATAGCTGCGCACCCTGGACGCACCTGGGGCGCACCCTGGACGCACGCGGGACGCACCGGTGCCCGCCCCAAAATCGACCCAGCCAGCCCAAAGCCTTCGCACTAAAACCCAACCTTGGAACTCCGAGATCTACAATGTTAACCTTTCGGTTCGATAACCATCCCATGAGGTCACGCCCTTCACACCTTCTTAACCGTAGCCTAATTTAACTGCTCAATCTGCTTCGAACCCGACACTAATTACATCATATCAAACCCTCAGCTGATTAGGAGCAAGACGCGTAAACACTCCCTGCTGAGTTTACGAGATCGAGCATGCAAAAAAAAGAAACTTGTGCATGAACTTGCATTGCAGCCTTTAATCATTTACCAAGATCTACAATCAAAAGCATGCAAGTACAAAGGCGTGGGGAGAAGAAGGTCACTAGTTGGCTAAAGACAATAGAAGAACAATAGAACGACAATATATATTATACGATAACGAAATCAAACCTATAGTTCAGGATATGCCGGTGTTATGAGTTTGCCCGTTCTGGGAAACATTGACCCGATAAACAATAAGATCAAGTAATAATATTAACACGATATGCAAGATAGATCGCCATGTAATCGATATAATGCAATGCAATGCAATTACAACTGCAATCACCAGAAGTAGAACTACAATGCAATACCACTGCCATGCATTATAACTGCAATGCAGCTAGAAGAATGAAGCTAGAGTACATTGCAGCTAGTTGTACTGCAATGCACTGCAAGAAAGAAGTCCAGCAATGCACAACAAAGAGATAGAAAAGAAAACAGATAAATAATAGTAAACTACAGCGTAATAGAACATACTATCTCTCAAACAATGGTAATTACATACGGAATGAACTAAAAATGTCCGAGGGTCTATCTGCTAAAGTTTTCGCATAATAACGTTAAAGTGCCGTACAAAACGCTTAGCCTATTTTGGGAAATTCCTCAACGGATTCCATGTCAGCCTAATAAATGGTTACCATTCTTGGGGTTATTTTTCAACTGGCTGCAACCAGCATGCATCCTGCAACAGGAATTGTTTTCAGGATGAATAGCGCACCTTTGTCATTAGGATGTCGTAGTACTCTTTTTTAAATGTCGTTCTGATAGTATTCCAATATCGCCTGGGGCAAACTTGAATG
>JAKTXA010000018.1:0-206855 GCA_030561325.1 Yamadazyma atlantica
CATTCAAGTTTGCCCCAGGCGATATTGGAATACTATCAGAACGACATTTAAAAAAGAGTACTACGACATCCTAATGACAAAGGTGCGCTATTCATCCTGAAAACACTGTATCTTTCACAAATTAGGTTAAATATAACAATGTCTTCAAAATCACCTGGTTAATAGATGGTGCATATCTTTAAAACAATGGTGTTTCGTCTTGTAAGGGCGAAAATATTCCCTACTCATACATTCTCTTTTGTGCGGGTCTCCATTGTCTTGATAGAAATTGCCGTAGCTATTATCCTTAAAGTCTTTGTTAATTAAAGGGATCTCTTCGTCTTAAACTAAAATTTCTTCCTGTTACAAATGGACTTATCTTATCAACCAACCTCCAAACGAAATGAAGAAAAGATTAAAATTAAAAAAAAAAGGTAAGCATTTTGGGCTGGCAGGGTTTTCGTAAATTCTAACCTGGTCAACTCTAATTCTGCTTAATTCTAGCCCCTTTACAGCATTCCCACCCTCATATTCCTGGCTGATGCATCACGTTGCCAACAGAACGTCTACATTCCTGGAGTTTCTATCAGATCTTTCTCTCTCAATTCCTTTATTACACACTACATTCTTACCTGATAAAGCCAGTAATTGCTGTTGATCACCGTCTTGGGTTTCGTCTAATCCGTTGAAACATGTTGCACTGAGTTATTTTGTATGCACCTGCACCAACCCGCATGTACGTGCATCCTGCGTACAAACCCAAGATTCACAGATCGTAATGAGGTGTAATGAATTGCAATGAATTGTTTATGGTTACGAATCCCAAAACACGCAAAACCCCCTAACGATAGGCCCCTGAAGGTTTGGTCTAGAAGTAACGGTTAAGGCATTCTGTATCGATTAGATTTTGATTGTACCAATGGCATCCACCCCAAAAAACCTCATTTGTTCATTAGACGAAACTTAAACCTCATGGAATCATTCCCAATGAGTCCAGGGACAAACTCTAATTAAGGTTATCCGTTAGATTTTACGTTGCCTACTGCGATGCTTGCCAACTCATTCTAGGCCTAATTAGGCTCTTTAATTTAAGGAGGTCGCTATGGGCGTGTCTTGGGGCAAACTTTGTTTCAAGCAAATATTCTACCACTGGAAAAAAAAAAGGCACATTTGGGTGCAATCTAGAATTGTACCTGATGGAATGGTGGTGTGTATTTACTATGGAAATAATATTTACTATGTAAATAAATTGATATAATACAGTAAGATAAAAAATCTATACTCCCGATGACCCAAATTTGACGGCCCAATCTTCATACTGGGCCAAACTCTCAAACAGGACACTGGGTTTGATGTATTTCAAACTATTGATGAAATCTTCGATATTAATAGGTCTGATGCTTTCGGTAGGAGTACTGAGTAATAATTCTCCTAAAGATCTTAATGGTCCCATGGCACTATCTTTACATAAGGCAGTGATATCACTCCCACTGAATTTGTCAGTAAGTTTAATGATTTCATTGAAATCTTCTTCACTTACAGTATTATTTTGATACTTTAATAATCTTTCGATTTGATGCTTCCGAGTCTCCTCTTCAGGTAATGGGATATATTGTCTTTTAGCAAATCTTCTTCTGGCCGCTTCATCAATCATCCATGGTAAATTCGTAGCTCCTAAGATTAACACTTGATGTTTTAATTCATTTTGATCATTCTCTTTAGTAGTAGAACTACTCAATTCACTCCATTGAATTAAAAATTCATTTTTAATTCTCCGGGAACTTTCTGTGTCTGCATCTGATCTAGATCCTAATAACGAATCAATTTCATCAATAAATACAATACTAGGGGATAACTTTTTGGCCAATAGAAATAAGGCTCTAACCAATTTTTCACTTTCCCCTAAATATTTCGAGGTAATAGATGAAGAAGTAATGGAAAAAAACGTGGATTTACTTTCAGTGGCCACAGCTCTTGCCAACATGGTTTTACCAGTCCCTGGAGGTCCAAATAATAACATCCCTCTAGTAGGTTCTCTTAATCCTTTGAACAAATCTGGTCTTAAAAATGGATATACTACTGCTTCCTTTAAGGAGTTTTTAGCAGCATCTAACCCTACAATATCCTCCCAGTATACTTCATCTCCATGAACCACTATATCATTCAAGATTTGTTGAGCACTAGCTTCATCAATTCCTCTGATCGATTTAATAACCGCTTCTTGCACCTTACTATTCAACAAATCCAGCATATCCAATTCTTCATCGGTATCATCTGGGCTTTCAGGATCTTCTGATTTCTGACGGCTAGTCTTCCTTGTGGGATTACTATTTTTGGGAGGTGACAGAACTGGGGAAGGACTTGCGGTGGCCTTTTTATTTGGCACAGGAATGTAGTTATATTGAATATTAGACTTCTTAGGCATTGCTCCGACAGAAGGTTTAGCTTTGAGAACTTGTTTCTTGACTGGTGCTTTTTCCTTTTTGGCTTTTGGTGTACTAACACTGGAACTTGGGTTTGAAGTTGGGTTTGAATAACTATTGGGTACAGTCAAATTATTACCTGTTTTCTTCATTAACCGGTTAATGTTCATGGGTTTCGGTTTATTATAAATGTATTTCTTTTCCGGGTTGCTTGATGCTGCTGGGATATGCAAATCTGAATTTGATTTGTCATTACCATGACTTAAAGATGGTCTTATATCTGGAGAACTAGTGCTTTGATAGACATCCAAATTATTAGGTTGTAAAGTAGTACCATTATTAGCACCAGTCATGTTATTTATCGAGTTATTTCTAGAAGACTCGCTATGCATACTGGATTGTCTTGACTTTGAAGGGAAAGGTTTTAATGCTAAGTTTTCCATAGAATGGCTCATTTGGAAATAATCATTTGTTTCTAAATCTATTAAATTAGGAGATTGGGCGGTATCAACATTCTTCCCCTTAGGTCCATTATCATCAATTCTCTCCCAGCCAAAATCTAAATCTTGATCAAAATCATCAAATAATTCATCCTCATCTTTGGTATACTTGTAATCATTTGAAGGGACATTCACCTTAGGTTTCAGTTGCCATGAAACATTGGCAGCCGTATTGGCTTGTCTTTGGGATTTCTTCGGGGCACTTGAAGCAGAAGGCGATTGAACTGCCCCACCAGGTCTTAAGGACTTTAAAAGTTTCCTCTTTTGAGGATTATTATTACTTAATTGTCTCATACCTCCGTTACTTCTTAATGATGGTATAGACATATTTGAATGCTTATTCCCATTGGCTCCATTGGGATTATAAACCGGGGGTTTTTCTGTCTCTGATTTCCGTCTAGAAAATTCATCCATTCTTAGTTGAACCCGGATCAAATGCTTAACATTCTGGTCTCGAATGGATTTCAATTCATTATAAATGGTCATTTCATCGGGGTTCATTTTGTGCAATTGTCGTTCAAACAATTCAATCTTAAATAAAAGCGACGTGTGCAATGATTTCCATCCCTTTAAGGCTTCTTCCAACCGGTTTTGTTCCTCGAGGGTCAAATTTTTGATGGTCAAATTACAGCAATCATTGTATGTCTGTTGCAATTCTTCTTGACTGGTCAACTGTGGCGGCTTTTTTCGTTCAAACATCGTGGTAGAACTCTTCTCTATTTGTTTCTATCTGGTTCCTTGTCCCCTGTTTAACAAATGGCTGGCGTTTGTGCTGCTGTGAAGTTCTTTTTGTATTGATGCGGTGGTGACTGATGACGTCAATTTGATTTGTGGTACTTTAGTGCAATTTAGTCTAACCACTGATAACTCCGGTATGGTCTTTGTTCAATTCTTTTTAGAAAAAAATACGTATACACCAACCAATGCTACCAACTCTTAACCTTTAATAGTAGCTGCCGTTTTAGGTTTGAGATTCATTGCGAACGCTTATCATGCTTCGCCAAAGAAAGGAGGTCGTGCGGCTGGACACAAAAATGACTGCAATAGAAATTCCAAATGATCTCATAAGCCTCATAGTCTACTAAAAGTATATATATTCTCTCTATGGTCGAGGGATTTAAATTACTTGATACAAATATTATAAAAAAGAATTGAAGTTGTGATTACTAGAAACTGGGAATGTTCAATTCCAAGTTTTCTCGTTGATTATCTGGAGTAGGGGCTTGATTTTCAAAAATACAATTAAAATCAACCAACAAAAGCCCTAGAACATCTAATGAAATGTTTAAGGTGGGGACAAATACAATACTCACATTCCGAAGATTCATCTTGTTGATATGATTATTGTTGACAATCTCCTTTAAGAATTTGAAGATAATATAACATAAATCATAATTGATTTTAGGAATATTGTTCCCATTAGATAAATATTCTTTGAATTTTAATGCTGTAGCTGAATTGGCTCCATTGTTGATAATCATTTGTCTCAAATCATTGTAAGCATTATCGGTAAGAATAGGTGATGGTAATTCTCTTAAATAGGTTTTGAAAAGTCCGGCCACGGTATGGATATCAGGTTTTAATTCATTTTCAAACAAATCAAGATCAAACTTCTTGTTAAATAATTCCTTCAATTGTCTGATGGTAGAAGCTGATCCACTTAATCGGAAAATCCCTTCTTCATAAATGGCTCCTGTTCTAATTAAAAAGTCAATACATCTATAACAGATACTAGGAATTGGTCTTTCTAAAAAGGTATGGTGGGAGATTTCATAGGCTTGAAGAACATCTCTTCCAAAGATCTGTTTGCTCATATTATCATCCAATCCCATTTTATCCAAATACAGTTGAATACTTGATTCATCATGTCCCGTAGTAGATTGACTGCTAATGGTGGTGTTAGGATTTTGAAGTTGTGACTGGGAATGGGAATTGTGTGATAACTGATATGGTTGGTTATTGTATCCATAAGAATTTGAATGGGGCGGTGGAGTTATGGAATTATTCAAATCACTATCAATGATGTTATTGTGATCAAACATTGGGTTCTGGCTATTGTTACTACTACTAGCATTCTTTCTAAACGGGAATATACTTCTCTTTTTATTCCGTTTTTCCCGTTCCCGTTCCCGGTCTTTTTCTTTACCTTCATGACTTCTTTCAGTGTCGGTAGTAGTATGTGAAGTATGCAGAGGTGACTTGAAAATCTTGTTAGTTGAACTTTCAAGATCATCTTGATAATCTGGTTGAGACCTGGGAGTATTAAGTAAGGTGCCTTCACTTGCATTTGCAGTTATGTTGGAAGAGGAGCTATTATCATCCACATCCAGAGGTGGGGCACTTCCCTCGTTGGATTCAATTAACATACTAACCCATTCATCTCTCTCGTGATCAGTTTCAGCACAGAAAAAGTGTTTGGGGATTGAAGATGACAATTTCGAGGTCTTGTGGCTTTCCATGATTAAAAACGCATGTCTATACCCTTTATCTTCAGCAACCGTGTCACTTGATTGTCTACCAATTTGACAATTCACCAAATTGATTTGTTCCAACAATGTCCCCCCTGGCAGATCATACAATTCCAATTGTGGTCCATCTACCTGACACCATCTGATTTTCCAATTGGTACCCAATCCCTTATACTTTCTGACCAAATAACCCTCTTTCTTAGCTCCACTTTTAAATTCATCTAATGGGTTAACAAAGTCCAATGACAAGTACTTACAAATCCGGAATAAAATCAAATGAGGAATATGGGGCATGACAAACAACGTATTAAAATAGTTTTGTAACCCACTTCTTCTGATATCGATTTTATTAGGAGTACTTGAGAAAAATAATGATTTATCAGGTAAGATTGGTAGCCCGAAATATTCAACAGTAGGTCTAATTTCATTATCAAACGCAACTAATTGATTCAAAGATTTCTTGATCCTCCACATTTCTTTACCACTGTCACGGTCATTAATCGTCAATGTGATTTGGACATCCTCTAACCGTTTGGTGGAAGTGGTACTACTTTGTCCTTGAGAGTTCCCGGTACTTATAGTACTGGCCACATTTATAGTGATTGTTTGGAAATCTTCTGGCTTAATAAATAATGCATCTTCTTCTGGTCCACTGTCATTTGAAACATTTCTGTTGACCAGGAAACTCGAACCACTTTTCAAATTCTTATTTGAATTCATCCCACCTCTATAGTTAAAGACCGAATCTTGAGATAAATAATCATTAGTGGTACCTGGAGTTCTTAACGAATCATTATCATAGCCAAACCCTCCATTACTATAACCAGTTGCTGGTGAAGTTTGAGAATATTGAGAAGGTGGAACGGCAGGTGATGAAAGATTACTAACCAGTTCACCAAATTGAGATCCCAACATGGGAATAGATCCATTATCTGGGTCATTATAAAATGCATTCGGAGTATGGGGAGCTTCTTTGGTATCTTGTTTTCTTGGTGAGCCCATCTTTGATATCGAGTTCTCTTGGGGTGTTTGGATTTGAGATCCTGAGTTTGGATTTATACTGGCAGGAGATCTTAAACTATTGGACTCATTGGCATATTTGTAAGTAGGAGGAGGAGCATCAATCTTTAGGTTTTGAACATTCAAGTCTCGAAGGGTTTTACTATGAGGCATACCATTCCCATTTGCCGAAAGAATGTTGTTCCGGCCATCATCTGGTGATTGAGGTAATGGTATCCTTGGAGGTTCATTCGAAGGTTGTTGGGGGGATGTAAAAGTTGAAGTATTAGGATGAGACCGTTGTGGAGATAATGGCAGATCAGTAGGTTGATTTCGAGGTTCAAGATGTTGGTTGTTAAGTTGAGGTTGTGATGGTATCTGTGGTGAAATAGTCAGTTGCAGGGTATTATTTTGCATATTGGTGGGTAATTTAATCCTTGATTTGTAAGATTGGAAGCTGCTGGCGCTATGGTTTTTATGCTGGAATATTCCACTTTGATTAGCACTCATATTAGCACTTTGATTCATGGTTTGGTTGATGCTTCGATTGGTACTGTTCTGGGTGTCAGAAGATTTGAAAGGCCTCAAAGAATTAGTGGACTTCTCCTCAATCTGGCTACTTCTATTGCTTAGCGTACTGTCAATTGCAGATTCTTCCATCTCACTGATGGTAGAATCTTGAGGTTGGTCGATTTTGTCTTCGGGTGCTTCATTAACTTCAGGATAATCTCTTTCGGACTCTTCCGTAGAATAGACTGATGATCTTTCAGATCTAGGAGATGATATTTGAGCCTTTGGTGTTTTCTGTTTAGCACTTTCGGTCTGTAAACGATCCGGTTGTCCACCTCTAGATAATGAATGAGATCTATTCCGTGCTTCAATTTGACTTTCTATGGCAGTCGAAGTCGATAAGTCTCCAATAGACGTATCTTGTCTCAAAGAACCTATAGATGGCTCCTTGGTCAATTTCTTATCCTTATAACCTTCTTTCGACAAATCTTGAGAATTTTCATTAGAGATGTCTCTGGAAATCTCTTGAGATAAGTCTCTGGCAGATTCTTTAGATAACGGAGAATTGTAATCAGTTTCATATTTCTGAGCAGTGTCAATTTTTGCCTCTTCCTTTTTAGGATCAGAACTGTAATAGTCGTCAATTCTTAACGGTTCATTACTTCTTGAGATTTTAAGCCCCTCATAACTGGGCTCGAGATCAATAGGATCCAATTTCTCACTAATGGTCTTATTACTCTCAGCTGATTTCTCTTGGTCAGTAGGTTTCCTTCTGGCTGACCTTATAGGTATACCGATTTCATCAGGAGTCTGGTCCTTAGATATGGGTTCAGGTTTGATAGGAGATCCGTCTTTAGAAATGGGTTCAGGCTTGGCTGTGGATTCAGATTTGGCTATGGGCTCAGATTTGGATATTGAATCTGATTTGGTTCTATTTGGAATCTTTTCTTTGCTAGGTTTCTTTGATAACGGTTCCTTCTTTGAGTCTTCTTTAGTAGCATCAGCGCTTTCCTTCTCCAAATTAAGATTCCCTTGCAAACTTTGAATCAATAAATCTTTCCTGGCTAAAGTCGAATTCAATTCTTTGATTTCAAATAATAATAATTCGATATATTGTCCATCGGACAACTTGGACCTATCAAAGTCAGGATGCGATGGTATATCTCCCATGATTGAAATGCTGCCGTCCAACGTGTCCAGAATCCAGATCTATCTCTCAAGTCGGATATATCTCTCAAATGTATCTCGGTAGGATCTTAAACTCCAAAAGTGATATCTGGAGATCAGAAAGTGGCTTTTAGACTGCTTCTCAGTAGCTAGTGAAAGTTTTAAAAATGAATGTGTTTATTGCACTTTAACCCCACAATCTGTTCCAGCAATCGTTTTCAAGACGTGGAGATTATTTAGATATTGGTAGTACTCTATATGTCCCTCACAAGCAATGGTCAATGAGGTACCTTAGAGCCTGATGTCAATTGGACGAACTTGTTAGATGGGAGTTTCAGAATCTGTTTTCCACATAAAAACGAGGGTTTTCAGTTACGCGTATTTGCAGCACTTACTATGGGATACGCTATGAGGAATGTAGCGTATGGTTTATGGTGTGTTATGGTGTGTTTTGTTGTGTGGTAGGGTTGTGTGGTGTTGTAGTGGAATACAATGCTAGATAGCTTTATTGGATCTATGTATCTATTTATCTATTTCGATCTTAATAGGGATATCACTATAATCCTCACTTCTGGCTGTAGAAATTGGATGAAGCTGGTTTCGGTGATTGGGCACTGGGAGGTGGTGAGGTTCTGGTGGTAGTATGTTGCTGTTGTTCCTTCTCTGCTTGTGCCATTGCTAATTTCTTAAAGTATGATCTAGTATGGCGAGCCTTGGTGCTGTTATCTTCATTCATTACCGGCTCAGAATCCATTAAATCTTTAACCATTCTAATGGGAGGTGGTGCCATTGAACTATTCTCTCTAGCAACCTCGTCGTTATAATCGTAAATATAGTTACTAGGTAAAATAGCATTGGGACTCATGGCTCTTCCAAGTTTGATTACTTCATTGGCCCAAATTGTCACATCGGTTTTGGGTTGCCTATATGGAAACCAATTTTTCTTACATCCCTTAGTTAACTCTCTCATAACTTGTTCTGACCCCCAAGTAGAGTTCCAAAGATTGGAATCATCTTCTTGGCCAGTTAAATTATTGGTTAATCCGATTAAATGAGAAAACACTCCCGTACTTAAAGCTCCATCAGAATATCCTCCTTCTAAAAATGATAATATTTTACAATTATGGATCTTGGATAATTTTACCACATCATTAGTAAACTTGGAATAGAACGAAGTGGGCACATTGATTCCGTGTCTTTGCATTTGGGGGTTTTCATATTCAGATGCATCAAACCCAGCCGATAAGATTATCATGGGTTTAAATGCTTTAGGTGGTTTGTTGATACCACTTTCAAGCCCATTTCCAGTACCGGGGCTGACCTTCTTATTAATTAAATATTGCTGAAGGTCTAATTCATATTGCTTCTTGGCTTGATTCAAGAATTGGTTGACCCTATTCAAAATCGATACATATTTGGTTTGATAAAGCTTATAAAAATCTTCCTCATTGGCCCATTTTTGTAAATGAACATTCCAGATATTCAAGTCATGATCCATTATACAAGTGGATGCATTTTTTATATTCTCTTTAGTAGCATATCCTAATTCTGTAGGATATGATTTAATATCATGCAATGAAAAATATCCCACTTTAGGATAAGTAGCAAATCTTTCCCCATACTCATCTCTTGGTTCAGGCTTAGGATCTATTTCATCTTCGTCTTCTTTACCAAAATCCCCGGTGAACCCAGCTCTTTCCCAACATATATCTTGGGACCCATCTCCATGATGTAAGTCGATATCTAGAATAGCCACATGACTAATATCATAGTTTTCAAATGCGTATTCAATACCAATTTGAACATTATTCAATAAACAAAACCCACTCGGTAAACAGGCATGGGAATGGTGACCAGGAGGTCTAATGGCAACAAATGCTAAATTATAATTCAATTCATATAAGGAGTCGATACCGGTTTCAATAGTTCCAATTACTCCTTCTATGGCATTAATGGTTTTAGGAACCAAATAAATATCCCCAGTATTCCAATCTTCTGGCACTTCTAAATTCCCAGCCAATAATTTGTCATGACTTTCCAAACACAATTCATATAATTTCTTGGGCCAACTCTTCCCATGGATTTTCAAAACATGTGAAGAGAAAATAGAACCCTTTTTCGTGGAGTTGACAATCTTGAAAAAAAATGGATACATGGTCAAAGCAGATGCTATACCTATACTTGAAGCCAATAATCGTTGTGGTCTTTCAAAAATCGTAGACAAATAAGACTTGGTGACCCATTTTCTCCCAAATGCATGCTCTGTAGAATAAGGAGATAAAATCACCAATGTTTTATCGGTCTCTTTTCTAAATTTGGGGGATTCTCGTTCAATTTGAGGATTGGATTTTAAAAATTCAGAAAATGCTGACGTGAATTTCGATAAGGAATGATCAATGGAACTGGAAGGTTTTAGGATTTTTTCATATTTCTTTAACTCTTCGGCTATGTCTTCAGGGGTTAAGTTTAATGGCTGCTTATTTCTAGGGGCTGGGGTAGGAGTTGAGTTAGGACTAGGACTTGAGCTAGCTCTTGAATGAGACAGTAAGTGGGATTGAGAGCTTGATCTGGATCTGGATCTTGATGATGAACTTGATCTCGATCGATTTTCTTTATCTTTCTCTCTCTTAATTTTAACAGTATCTACTGGTTTCAACTTATTCTGTCGTTTGCTCTTAAATTGAGTTATTTCCGGTTCTTCCTCATCTTCATCTGCTTCTTGGATGTCTCTACCAATTTCACTTACAGCCATACTCTGATCTCTCATATAACCACTCTGGTTGTACCCACTCTGGTTATAGTACGTAGTATGAGCCATCGAAATATCATCATCATCGAAATCATTGTTGGTGGATTTAATAGTTAAGGTAGTTTCAAATTGGGAAATCAATGATTCCTCACTATCATTATCCTCCTTCAACGTATCCTTCAACGACATATTTCAAATAGAACAAAAGGATTTGGTTTCTTACCAGCTATATCTATACCCTGATAGAAAAAAATCTTCCTCTTTGTTCCTTGCACAAACAATAAATGAGTCGCTGAATCGGGATCAATATAAATCACAATACTCCAACAATCGATTGCGTTCCTGTCACCAATTTTCGCAGCTTCAAAACAAACCACCATTTACGCATCGCGCATTTCGTGTTTCAGGTGCAATAAGGTGTATATGCATTAGAAGTCTATATATGACATACGGGGGGGATGTAATGGATGTAATTAGATTTGTTCGTCTTTGGGGAACAAAGTAGGGTTTATTTCTTGTGCAAGTCTTGGAGCTTCTCCTACATTATGTCTTCTCTTTCTGATGACATTTTCTATGAAAGCTTCTCCTGCCTTATAAGATGATCTTACTAACGGTCCACTGGCCACGTATAAGAATCCCATTTCTAAAGCTTTATCTCTCCAGTAATCGAATTTCTCGGGTGTAATATATTCTACCACTTTCATATGTCTTTTAGTAGGTCTCATGTATTGACCAAATGTCACCACATCACAATTTATGGCTCTTAAATCATTTAAGGTTTGTAAGATTTGTTCATCAGTTTCACCTAACCCTAACATCATGGAAGTTTTAGTGATTAAGGAAGATTTGGTTTGTTTAGCTCTTTCTAATACTCCTAAACTTTGTCTATAGGTAGCTCTTCTATCTCTAACGTGGGGAGTTAAAGCTTCAACCGTTTCAATATTATGGGCATATACATCCAAACCTGAACTGGCCAAAATGTTAACCATATCCAAATTACCTCTGAAATCTCCTCCTAACACTTCAACCAAGATTTGTGGAGCCTTTTCTTTAATCTTTCGAACGGTTTCAGCCAAATGATGTGATCCTCCGTCTACTAAATCATCTCTATCAACTGTGGTTAAGACCACATATCCTAACCCCCATCTACTAATAGCTTCAGCGGTGTTTTCTGGTTCCATAGGATCAGGTTTAGCAGGGTTTCTATCGGTTTTAACTGAACAAAATCTACATCCTCTAGTACATGTGTCTCCCAACAACATAATGGTAGCAGTGGCTTCTGATTTCTTACCTCCCCAACATTCTCCAATATTAGGACATTTAGCTTCCTCACAAACAGTAGATAATTTTAATTCTCGTACATCATCTTTCAATTTATGGAATGATTTCCCCTTAGGGATTGGCACCTTTAACCATTTAGGTAATCTTTGATCAGGATCTTTTCTGGCAGCTTCTAAAGGATCTAATGATGCGTTGGCAGCATTTCCACTAAGAAAATCGGCAAACGATGGACCCTTATTTAAGGAATCGGAGAACATGGTTCCTTTTCTTCTGGGCTTTCTTTTGGCTTTATCAGGAGAATCATTATTGGTTCCATTAGGACTGGTGGCAGCCTCAGTTGCAAGGTATCTTATAGGTGTATATAGAGATCTAGCCCTCTGTGGTGCTAGCTTAACTGTGGATTTAAACATGATTATTAACACTATCGGGTGATACAGAGCCACAGATTTTTTGTAGCAGCAATGGCTACTCTAAGATGTGCGCGCCTTAAAAAAAAAAGAGTCAAGAGAAGAGTCCCTCAAGAGTCAACTGCTGTTACTAACATACTAGCTATTGAATAAATTAAAAAAGTATTTAGTACAGATAATACACAAGATATATGAAGTAGTCCATGCAAAATTAGAAATTTTCTTATAATAACCGGTGGACGTGGTCATCTTTAAAAGGTTCCAAGTTGTCTACATTATCCCACCATTTAAATAAAAACGTTTGACAGATCAACTTAAACCAAGGAGTAAACACCAAATCAGAATCATTAAACATTGATTTTAATTGGTCTTTGTTAACATATTTGTAATCTCTAACTTCATTTAAATTAGCATCAATTGTAACATTCTTAGTTTTGATGACCAATATATAATCGATTTCATGTTCTCCCCATTTGGAATTTTCATCTCCACTGGCAGATTTATAATGAATTCTAGTTAAGAAATTGAATGCATTTATATCAATTTCAGAAGTAGGGATTCCTAATTCATGAAATAACTTTCTTTGGGCGGCAATTTTGGCCCCATTTATAGCTGAAGATAATTCATTAATATCAGCACTATTATCGTTACCTAATTCACTTTTCACTGCCAAAGGATGAGAACAACAAGTATTAGTCCACATGTTAGGAAAGGTGATTTTTTCATCGGCTCTTTGTTGTAATAATAACTCGTCATTTTCATTGAAAAGAAACACGGAAAATGCTCTATGTAATAACCCTTGGTTGATATTATCCATTAAATGACATAATTTTTTGGTTCCAGCTCCTAAAGGTTTATCATTGTAATCCAATACAATACACAACTCATCCATTAATTTGATTTGCTCTTCATTATGACCTTCGAATACATCAGAATCTCCGTTCAATTGCTCTTGGCTGGAGTTCATAGTAGACACTCCCGAAATGTTCTTGATTGGAACTATGTCATCCCATTTACTGAAAATGGCTTGCTCATCAAGATCTTTAACTATTTGTTCGTAACTCATATTAAAATCTTTTCCTTCAACTATTTAACTCAAGTTTCAGCAAATTCACGCGTATATAATCTCTGTTTAGTCGATTATGCAACGAAATGTACGGTTTTGCTACCCACAAAATAAAGGATCTGGATTGTTGACTACTAGATAAGATGTTTTTCTTCACCATAAATCTATACGAGCAGAAGAAAAAAAGAAAATGTTTTGTGCACGACCTTTCTCTTATTTGGGGCCGCCTATTGTCTCGCCTTATACTCGCGTTAATGTAAAGAATATTGGTCTGGTGGTAGTGACACTACTTTGAATAGATCCGATATCATTAATCTCCTAGTATAATCTGGTATAATAATCAATTCAATCATTAGAATAAACCTTATTGGACCTTATACCATCTAGTATAGTTTCCGTGCACTTTCCTCTTCTCTTAGTAGCATTTATAGATATTTGTTATGCTCACCCAGTATCTAATCTTTCTGCCGTCTCAGAAAATCGGAAAATTCTCGACGAACAAAATTGTGAAAAATTTGTAGATCAGAACTCTTGATTGTTGGTTCTTATTCACATTTTAGGTACTTGATTGTTGAGTTTGTCTGGATTTATATATCAGAACAACTACAAAGAGAAACATTAAAATAAGTTACCAAAGGAAAAATGTCCACTGTCACTGCTAAACCAACCGCTCCATCAAGCGGAAGAAAGTTCATTAAACGTCCAGATGATTCTACTATGAAAACTGAAGTCAGTAAGTTAAGAAAAGAAATTGACAAACTTGACTTAAGTATCAATGAATTAACCAGTAAGATCGACAAGGTCTCTATTGATTCTGCTACTAATGAAAAGAAGAAAGAATTAACTGCTGAATTAAAAGAATTAACTGCTAAACAAGGTAGTATCAAAAATGAAAGACAAGCTGTTATGGAACAAATCAAAGCTATTGACGCTCAATTAAAGAGAAAGATTTCTGAAATCCAACAGCAAACTTCCAAAAGTAACTTCAAAACTGTTAAAGAAATTGACAGTAGAATTAGTTATTTGGATAGTTTAGTTGATGGTGGTGAATTAATGTTAGCTGAAGAAAGAAAAATTGTTAAGGAAATGTCTCAATTAAGAAAAGTTAAGAAAGATTTCGGTTCCGTTGAAAAACAACAAGAATCTATTGATGCTGATAAAACCAAAATCGCTGATTTAAAGAAAAAATTGAACTCCATTCAAAATAAAGAAGTCCAAGCTAAATATGAATCGATTCAAAAAGAATTAGACCAAATTAGAGATGCTAACAAATCCATCTATGATAAGAAGGGTAGTTTGATCAAATCTAGAAACTCTTTAAGACAAGAAAAAGATACTAAATATGATAGTATCAAAAAATTAAGAACTGAATTTAACAATGAAATGACTAAATTCAAAACTTTATTAACTGAAGAAAACAAAAAGAGAGAAGAAGAATTCAAATCAAAACAACAAGAAGAAAAAGCTTTAAAGAGAAAACAAACTGCTGAAAAACAATTGAGCGAAGCTTCTAAGCCTGCTTTTGAAGCTGAAATCAGTTCTATTCACAACTTGTTAAAATACTTTGACCCAGAATATGTTATTCCAAAACAAAAGAGTACCTCTGCTTTCAGTGTTGGTAATTCTTCCTTCACCACCAGTGGAAACAACATTAGAACTGTTGAAATGCCAGCTGATGTTCAAATTTTGAAAAAAGAACAAGAATCTTTCTTCGCTGGTTCTGGTTCTAAGAAGAGTAAAGGTAAAAAGGCTAAATCTAAGACTTTTACTGTTCCACCAGATATCATTGTTGATTTAGGTGAATTATCCATTCCTTTACCTACCAAACAAGAAGATGTTGAAGGTACTATTACCACTTTGAAGGAAACCTTAACTGCTTTAGAATCTAAACAAGACGAACAAACTAAGGCTAACATCGAAAAAGCTAAAGCTAGAATCGCTGAACTTGAAAAAGAAGAAGACGAAGAAGATGAAGCTGCTGGTGAAAAGGAAAACCAAGAAGATGAAGCTTAAACACCTTCATCTTTTGCACCTTCCGCAACCAATTAGACTGTAACCAAAATTACCATATCCATCTTATTTGTTTTAGTTGTCATGTTTATCCTCTTGTCTATAACATCTTCCTTAATAGTGGCCATTATTCGTATAAATAGTTTTTTTTTCCGAAGAAAATGAAAGAGATTCAAAAACAAAATATATAAAATCTGTATTACCCTTAACTCTTATAGTGTAGATAAATGTTCGCGATGAGACGATGAAGTGAGTGAAAATTTGCAGCACTTCTTTATAGACCCAAGACGATATGGCAAAGAGAAAAACAGCAACAGAGAATCCAGTGGAGGTCCCCACCAAGAAACCACATAAGTCATTGCCAGAGAAACAATATTCCATATGTATTCCATCATCTATAATATCTTCAAGTAATGCCAAAAATTTATCTCAAATCACTCACATTGCGTATCAAGTAGCCAAAGCAGCTACAATTTATGAAGTACCCGAAATTATTATCCTTAATGTCCCAAATGAACAAACAAGAAAAGATATTAGTAACACTCAAGCTAATAAAGTGGTGAAAATTGATAAAAAAATCAAGTTTAATGAAGTTGAAGATGAGCCTGTAACTGAGAAGTTGGTTGATAAATCAGAGACTAATGGAGATGTCACGATACTGAATGAGAATAACTATGAATTATTTGAAAATTTATTGCAATATTTCATTACTCCTCCATACTTGGTCAAAGCCATGTTCAAAAACAGTAAATATTTGAACAAATTCAAGCATGCTGAAACCTTACCCAAATTAAGTACCTTACCATTCATGAACAACAATGAAGTATACAAAGATTTCAAAGAAGGTATTACTATCACCAAGAAGAGTGTTGGGAGCAAAAAGCAAAAACATAAATTGAATGTCACCAGATACGTTAATATAGGAGAAGCCAAACCCCTTGAATTAACCCATGACGTTCCAATTAACGTTAGAGTCACGGTAGATTTAAAGAATAAAAAGATTGTATCTCCATTGACTGCTTATGGGGTTATAGGAAACAAATCATCATTTGGTTTTTACACAAGAGTAGCCAAACAATTCAATGAAATATTCACCAAAAGCTCAGCACCAAATGGATACACCTCATCGATGTATATAAGTTGTGATAATTACTACAATATCAAGCCTATGTCACAAGAATCAAACTATGAAGCCACATTAGCCAATCCCGATAATAAACAAGTATTGATGGTGTTTGGAAATCCAGATCATTTTAAGTGGGCTTTGAGTCAAGATTCTGTCATGAAATTACCTGACTTTACTCAAGTTTTTGATAGTTTCATGAACCTTCCACCAAATCTTAGGATTGAAGATGCTGTCATGGTATCTTTAACCAAAGCATGTAATAAATAGAGTAATCGATCTAATAAATAGAGTAATCATTTAAGGGCCTTTTGGGTTAGTATAAATCAAAACTGGAGTAGTGTTCGTAATATGCCAATTCTACCTGAAATGGTGTAGTGTGTGAATCGAACCCATTCTAGGAAATATTACTGTTATTGTCCAAAATAAAAAGCTGTAGTGTGTGGCCCAACACTTATACCCCCAGGATCAAATCTGGACCCATGCTATTTTTGGCAACGAGTGGGGCCTTTCGAGAATGCGAATGTTTACAAAATTAAAAATTTTCATTTTCACAAATCAATTCTTCTTTACATTCGTTTTCAAAGATGCAATTTAAGTACTTAACTGTCCTTACCACAGTCGTTACCGCTGTGTCTGCCATGGGTGAAGTATGTACCACGTTTCTGGGACCTTTCTGGTTCATTTTGGTCCAAAAAAACAGGACTTAAAGGGGAGCAAGGATCCAGTGTCTCCGCCCTTGCCACACCACATTGAGATGATTCCAAACAGCTTTAGAACACATGTTCTTGTTGACTCAAGTCACGGTTTGTCTCCTTGATAATTCTTAGTAATGGTTGGTCTCCTTTTTTGAATTATTCGAGTCTTTTATACTAACATTTTCTTTCTAGCTTGCCTTTAACTTAGGGGTCAAGGATAACGCCGGAAACTGTAAAAATGCTGATGAATTCGCTAAGGATTTCGAAACCTTATCTGAATATGCCACTGTCGTTAAGACTTATGCCGTTTCTGATTGTAACACTTTACAAATCATGGGACCAGCTGCTGAAAAAGCTGGTTTCAAAATGTTAGCTGGTATTTGGCCAACTGACGACTCTCATTTCAACGATGAAAAAGAAGCCTTAAAGAACTACTTACCTTGGATCTCCAAAGATACTATTGAAAGTTTCACCGTCGGTTCTGAAGCCTTGTACAGAGAAGATTTAACTGCACAAGAATTAGCTTCCAAAATTGATGAAGTCAAAGACTTATTAAAAGACATCAAAGACAAAAACGGTGATTCTTATGAAGGTGTTAAAGTTGGGTTTGTTGATTCTTGGAATGTCTTGGTTGATGGTCTTGCTCAACCAGCTATTAAGGCTGCTGACTTTACTTTCGCCAACGCCTTCTCTTACTGGCAAGGACAAACCAACGCAAATTCTTCTTACTCCTTCTTTGATGATATTATGCAAGCCTTACAAGTCATCCAAACTACCAAAGGTTCCACTGATATTTACTTCTATGTTGGTGAAACTGGTTGGCCAACTGAAGGTACCCATTTTGAAGACGCCCAGCCAAGTGTTGAAAATGCTAAAAACTATTTCCAAGATGCTATTTGTGCTATGAGAGCTTGGGGTGTCAATGTTGGTGTTTTCGAAGCTTTTGATGAAGCCTGGAAACCAGATACCTCTGGTACTTCTGATGTTGAAAAATACTGGGGTGCCTTCGACAAGGATTACAAGAAGAAATACTCCTTGAGTTGTAACTTTTAAAGAATATAAATTCTGGTGTTACATTCGTGGTTTAGTTTCTTTGTTTCCATTTTATTTCATTTCATACCCGGCTTTTAAATAGGCTATATAGTTATTATCATATCAAAAAAAATAAGTGCAATTTCAGGTTTCTCATTGTCTCTGGCATAACCCTACATATTCTTACGGACTAAGGAAAGAATAGTACTTTCTTTATTTTATAAGCTACTCTTTTGGTTTCTTTTTTTTATCTTATCAGTTACCTTCTGTTTGCAATGTGCATATATATACATGTAAATTTCAGGGTTTAAATTCTCCTGGAAAACCCTTATCAAATAATAGTAATAATTCAACCATGAATCTGTTACTTCTTTTGATTTTATATTCTTTGATTTGTCTTGGTGACTGTAGAGGTATTGAAGGTACCTGGTTAAGTAAATCCAGGACAGTTATTACAGGACCCCAAATTTATGATCCTATTGATGAATTAATTTATGAACCCAAGCTTCCAGGAATGGCATATTCCTTTGACTCAAATGGAAATTGGGAGCAAACTATTTATCATGTATGGAGCAATCCTAGAGACCATAGATGCCCAACAGCTACCCTACTTTGGCAACATGGTAAGTATCAGCTCAAGAAAGATGGTAGTTTAATCTTGAAGCCTTATCCTTCAGATGGCCGCAAATTATTCAGCGATCCTTGTAAGACAGATGAAAGTATCTATATGAGATATAATCAAGAAGAGAAAATCAAACACTTCAAAGTAGAGTATGATCAGTATAACAGCAAGTATAAATTGCAATTATATGCAGTTGATGGTAGTAAAAAACAACCCTTGTGGTTGGAATATAGTCCTCCTGTTATGCTCCCAACCACAGTATTAAATCCTACGGATGCTAGTGAAAAGGACTCTTTACTGAACTTTAATAGAAAATTAAAACGGTCATTAGAGAATCGGGCCAATGTTAATTTAGACCGTTCTGATGCTGTAGATACTGTCATGTTCCATGTTTTCTCCTTAACTGGTATTGGTATATTATCTTTAGCATTGAGGTTTGTGGTAATAAACTTGAGACCAAAAAAAATCCATGAAAAATCGAAAAAAAATCGTTTCATGATAAGAATGGATCATTAAACGAGTTTGGGCCTTGGAGTATCTAGTAAACTAGTTTAGAGCGTTTATTAAATATATTTTGTATTTTGAAAAAAGATTATAGAGAAAATCTATTTTGATTTATATATTGAGAAGCCAGAAATTGTGAATTTTGCAAAAAATAGTACAATCACCAAAAATGATAATTGGGTTGAAAGTGCTAACATTACAATTTAACATTGATATAAAAGTCGCCATTTTATCTAAGCTTAACTGATGAACGGATATACTAGTGATAGTAGTCAACAGTAAACTTTAGAAATCTGTAGCTACATTAGGAATTCGCTGCCATTTGAAAAGAACATATATTTTTCAAAAATACAATCTATAAAGTCTGGCTTACTCTAATTGATGTTGAATTCTTCTGAAAGCTTTGGTAACAACACCTAAACCTTTAACAAATCTTTCAAAATCATTGTCTTCAATAGCTTCTTGTAAAAGAGGGAACACTTGTCCGGCATAACCAGTGTATCTTCCACTAGCATAAATCATATGCTTGAACCATTTTCTTTCATGTAAACCTTTATGATGAATAAAGTTTCTTTCAAAGTATTGCATCAATTTGTTTTGTTTGATGATATGAGTCCACAATTTCACTTTGTCCAACCAAGACAAGGAATCTCTATTCTCATATTGCATCAAAAGCTCTGCACTTTTAGCATCAAAGTTAGAAGAGGCATTTTGTAAACCCGCCAAATCTTTGATAGTAAGATCGATCAAAGTGTCTAAAGTAACATTCAGGTGCTTTTGTATTTGATACATGAGGTTTCCTTTATGAGTTGGACATACGTCTGCTTGTAAGAATTCAGTGAATGGTGAAATTGAATGGACTTGATAAAAGCCATTGGTATCAGATTTAATTGATTCCACATCATCATCAGAATAAGTTAAATACTCTTGGAAAACTGTCTTGTCTTTGACGGTCTCAGTGAACCAAGATTTTGGAATTTTGTCCTTAACAATATCAAAATACTGAATTAAATAATCAGCATAATCAGATAACTTCAAGGGTAACACTGATGATTCACTTAATTCCAAAGCAACCAATCCTAAGAATTTGGCCATTAAATTGTGGAAGACGAAACCTTTATCACCGTATTTTTCCATCCAATGATATGAATCATAATTGGAATGGTAATGATAGATTGGTGAATCTTTACCACCACCAAATCCCATATCAACTGATGGAATTCCTAAATGTTCTAAAAACACGGTGTAATCAGAACCAGAACCTAAAGCTCCGATTTTATCACCATGGTGACTGAGGAAATGATCCAAAAGAGATCCAACGCCTTCTTCAGGATATTCCAATTCACCAGCGACTTTTTTCAACACATTGAACAAGGAGGGACAACCTTCAAGGCCTAAAACTGGACCACTAACAGAAACATCTACATTCAAATAAGCGACGACTTTTCTCTTTAACATTTGTGAAGCAAATTCACCATATTCGGTAGATCCTAATAATCCATATTCTTCACCATCCCAACTCATTAATACAATGTTTCTTTTGAATTTATAACCTTTAGCTTTTAATTCACCCAAAGCTCTAGCAATTTCTAACATAGAGGCAGAACCAGAGTTAGGGTCACCAGCACCTCCCTTTATCCAGGCATCACGATGATTACCAATGACAATAGTTTCACTACTAATTGCCCCCTCAATTTCACCATAAACGTTAGATAAAGTAGAAATATTGAAATCTTGGTCATTATACAAGTTTAACTCGACTTTTTTACTTGGACCAGTATAATATTCAAACCCTTCTAATTCACCAATCCAATCTTTATCAGTTAACTTTACACCATGTCCATTTAATTTTGCCAAAATTGGTTTCACCTCTCTATAACTGATTGGAAGAGCAGGAATCTTTCCAATAGCTTTATGAGGATCTTCACGAACACAACCAGGTTTTGAAGCGTAACCAGGAGTAGTTGGATCACCTGGATAAGCACCTACACCCCCTAAAAATTGAACACTCCCTCTTTGAACCGAGCTTTCTTGTCTAGCAGGCCCTTTAGGATATTGTTCGTAACCATTAGCAGGAGTAATTCCATTATCATCACCAGGATCAGAATAGAGTAAAACACCAACAGCTCCATTATCTTGAGCAAATTTGACTTTTAACCCTCTAAAGATTTTACCATATCTAACAACAGCAATTTTACCAGTTACATCTACTCCTAAGGCTTTTAATTTTTCAAAATCATCTTTAGTACCATAATTGACATAGACATAATCAGCAGTGACGTTACCATTAGCAGCATAACCTAAAAAGGTTGGAACCAAGTCATCACCACTAGTAGTTTCATCTTCATCAATGACGTCTTCCTTCAAAGGAGCCTTATATAAAACTTTACCACTCGAGCTATCAATCAAATTCAAATCATGATCTTTTGGATAACTGACCAAGATTTCATAATCATCAACTACAGCCTTGAGACCATATTCTTCAAATTTTTCTTTGGTAAATTCAACTAATCCATAATTAGTACCAGCCAAATGAGGTTCGGCAGTATAGATTTTAGACCAATTACTGGCCAAATTAGTCTTCAAAGCATCCAAGTATGTCAGTTTGTAGTCAATGTCATTGTCAGTCAAATCCATAGTAAAGCTTATGGATGGAATGGAGAAACCATTGAGTAAAAAGTATCCTAACACTAAGAAACCAGCAATTAACCACTTAGAAGTGCTTCTTCTTTGCGGCTTTATAAAAGCTGGCACGCCATTATCTAGCGGCAATTCTTTTTCAAACACCTTCACCATTGTATTCTAATATCCAAATGATGAATTGTAGTTGAAGCAAGAACAAATAAGGGGTATGTAGTAGAATTTATATGAGATTGCTTATAGCCGTTTAATTCCTTTCCGCACTTCATCCTAAAATGGTGCGGTCCTGTCAAGATTCCGCTTATCGCTCGAGTTTGCACCCGTCTCCGTCTGTGATTGACAGCTTAATTAGTAGGAATGATTTCTATTAGATGATTTCTCACGAAGGTATCCCTTAAGTTTTTAATGGACGAGATATAGAGGGTAATGATTCCCCTGAATCTAGCCTTCCTTTTGAAACATGAGAAAAGAGATATACCGAAAATGGAATCTTATATGCAGGATTTCAAAAAAAATTGCACATTTTTGGTATTGCGCGGCCAATTTACATGTATACATATGACTCCGTGGCCAAGCTGGCTAAGGCGTGAGACTGTTAATCTCAAGATCGTGAGTTCAATCCTCACCGGGGTCGTATCTTTTTTTTTTCCAATTTTGCAACTGTTCTTGAGTTTCAGAGGAATCTTTTTACTTGATTAAGTTTCTATTATTGTACAGTATATTAAAGAATTATAAATTGTATTAATGGAACCATGATCCTAAAATGTTACCGGTCTTTGACTTTTTCTTTTTCACCTGTTCTTTAGAGTAGCCGTTGTTTCTATTAGTATCGGGAGACCCTAATATTGGGTCCAAAACCGAGGACGTATTCATAGACTCTTTGTAAAGCATGTTAGTTAAGTTCTTAGATGTCTTAGACTTATCAAGTGGTATGCTGGAACTTGAGGTGGTACTGGTATTGGATTTTAGAGTTTTCAAACGAGGGTTTCTATTCTCCTTGTTTTCCTTATGATCTTTGTTTGGCTTAGCAGCTTTGGTTTGTGTAGTATAATTGGATAACTGTGTTGTAGAAGGGGATTTCATTTGAGGCGAATTTAAGTACAAAGATTCTCTTCGTAAACTTTTTACTTTATTGGATAGCCCTTCAGATTTTAACAGGAGATCATGCAATTTTTGTAAAGAGTCTGATTTCTTCATACTATTCTTGTCAGTTGTATGAGGAGTCGGAGGTCCAGCCCTTAAGACATCTTTCATACTTAAATACAGAATGTCAACTTCACTTATTTCCGTTTCATGGTCGTTATCTTCCAAGTTCTCGTCATCGTTATTCTGTTGGCTCTTGACATTAATCCCATTTGTTGATAATCGATTGGAGTGAGAGAGAGATGAAGGCAATTTTGAAAATCTTTTGGAGTATCTTTTATTACCAGCAGCTTCCAATTTAACAATTTGATTCTTCAAATCACTAATGGTATTTTCATAGTTGATTATAAATAAATCTTTTTCAATGTTGGACTTTCTCTCTAAGTGAATATCATTTTCCATCATAGCAATTTTTTCAATTAATTCCAGATTAAAAGAAGATAAACCATCCAATTTGTTTTGGATTAGTCGGTCATTCGATTCCATATTATCATTTGCAATTTCGATATCTACTATTTGTTGTTTCAAAGTTCTTACTTCAGTTTCATATTCGAGTTTTTTATTGTTAATTTGGTCGTCTAACAAATTCAATTGGAGCTTTAAGTCTCTATTATCATTGGTCAACTGCTGAATTTTAGCATCTCGTTGCTTTAAGTCGTTGCTTAATTTGTCACTATTGGTTTCAAGAGTTTGTAATTCTTCTTCCAACGCTTTCTCTAGTTCTTTACTCGATTCTTGAAACTCCGTTAACTCATACTCGAGGTCTAACACTCTTTGAACAATTTCATCCTTAGTCCATTTACTTAGCTCTTGTTTGTCTGCGTGGGTTTGTCGGCTAGGCGTGACAGGAGACCCTGATCCACTACTGACACTCATAAAGGAACGAGAACTAGTGGTACCTTAAACTTGTTTCTTGTTTACACCTTGTACGTCTTCGTTTGTTCTATCGCATTTGTTTGAAAACGGCTGAAAAAGTGCGCGAACCAAAAGGCTAGTACTTAGCTAACTAATTAAAGTGCCATTAGGATCAAAGATCATACGAGTTGATAATGAACAAAACAGCTAAGGAGTGGGCTGAAGACTTGAAGATGTTACCTCACCCCGAAGGGGGCTACTATGTTCAAGATTATGCTTCCGAACAAACCATGACATCCAATGCTGGTAATACAGTTCCAGTTTCTACGGGGATTTATTTTATATTAGAAGCCAACAATGCCTCTAATTTCCATAGACTTCAATCGGATGAAATGTGGTATTACCATGAAGGGTGTCCATTAACAGTTCATTGTATATACCCGGATGGGAGATATGAACAAACCAAACTAGGAAGAAATGTCAAAGAAGGTGAAAAATTTCATTATTTGGTTCCAAAAGGAGTGATATTTGGCTCAAGTTGTGAAGAAGGGTTTTCATTAGTAAGCTGTCAAGTATCACCAGGATTTATATTTGATGAATTTGAATTATTTAAAAGACAAGATTTGTTGAACCAATATCCTCAACATAGTGAAATCATTCATAAATTAACTAGAGATTAGAGCTAATGATTTAAAAAGTATTATATATTTTATATTTATATGCAACGGACTAAACCATATAATAATGAACTCTATCTATCTAAACCACCAATTGTAAGTACCTTAAGCACTGATTAAGAAAAATTATAAAATACAATTTGTTCAAGCTCTATTCAGAACTTGTTGATCGACATCAGAAGAGTGATCAGATACAGAAATTTCATCCAAGACAATTTCTTCTTCTTCATCACTCATTTCCAAAATAGATCTAGATCTTTCTTTTCTTAATTCTCTATCAGCAGCCAAGGTTTGAGCGAATTTAGACTTCTTTCTAATAGCTGGACCTTTCCAGTAGAACACATAAATTGGAATTGCCACAAGACAAGCCACAAACCCTAAAAAGGTTGAAGCCCATTGGTAAGGATTGGAAGAAGAAAAATGTTTATACATTGGACCGGCATACATGGCAGAAATACCAGCCAAAACATCTCTTGCAAAACCATTACCACCAGTGGCAGAAGCAGAATAAGGTCCATAAGCAGCCACCATATAATCAATAGTGGACATATAAATCGAATAGTTAGCAATACCAATCATACATAAAAAGATAGCTGGGGCAATCCAAGGATTGTGTTCAGGACCCATAGAAGTCCAAGCAAATCCAAATAATCCAATTGGTTCTAAAGGAGCGATGAATAACAATAATAATAATCTTCTTTCAGCCACTCTAGCAGTGTCCCCTTGAGTTTTCAAGATATGGAATTGTCTCCAGACATCAGGAAGATGAATAAAGTAAGCAATGAGATAACCTAAAATCACCGCACAGAACACTAACCCTTTGGTAAGAGTAGTGAACCCCCATTGATCAAACACTAAAGGAACCGATTCCATACAAACGAAAATCAAAGCATCAGAAAACCCAGATAATAACGATAAAAACAACACAATAGGTTCAGTTAAGAACATCTCAAAAGGTCTCTTCCAAATTTCCAATACTTCTTTGAAATCAATCCCATTACTAAATTCACCTGGCCCATAAATATTATCATCTTCACCAGAATCTCTTCTACGTTTAGCTTCTCTATCCACTAAAATAGAAGATCTGGTTTCACAGACAGTAAAGAAGTGAATAATTTGAGTGAACCCCCCAAAGATTAATTGGGTCCAGAAATTCCATTCTAAAGTAGTGTAAGCAGCAATGAAAGCACCAAAGATAGGACCGATAGAAGAACCACCAACAGATGATAACACCACATAGGCCACAGCATAACCTTGGTCATTAGGCTCCCACATATCGGCACAAATACCCAAAGTAACAGAACCACCAGCTAATGAGATACCACCCAAGAATCTAGCAGCGATTAAACCACCAATATTAGGAGATAAAGCGGCAGGAATTTGCCAAATGTTTTCTAAAAGCATAGATAATTGTAAAATTGGCCATCTACCGTATTCTTCAGACCATGGGGCCCATAATTCACAACCGAACCCATAAGCCACCAAAAAGATCATTTGACCAACTCTAGCCACTGGTTCACTAACATCATATTTTTCCATAATTTGATGAGCACTTGATGAATAAACTGAAGAGTTATAGTTCATAGATAATTGAACAATAAACGTAACAGTTAAAATCCACCATTTCTTCTTATTTGGAAAACTAAATCCTAATTTATCATAACATTCTTCTTCCATTAATTCTCTTTTACCATTATCGTGGAGTTTACCAGTGAATTTCTTTGAGAAACCCTTGGTTAACTCCGGTCTTGACGGTCTACTTGACATCGACATTAGACCACCTCTGTTATTGTTATTATTCTCTTGATGGTCCCAAGTACCCTTTTCTTTATTAGGCTCGTTAGTACTATTTAACGTTTGGTTTGAAGACATGACTAATGGTTTTTTAATTCAACGTACTCCTACTTTATTATATAGTCTAGGGATAAAAAGTTATTAAGCAACAGCAAATATATAACGCCTTATATATATTCAAGCGACAATAAGAGTACAGAATCGAACAAAAAAAAATTTACAAAAACTTAAAATATTACGGGAAATATAACCATACTTATAATTGCTGTTAAAAAATGATTTTGCTAGCATACCAACAAAGAAAAAAGAAAGAGACACTCCACCCACATTTGCTTCTCCATATTATCCTGAATGGATATTGTTTTGTGTTAGTTTCTCTTAGCTAGAAATATCGGGGAAAGTATAGAATGAAAAGAGGGGGTGGTGGGTCAAACGGTAACAAAGGCTTTTTGGGACGCTCGGGAAAACTATGATATAATCGGGCGGGTCAAAATAACGACAAATAAAAAATAAAAATAAAAAAAGAAACAATTATGTAACCGTTTCTTAATATGATACCATAGTAATTTGGCACCGGAGAAATCACGGACTTTGGTATTAACCACCAATGTCTGAAAAATTGCCTGACTAGCTTATGCGTTTTCTAAAGCCCAATGCGGTAATAGCAGCAACAGTTTCTGCCAATGGTGCCCCACCTGCATGCAAGCCAAGCATATACAAAACTCATTTTATCCGAAGGGTGTGATTACGGTAGACCACCTGATAGCGAGGTCATGATTGCTATGGTCTCAGGATCAAAGCCTCAGACTCAGATGAGGAGAGAGACGAGGAGAGATCGAAGTTAGACAAATGTGGAGAACAGAAGGTCAATAAGTCGGTTCAAAAAAAGCTAGAAGAAGGTTTGACCGGGACAACCTGAGGTGCGATGGAGAGGGGCATACCAAGCCCCGGTGACATGGCCTCCGGTCGGCTTATAAAATGGTTTTTCTTGACTATTATCTGTCAAACAAAAGTGTCTCACAACAATCGAAAGGAAGGAAAAAAGGGCCCAGGACTGTACATATCCGCCCAGCAAGTCTGTATATTACTACGATAGCCCGTGCTGAGGCTCGCCCTATGATATAATAAATTTTTCGGAGAATTTTGGGGCAGATTTTCGGCCCATTACGTAATGGTTTTTTGCAATTTCAGAAACATATATATGAGCTCATTGGCTTTAAATATCATTACAGCCTATGAGCTCATATATAAGCGATTTTTGTGGAGGTGTTTGGAGAAACCTCGGGGAGATCTAACAATAAGCGAGATCTGTTGGAGAAGAGTTGGAGAAGTGTTGGAGAAGGGTTGGAGAAGTGGAGCAGAAGTACTGGAGAAGTGGAGGAGAGTCCGGAGAGAACAGAGAACAACCATTTGGTTAAGGTTTTGCACCTATTACAATCAAATGCTCCGCCTTTCAGTTAAACCTCTAACCATAGTCTACTGTTAGAGTGTAACCGTGTGAGGAATTTGACAGCTCAGCCAGCACCACCGTATCACAGCACCACAACAGACCAAAAGCCTCTTCCTTGGCTCACGAAATTCCTCTACAATTTTCCGGAACTGATTTTCTTCCGTGATTTTCCATTACTATGACGTTAGGCCTATTGTCTTTTATTTTATTTTTTATTCTATTTTCTTTTTTCAGTTTTATTTTATGCTATAATTCCTCCGAAGCTCTGAGCTCATAGGTCAGACAGGCCCAGAGATTCTACAATCTTATCGGACAGGTTTGTGTATATTCAAACATTTATGAGAGTAGTTAACTTAGTACAAAGGATAATCAGGGATAATATGACTGCTAGTATACCCGTAAGCTCTTAAAACCACTTCTTCGGTTTCTTGACAATTAGATTCCATTCCTTTTGGAACTACAACCGTCTTGGCTCCGGTACTGGTATCATTTGAGTAAGTAGTAGAATTACAAGGTTTCTGGCAAATAATCCATTGATTACATTCATCATAAATCAAATCATTATGATAAACACTGAAAAGACCTACAGATTCATTGAACTGGTGAGTAATATCTAACTGAGGGGTTACCGTTAAATAAGTACTATTTTGAGGGAATCTTGTCAACTGAAGACTAAGATCTTGATTGACAACACCAGTGATATTATAAACCGTAGAATCAATGTTAGCATCAAGAACAACTTCATGATCATTATTATAAACCAATGGTTGAAATCCAACATTCTGTAACCGGCTAGTCATTTGGTACAAGGGCCCATCCTGGTCAATTCTATTTTCAGGAATTTTGTACGCCACTAAATAAAACTCTTCAGAATGTGGGTTTTCAGGTCTAATAGCTGGGTAACCAAGAGAAGAACCAATCAAGGAAGCCAATCCAAGGGTATTAGAAAACTTCATTGTGTTACTAGAGAAATACTACCAGGAAAAAAGGCATCCTTCTTTTCTCCTACTTATATAATATTTCATTGGCCTTTCTACTTTCCTAATACTAAAATCATCTGCTGGACATTCCTTATTCATTATATTAAAAACTGCTATTCATAGATAAATCTGTATCTATTCTTTCTTTATTGAGCTTTTTCTTTTTTTGCAACCCAACGGCTGAGGTTCTAGGCCATGAAATGGGCCCAAAGAGCCGCGGGGGTAAATTTGAACCGTTGGTAGTAAATTTGAGACTGTACTTCTCCCCGAAAATGCTCATCCCATCGGTGAAAAATAATAAAACTTACCCTACCTTTACTCTCATAAACTGATAGCGGGTAACACCTTCACACTAGTTGCAAAATAAACCAACAAACAACAACACCAAGAGAATACCAATTTATTACCACCACACCCCAAAAGTTCTTATAGTATACTAAACATATAATGAACAATCAACAGGAACTAGGAGGGGCCCATGCCCTTCTACAACTAGGATCCAAGAATAAAGATCAAGATAAGTCTAATGACAAGGATAAAGATTCTATCAACCAGCTTGAACACCACAGCGAACATGACCACGGAGACGAAGAAGACGAAGATATCGATGACTCCAAAGCCACTAATCAACAAATCAATGATGCGGTAGAAGCTGCTGTTATGAAATACGTGGGAGGAAACTTGGATGGTGATGACAAGAAATCCAAAAAACGGTTGAATCCAGATGAATTCATGTCAAGTATTGGCGACTTCCATAATTGGACAGGATTCTTAGAAGATGGTATGACTGACCCTACCAATGAAGAGTATCCTCAGCATCAGAATCAACAACTGAGTACTCAAAGTCACAACAATTCTCAAATGTCGTCTCAGGGATTAAATACCACCATTCCCTCTAGTTCCAATAATACTCCTAAACGGAAAAAGAGAAAGACTTTATCACTGTCACAAGAAATTGATCCTGAATTGACAGAGTTGGACTCGAATTCCGAACATGATCAACTTGTCAGAGCGGCCATTCTAGAAACCAGAGAATTGGCCAAACAATTGGGAAGTGCTTATACAAGTTTGAGTCATTTACCGGTCCATCAAGCTCAACAAGTTCTTGCAGCAATGCAAAACTCTGCTGCTAATAACAATGGCAATACTAGAAAAAATGGTAAAAGTTCAGACAATGATAATAATATGATGCTTAATGATTCTATAAGTAATATCAACTATCTTGTTCAGTTGGCCAAAGAGAATGGTAAACAATCTAAGAATTTCAAACCTTTAGATGAACAGACAAATGATTCTGTGAATTTAAGTCAAACCTCCAATGTGGAAGTCAAAAACTTTAGTCATATTACTTCTATTGAACAGTTATCAGACGAAGCATCTAGAATAGCTGTTAGCTGGTATAAAAGCCAACCGGAATCCAGTGGTCCTAGAGCCTTCTCAGATGATGAGATGAGAGCCGTGGAGTACTTTATTGAAGGATATTGCTATTTATTTAAAGTAGACCTCAAACAAGTGTGCCAAAGAATTTGGACCACAGAAAGAAAAAAAGATAATTTCTGGGAATGTTTAACCAAAGTTTTGCCCTATAGATCAAGAGCTTCTGTTTATAAGCATGTAAGAAGAGGGTATCATGTGTTTGATGTAAGAGGAAAATGGAGCCGTGAAGATGATGAGATGCTTACCAAATTGGCCAATACCAAACAAGGAAATTGGAAAGAGATTGGGGCCATGATGGGAAGAATGCCAGAAGATTGTAGGGATAGATGGAGAAATTATATCAAGTGTGGAGAAAACCGATTGATGAGTAGATGGGCTCCAGAAGAAGAAGAAAAATTGAAGCATATAGTTAGTGATATGCTTACCAAACTGAAATTAAATACTATCAATTGGACGCTAGTATCTGAAGCTATGGATGGGACCAGATCTAGAATCCAATGTAGATACAAATGGAATAAGTTAGTTAAACGAGAATCAGTTCTAAGAGCTTCCACCATGGATCTTAATACCAAGTTATGGTTATTTCAAAAATTAAAGAAATTGGGGTATACAAAATTCTCAGAAATTGATTGGCAATTAATCACCAAATTATATAGCGAAGAACATGATAATTCCAATTGGTTACCTTCTGACTTTGAACATGGTTGTGATAAGATGATAACATCTATAAAAAACTATAAGAAAATTGGGTTTGAAGAATTACTTAACAGATTGATAGAGGGGAATTTGACTGGAAATAAAGATGATCTGACGTTAAAACATGCTTTGTCAGAGAGACAGGGCCCAGTAGAAGATGAGATCAAAGATGAGGGAGACTATATGTGGAGATGATCCTATTATATAGATACCCTATTGTATACTAATAACAGAGATATATCTATAAGTTTACTTCTTTTTCTTCTCTTTCTTCTCTATAACTTCACTGTTCACTTCTCAATAAATTCTAGCCTCTACTGAAGATCGTGCACCTCACAATCCGCGATCTAGTTTATAGTCTTAAACAAACACCGTGAACTGGCCAACTAGATCAACACTACGCCATGATCAATTATGACGACAATGAATCCAACTTGTTGTCGTTCTACGGTATAAAGACCTTGGCCCCCACAAGTTTGAACGATCTTAATTTAAATGATATCAGTATACCGCGAGAGAGTTCCCAACAATCAGCTGGAGCAGACTCTCAGAATGATCCACAAGACCAAGACTACATCGACACCAATGACTTACAAATGGATGATGACAAGCTCGACAAGTTGACCATCGATGAGCAATTTAATCTTTTGAATAAATTGGTCAAGTATGATAAGGGAAGTAACTCCAAGTATCAGTATTTCGATGATGATTTAGAAGATCCTTTGAGAGGGTCTGGTACCAATGTTGTTAAAGACTTGATTAGTCGACAAGTGATAATGTCTAAAAATGATCCTTCGATTAACGAGTACCTTATAGCTTCCAGAGAATTCAACAGTCAAAAATTCTTAACCACAGTTCATAAAGACACCTCTATGGAAAGTCTCATGAAATATCTACAATTTTTAGAGACTAACATTGAAAGTCAGCAGCTGGAATTGAAACAGGTTATTGATGATAACTTTGTAAATTTCATTAATTGTAAAGACTCAATAGATGAAATATTGGTGCTTTTCAAAAAGCTGAAGACTAGAGCCCAACAAGAAATGGAAAAAATCCGAATTTTTAATCCTCAAAGACAACGTAATATGAAGCAAGATAATAACTTTTTAATAAATGAGTTAGAAGAATCCATTAAGAACTTAACCTTGGCTACATCTATGATGATTAGACCCATTTCGGATAATAACTTGAAAGAACAAAAGATTTTTAAGATTATTGAATTCATAAATAAGAATAAATTTCTCTTTGATTTGCCGTCAAACTTAATCAAGAACATTGTTAATCAAAACCACGATCAAATCATTGAAGACTTACAAAATTATACCACTCACAAACAGTACTTGATCAGTCAAGAGAATTATAAAATGAATCTATTAGCCAAGAGTATGAAAAAGGAGTCGAAGGCTACCAACGAAGAAATTGATACCCTTAAACAAGAGTATCAAAGTATTAATACATTGGTAGTTAAGATTTTCACTCAAGTGGATAGAATTATTGAGGAATATAGAAAATCTATTTATAATCAATTACTATCATTTGATCATGAAATTGTTGGCAAACCATCTAGAGTTAATAATACCAAATTTTTATCATTGGTCGATAAAATTGACCAGTTGAATGGTGACTCCAACAAAAACACCAAGTATTCTCCAATAAATATGTTTTTGAAAACTCAGTTGGTTAAAAGTAATAAGGATTTACTTTATCAGCTAACCAAATTTGAAGAACGGTTCAGTAGCATGCAAAAGAAACTTTCAGATTATATGGAAAGTTTGAATGATTATAGAGAAGATGGGTCATATGTCAAGTTTATTGGCGATAAGTATAAGAGTCTTCAAGAGTATGTCAACGCCTCCAGTATGACGAAATTCCCCAAATTTGAAGAAAAAGAACAAATCGTGAATGAAATATTTGACAGTAGTGACAATTTAGATTTGTCATTAATCAATGAAACTTGGCTTGTTTTCTTGAATTTTGTTAATTACTTATACGAAAACTATTTGAAAAATATCACCAAGTTTATCAACAACTACAACTACTACATCAATAATAATGAAAACATCGATACTTCAGGGGAGATTAGACTTGAATTTTTGAATCTGATTGATGAAATCAGTAATAAGTTATTTAAAATTTTCACCACCAATCCAATGACTAATGGATCCAATGACTTGATGGAATCATCTCCTAAGAATTACAGTAATATCTTACCATTCTATACCAATTCTTTATCAACAATATTTTACTTGACCAGAATAAGTGATAGAATTAACTTGATCTTAACTAGTTTTGGAAAGAATATCACCATTATTGGGAATATTGGTAAAAACCCTGAGACCAATAAAATCATAAAGAACTTGAGAAATATTTCGGGGGCCATAAACCAAAAGATCCTAGAAGCTACCTGCTCTGTCTGGGTGAATGACTGCTCCCAATTTTATGATTTAGAAACATGGGAAATTGATGAGAAGCTTTTCAATGGGTCTGATGATACTAACGATGCCGATGAAAATGATTCAACCAGTAGAAATACCAAGTTAATCAATGTGATTGAAATCTATGGAATGTACATGTTGAAGAAAATTAATCAACTAGTGTTCATCACCAATGTTAACGAGGAAGATCAAGAACAGCCATATATTAAGATCGTCACCACTTACCCTAACAAAAAGATGTTGGTGTCAATCGAGATTCAATTCATGAGATGCTTGAGTATACTAGTGGATACTATAATGAAGCGGTATAACATCGAGTTACAAAAATCGACTAGTCAGTTTGATAGTTTCAAGATACTCACGATGAATAACTTTGACAAAATTTCCAGAAAGATTTATCCCAACTTGATCAAATATTATGATCTCAAGTTTGAGAAAAACTTGGGAGACCAAAATTTGAAACTCTTCAGTGATATTGATAAGGTCAATTTGACAATATTGGATGATATCTTATCTAAAGAGAAGGTGGTATTGGATGATAGTCTAATAAAATTCTTTAACAAATTGAATCAAACTCGTAATGGTTACAAAGAACCAGATGGAATTAAGATAGATAATCTTATTTATGAGATTTTGATTCATTTTGTGAAATTGGTTTACAACATTAAACCTATCACAAATAAATCTATCTTCATCAATATTATTCATGACTTACAAAACTTTTTCTTGAAAAACTTCTTGGACTATTTTAGGAAATTAAATTTAACTGTCAAAGGTATCGATATCATTTTAGTCAACTTGAAATTGGATATCAACTTTTTTATTGAAATTTTTGAACCTTCAAACATGCTCAAATTGAATGAGTATAATTTCAACATCGCTGAAATCATCTTGAATCTAATCAATGAGAAACAAGTAGAATTGGGTCATGATGTAATCAATGATAAAGATTTCGATAAGATTCTTATTAAAGGTTTAAGAGATAGTGCCAACCAATTTGATTGTTTAAGCAGATGAAGTAGAGTTTAATAAATAATTTTTTTTTTGGCCCTTGTATATTAGAAACAATATAAGTAAAATCCCATACTCGACTCTCTATTCCCTAAAATTCCCTTTGTAATACATATGTATATATACACATAGTAAGTGTGTGTGTGTGTGTGTGTGTGTGTGTTTGTGTGAAAATAAAAGTAATTATAATTTCATCAAAGTTTCTCTAATGAGCGCTTTCGGTTTTCTCAGCAGTAGTAGCTAAGACCTTCTCAGTTTTATCTTCAGTAGATTCAGATTCTGGATCAGCATCGAATCTTTGGTTCTTGACTCTTTCGAACAAGTCATCTTGTTGTTGTTTGTTCAATTCATATTTGGATTTACCCTTAATATGATACATTGGGTTCAACTTGTTTAAGGTTAAGTCCTTGGTGAAAGGTAAGTGACCTCTCTTTTCTTGGAATAACATTAAACCCAATACAACAATCAAAACTAACCAGTAAATATTGTAAGAAATCACTGAACCATAAGTGGCAGAATTTTGCCAACCTAAAAGAGCATTGAAGACATCCCAACCATTATCAGTTTCTGGGTTACAACAGTTAACGTGCCAGACAGATTTACTGATATCATAAGTACCAGGACCAGATCCGTTTTCAGAAGCATCACCACCAGTTTTTTGATTATAAACATAGGTTTCAAAGTACCAAATACCTCTTGAAAATAAACCAGCCGAGATTAAATATAAAACCCCAGTGGAAAAAATCAAAAAGATTTGTAAAGAAACAGTGGAACCAAAGTAATATAACATGTAACCAACAGCAATACCGGCAATTAAACCACAAATAACTGGAAGTGGGAAAGAAGTAGCAGGAGAATTTAATCCAACCCCACCAACGAAAACAACAGCTTCTAACCCTTCTCTCAAACAAGTGATGAAAGGTAAGATGAACATACAATATTTCTTAGTGTAAAATCCAATGTTGAATCTTTTTCCATTGCTTGGTTTATGTAAAATAGCTTGAGCCAATTTTACTCTCCATTTTTCTTTCATCTTATTAATTCTTAACATGGCAATTCCCATTAAGGAAATCAACACGGTAGCGATAATACAGAAAACACCTTCCCATAAATCTTCCGAGTTAGCCCAAATATCTTTACCTAAAGAATAGAAAGTTCCAATAAAGGCAGCACCAAGAATTAAACAAACCAAAACTCCCAATATTGACCCCAACCAAACTTGCCATTTTAATTTCTTATAAGTGACAGGATCATCTGAAGCACCACCTAACCCTTGTTTAAGAAAGGCTAATAACACCGAGACCACCACAATAGCTTCTAAAGCTTCTCTGAAGACAATAAAAAAGATTTGAACGTTAAAGACGTCAGCCATTTTTAAAGTACCTTTTCTCCTTGTTCCAACAACGTTTTTTTTTTAAAACTTAATATACTAATATAATAACACAGGTATACAGTATGTACCAAAATACATACAATATACTATATATAAATGTATATATATAATATGTAGTTACAGGGAGGGTAAATTAGAGAAAAAAGGGTGAAGAAATTGCAAAAAATATGGGGCGGGAATATCCCTTATTTTATAGTGGCCTGAAAAAAAAAATTTAAATTGCAAATCCTTATGAAAAATTTCAACCAATGGCAGCATTGTAACTTTAAAGTCGGATTTGACAGATCCTTAATCAGGCGATTAATGGCCACCTGGTGGGTTATTTTTTCCTACTATGGATTAAGTGTTACAAGTATATACATATATATGTCCCTACGAATGCCCATGTCAGTTTATAGGGCACCAAAGCTACATATACAGAGACACGGGACACAAGTTTGGAATCTGTCACATCCCCATTTGAAAGGCTTTTTTTTTGACATTGATTGGTTTGACGTGGTCGTGCGTGCCCAAACACATTTTATCAGATTAATCAGTACCATAACCAGAACGGCTGTTCGGGTAACAAAGGCAGAGTCACAAAACTTTTTACGGCCCTTCGGGTTTCCGGTTATATAGTAGAATGATACAAATATAGTAAGGCTTAAAAGACGCCGTTGGTAAAATACGGCTTATAAAGTTAATAAAGTAACAATAAAGTATGTAGTATTAACATCCTATTGTCCAGGCGAATAAGGTTTCCTCCATTGATCTTTAATATGGGAGTAAGGCGCCGGAATCGGCATTTTCCCGGCTTTACTTTTGGGTAGTTTTAGATACTTTAACTTTGGCTCTGTATATGAAGTATGCTTTTAAATTCCTAGAACCGTTTATCGGTGTTAATTGGTTTGTCATTTGATGTTACTAGAACCAAAGTGTTAGGGAGACTTTACTGCGAGAATACTGGGAGCATCTAAAGCGACGGGCCTAAAGCCTCAGGCAGCGGACCAAAGACTAAATTTCGCGAAAAGTTGCAATCCTTTATAAGCTGTCAATGAACCAATTATGGTCTTTGAGAGGCCATTTTAATAGTATAACCAATATACAAACATTTCGAAATGACCAGGTGATCACCGCAGATGAGAATGGCTGGATAATAATATGGAATCTTTTAAACCATCGGCCCAGAGGGTGTTGGAAAGGCCATGATAATTCGATTATTTCTATGAAAGTGTTACCTCAAGACTATTTATTCACTCATTCCAAAGATGGTGAAGTCAGATTTTGGTTGATCAACGATTTTGAATTGGAAAAAGTGTCTAAGGACTTGCCAGATGTCTCATTTAATACTATCAACATGTTACAAACAAAAGAATTCCAGACACTTCTCACTAAATATCCGCAACCCAGCTTTGATTCAATTCCAGTGAATAACTTGAACTATTGTAATATCGATTTCAATGTGGCAACAAATCTTTTGGTGACTCCTGCTACTTTAGATGCCAACAACTTTGATATTTACCGAGTGAACTATGAAAAAGAATTCAATCTCTCTCGATTAGTTCAAAACTTTGACCCCTGGCCCTTGGTAAAGAAATTAACTTTGGCTCAAGAGTTTGGTACTGACCCAAATGGAGCTGAGGATATTGAAGAAGTGAACGAAACTAAAAGAGATGGGTTAGGGATTATGATGAAAATCAAATTTATTACCACTGATGTATTTTTTGTGGGATATGAGTCTGGCCATATCTTAGGATTTCGTCTTCAAGACCCTCAGTATAGTTCCACCAACACTTCCACAAAGTATTCAAAGGATCGACTGATTATAAATAAAGATATGAAAGTCACCTTAATCTATGTCAACGAGTTCCATACCCCCAATCCAATATTAACTATGGAATATTTCAATTCAACGTTGATGGTAGGAGCCACCCTGAAGGTTCTTTCTGTACATAATATTGATAAATACGTCAATGGAGACCTGTCACCAGCTGTGGATTCAAACATCAACACTTTTAATTTGAAATACGCCGGGATCCAGTCCATTCAATTCCATGACAATAAATATATCATTGGGTTCTGGAATGGGATGATAAAGACATTTGACCTTACATTCAACCAGGTCCACAGATTTCATCTCAAGCTTCCCAATTTAGCTCCACTTGAGTCAAACGAAGCCAACACCCAAAAGAATATTGAGTCAAATGTAAAACTTTCGGTGTTGAAATCAATCAACGTTTCTAGTGAGAACCAGCCTCAAAGATCTAAATACAAACAGATGGTCATACGCAAAAAGCTCAAAGGCTCATTACTAATGGCAGGCTATAACGATGGGAAATTGTTAGCGTTTGAGTTGACTCAATAGCATACGAAGTCATGATAAAAATGCGTATATACTTGTATTTAGTTATGTATTATAAATATGATAAACCTAGACTAGGTGTTGATGGGGATATCTCTTTTGAAGTTTGTATGGCTTGAGTTGTTACGACTGTGGCCTGGTTGAGGATGGGAGTTTGAATGAGCTTGGGAATGGGAATGGGAGTGGGAATAGTTATTATTTCCATACATGGATCTTCTTTTACTGCTATTATTATTATTATTATTATTGTTTCTGAATTTGGGTTTGTTCTCGTTAATATTATTGGATGGAGGAGTTGGAGTTCTTGCTTTCTCAAATTTATTATCATGATTATTGCTGTGGTTATTATTTGGAAATTGATGTTTCTTCTTTTTATTTTTAGACTTCAAGGTGTTTTGTCTTGAAAGTTTTGGCTCTTCAATCAATGTAGCTTCTTCATCAAAAGAAGAATTTGAATTTATGGCTTCAGTCGAATCGGCCAATATCTCATCAAGATTTATTTCCGGTTTAGCAACAGGTATAGAACCATTTTGATCTTTAGGTTGATCTTGTTGTTTCTGATTATATTCATTTATCTTAAGGACTAAATCAGGATACTTTTCTCGTAACAATAATAAATTATCTAAATTATCTTGTAAGATTTGTTTGGTATCCTGACCATGAATCTTCGACAGCGAAGCCAATTTAGTTAATAATTCCAATATAGATTTATTCTTATTGAAATATAAATTATCCAAAGTTTTCCGTTTGTTCGTTAACCCATCCAATAAAGTATCAACATCTTTATCATTATTATTAAAATTAGCCACCAATTGCTCATATTTATTTAAATATTCCAATTTAAATTTCTTGAAATTTTCATTTAATTTCAGCACTTCAGACTCATAATGTCTCTTATATTCCAACTGAGAAGCCGTCAAGGCATCATAAGCAATCTTTAACCGTTCAAATTCCGCTGTAGAACTAGCACTCAGTTCTTGTAAATTATCGCATCTGATTTTCATATTTTTATTATTCATTTTCAACTGATCATTATTTGATATCAAATCACCATGTTCAGTCTCCAAGTCCAATATTCTCCGCTCTTTCCGTTTCAATAAAGCGTTTATCATATCATTTTCATGTTTGGCGTTAGCTAATTGATCAATATACAGCTCATTCTTTTTATTGGCCAACTCATACTTTTTCTTATAGTTATTATTCGAAGTTTTCACATTTTCCAACTCTTCTTTCAACTGATCGATTTCCCCATGTAAAGAGTCGATCACCTTGGAAGATGTGGGCTTTTTGCTCGGGCTTTCGTCCATCTCTGATGTTCTAGGGTCCTTAGGAAAAAGTTCAGGTCCTGTGTTTTTATTTTTCTTGTTGACGATCTGTTTGATTTGTAAACACGCGGCGCACGACCGGGCTTATGTAAGACAGATATACGATAGTCCTTACATGATTTTTACTTCTGCATATGCACGGAATTATGTATACGACATGGAAGGTAAGAATATGGGCTAGGTCTATGGGGCTTTAAATCCACTCAAACTCTCCTTGTTAATATAATATAACCTCTACAAGCCATAGATCCAAATCATTATCTAATATTGAGTACCGCACTCACATTGTGAAGACAACTTAGGCTAATTGAAGGCTAAATGCGGCAGGTGTACATTTGACAGATCTTATCTCATTATATAGCAATCTGCTACATATAAGTTTTTTTTCCATGAATTCCCATCCAATTGATATCGAAAAGCATTCCCTTGACCCTGCCCAACTTAAGTCAGAGGCATTGGACCTTGTTGATGGAATTCCGGACTGGCAACCAAATAAATCTTTCGATCATAAAATACCATTTAAATCCATTAATCTGCAAACTCCAGTCACAACCAAAACTTATAATAAAAACTTGAATAATGACTATTGGGTAGCAAGGTACACGATTTTATCCGAAACTTTGACCGAAGCATTCCAATCTAAGTTTCAGGATTACTTAATAGGATCTTTACCCATAGCTCCTGAGGATAACCACACAACACATGAAAAGAATTATATCCATGATTTGTTCCACTTTGAGTTAAAACCAATAGACTCCCAGAGTTACATTATCAAAACTTATTATAAATTGCCCTTTCCCCTTTCTAAGAGAATCTTTTATAATTATGTTCATATTGTCAAGGAATCTGATTATTCCTTGGTGATTTCTTTGTCTATTGAACCCAAGAATTTTGAACCAGAAAATCAATCTGAGTCCGGGTTTACCATTGGTAATTATACCTCTGTGGAGCGAATTACTATAAAAGATAAGAAAATGCATTGGATTATGGCTACAGCCTCTAACCCAAATGGTAATGTACCTTTCTGGATAACCAAAATGGGTTTACCAGGAGCTGTTGTCAATGATGTTCCGGGGTTTTTACAGTACTGTGATGAGAATTAATGTAATTAAAATATGCATTTGAATGTATTTATGCCTCTAAGTATCACCATTGACAATAAAGTTCTCAAACCATAGTCTAACATCTTCTCCTAAATTATCCAAAAAGTCTAATTTAAAATCATCATCTGGTATGATAGAATTTAAATTTGATGCTTTCAATTGGTTGATAAGAGCTTTTTTCTTCCTAGCGTTACTATCATTACTTCCTATGGCACTAGCGTTATTATTGACATTTTTGATGATCACGATGAATTTATCTTCAAACTTTATATAGTAAAACATCCAGTCATTAATTTTGTTAGTACTGAATTTATGAAAATATTCGTTTATGCTATTATCACGGAAAAACTCTGTTTCTTGTAGAAAGAATAAATCGGATAGTTGATCATGGAGATAGAACATGACATTCCGAATATTCAAATTGGCTTTGTTTAACTGATTAATTTGTTCAAGATTAATTGGCAATGGTAAGTATGGCAAAGAAGATTTGATTTTATTTTCAGCTTGGTCGTATACAATGAAGAAGAAATCACTGTCTAATTGTTGTCCTATTCCACCTTCACCATTTTGAATCATTCCGTTAACAGATCTGGGTAAGGAACCAATACTACTTTCCATAGTAGTTTCCCCAGTTACGTCAGTTCCGTTAACTATCATTTCTATATTATTTATAGTTGGAACCAAAATATCTTTGCTCAAATCTTTATAAAAATTCATTTCGTCAAGTATTGTGATTGATGACTTGTAGATCAACACCATATAAAGATCGTTTTTCATATATATGATCAACAGGTATTCTTGTTCCTCATATTTCCCATCAGGTAATTTTGTATCTAGATAAACGAGTTTTCTGTGGATGAGGTCTATGCCTGTTGCTGGATCATTAACTAACCCTACCACATAATCTCCTTGGGTTTCATCAGCCTCGAGCCCATCTCCATTTGCTGTGGAATCAGCAGCTTCATCACCCCAATTCCCGAATTTAAGATATGATGGCACTTTGAACCAGCCAGAACTGTCACCATTTGAGGGGTTAGAAGACTCCGAATCAGGCCGCAATTGAAGATTCATCATGCTATTCATGGTATAATGTATAGGCAGAATAACTAAATTATTCGTTAAGTTTATTGGATTTAACAAATCAGCAGCAAGACTTGCCGAGTGTCTGAAGAAACCTTCATCTATTTCTTGAGAGGAATTCTGCTCCTGATTGATTCCTTCAGCCAACTCCAAGTTTATATTATCTTTCATAACCTGTGAAGACGAGAATAAATCATCATTACTCAATTTGGTCAACTTCTCAGTAGTTAATTTCTCATGATAATCATAATACTCTAGGTAGTTGTATATGTCTATGAGAGAGCTTTTCAGAATTGAATTGTCATGAATATCCTCATCATAAGAATTATTACAGTAAATAAGCCCATATTTTTTTGGAAGGGTCTTGTTGAAATGTCCCACTATAACTCCCTTTGGAGTTTTATCTTTAGCAGACCCTTCCACATTTAGAATCTGATCGATTTCATATTTCATGTTATAATTCAATTCTATTGAAGACTTTTTGTATAAATCAGTTCTATAATTAGCATTTCGATTGGAACGAACATTATTGAAAAAACCCAAGAATCCTCGATAGTTTAAACTATTAGTCCATTTTACCGTAGGTGGGAACTTAAAGTTCTCGGAATTATAATTGGTTAAAAACCCCGACCAGTGTTCCTTCATCAAGTTCTTCAAAAGCTCTGGGTTGAATTCTTTAATTATATTTGCAAAACTTGTATTCAACAATTTGAAGAATTTATATGAAGTGTTAATCAATTCAATCATTTGGTGATTGATTGCAGCTCTTTTAATGCCATCTTCAGGCATTGAGATGGAACACGCCAAACGGAAATCCTTTTCAATTCTCTTGACGATTATCGTTGACTTTTCTGCCTTAATAACCTTAGCTTCATCATTATTCTCATTCTCCACAATATTATTGACATTATCATTATTCTCATTATCTTCATTAAAACTATCAGAAAGACCTTCAATGGCTTGTATCAACCCAATGATTCGTATTTGCTCTACTTTGTTCGACTCTATATTATCACCTTCAGTATTGTCAGACACAAAACAAAAGATCTGTTGTAGTAGTTCCTCATTGGTTTCTCCTTTACCACTAATGTAACCCGGATGGAATATGGTGATATACTTCAATTTCGGGGTTTTACCTTGGATGGTTCTTAGATAGTCATTCTTCCTGGTCCCTTCATTGTCGATGTTTGTCAATTTGGGTATGAATTGGCTGATATAATTACTCATTGAAGTAGAAGATATCTTATCTAGCACGCACAATACACTTAAAATACTCGCACAAAATTATCGCCAATTTACTTACTACAAAATGCTATATAGTATGGCCCTAGGGAATCCACAAATCATTCCAGCCAATGGTCTTCCTGACAGCATTGGAAAACCCTTCGTTATACTTGACCCATATCCGAGTAACTTCAGGGACTTCCTTAGGCTGTTGTAATTGAGTCGACATCCCGTCATATTGTCCCTTGAAAAAGTCTAAACTACTAGAAGCTTTCTGTCTTTTCTCTTTTTGATCGGATTTAGTATCATCTTTTATAGTTTCAGTAGCAGGAGCTGAATCCAATTTATCAAGTTTCCGCTTCTGAGTCTTGTGCTGCATTTCAAGTCTTTCAAGTTCGGCTTTCAACATTGGGAAAAACCATCTTCTCTTTAATTGAATTTGTTTTCTAATGGTATCAAAAGAGGAGGAATTAGCTTCTGAGTCAAACAAAACCAAGGCATCAATATTAGGGTTGATTTCCAACGTCACTTGATTTGTGTCAGCGTCTCTTAATGATTCCAAGTTGATGCCAAAATCTTTAAATAAACTGGCAGCTTTTTCAAGACCTCTTTGATCAAATTCACTCAAGGCTGATTTCAGTTTCATCAGAAGAGATCCGGAACTTCCACTAGAAGTCATGTCTGGAGCTAATAACTTATAAACCATTGGTAAGAAATATAATCCAAACGACTCGTTATCTTCAAAGCCACCACCTATACTTAATTTTAAATTAATGGGGATATTAGATATAAATCGTTTGATAATGGATTTATTCAACTTCTTTTGTTCGCTGGATTCATATTCAATACTTTTTATATCAGGAATCAATTGCTTGTTGACTTTTTGTGGATTTATTTCACTGAATAAAGTCCAGAACTTCATATTAACCAAACTTGAATAATGGGAGATTTCGTTATTATTACCTAGTCTGTCATAGAAATCAAGCCAATCACTCAATTCACATGGTTTGGTCAATGAATCGTCTTGGAAATGTACCGCATCCAAATATCGATTGAAACAACCTCTAATGACTTTATCTAGAGTACCACTAGAACTCGATGCACTTTTACCACTACCATCTAAGATAATATTCATCAATTGATCAAAATCATCTTCTTTGGATAATTGTGGGTTTCTTTTGAACAACATATCCGTCAATCTAAACCAAGATAACTGGGCATCCTTATTCAGTTTAAGCAGTAGATTATCTGAAATTAAACTCTCTGGTTTCCGGCCACTGAATTGTAAATGATTAATACAAGCTCGAATATCCCCCTCACAAATTTCCACAATTTCACTGATTTCTTGATAATCCAAATCCAATCGTTCTTGTTCACTAATGGTCTTAATGAATTCTTTAACGGATTTTAATGCTTTACCACCAGACTTTACTCCTGATGTGGTTTTTTGAAACGCTGGTTTTCTGAAGGTAATGATTTCCGACATCGATCTTAATTTGTCCATATTGAAACCTCCATATGATCTGTTATTATTGCTATAAGCGTCATTGGCAATACATATAATCGGACGGTTTAATAAACTGTCTTTCTTTTTGGATTTGGTCTTCTTTCCATCTTGATACAGATTATTATTATTATAGGATTTATTTAATGCTCTCTGATCAGATAAGTTCAACTCATGCAACACTCGAATAATATCACTGGAATTACCAGCCGTATCAATCTCATCTATTACTAGACACGTAGGACGGCCATTACTAGTAATTTTGTTCCCATTGGTTTGAATAGAATTGGAAGTCAAGGCATTTTGGATTTTCAACCTTAAGGATGACACCACATTATTGTGATTATTTAAATTACCACCAGAAGTATTGCTGTTAGGTAGCACATCCATACTATTGGCAGCATTCAATTCTTCCACATTATACCCTAATTGTTTAGCAATAATATGAACGGCAGCGGTTTTCCCAATACCTGAAGGACCATTTATCAAAAGGAATTTACGTAGAGGCCGTCCAAAAGAATCAACCGTTTCCACGTCTTCTTCGTCTGCGTAATCATGAAACACTATACTGGACCATTTCCGTAACCAATGAGACATCATACGGTATTGTCTATCATTCCCAGCTGAACACAATTGAATGTACCGTTTAGGCCGGTATTTTTCCGTCCAAACCATCGTGGGTTTATGGGTCTTAACGGCAGTCGCTTCCTGATCCAATAATCTTTGGTTTTCTTTAATAGCTTGCCGCTCTTTGGCTTTTTGAAATAACAGATCCATATCCATTAACGAGAGCTCATCAGATTGGCCCAAGCCAGTATGTTCAATATCCACGTTTCTGTTGGTTTTACGTTTTAAGGTGATGGTTTTACCATTTAGCAATTTGACTTGCTTGCCTGTTCCATCAAAATTACTAAGATCATTATCAACTTGTGACTCTTGTGGAGGCTGGAAGAGTAAAGATCCATTCATATCTAGCACATCTGCTTCTTCAGACCCTTTCTCTACTTCCAGGGTTTGTGCACCTTGTTCCATCAGAGTCTCATCGATTCCACTGGGCACGGCGAACAACGGGGAATCCGTCATGTCCAACTGTAACGGGTTTTCCATGTTCTACTCTGGTATAGTTAACAAATACATTATCTTCTATTTACTAAGTACGCGCTCTTTTTCGGTAGAGACACACTTTCTCTATACCCTGACGCGACCGCGCCGGAAAAACTCTGGGGAACTGGCAGCTAAGTGCATCAAACTCCATGAGGAAGCTTACAATGGTGCATTAAACTATTCCGAGGGTTTTTAAAACCCGCTTGTTCCCAGGTGGTAAAATTAACGTTTTGGTATGCAGCTTGGTGCTGTTCAATGTAGTCCGTTGTGGGGTATCCGTGGGGATTACACGTCATGATGTCATCATCATTTTTCGGTTGATAAATCCGGATATAGTCGATCTCAAATACTGCAGGAAATTCTAAAGATGCAAAATCAACTTGCAGCCAAGTTTGAGATAATCCGAGATTGAATACTAACGACATTGGTTCTTTGGAGATTTGACGCCAACCTATATTATTGGTAGGATGTAAAGCATCACCTCTTAACCCCATGGTTGGTTCATCAGCATTAAAAAATTGAATATAACTGTCTCTTTCCAGGGTTTTCTCACTCATATATTCAAACCCATACTTCTGGAAATATGTGGGGTTTGAAATGGTTTGTTTATTATCTGAATCGTTTCGAATACTATGGAACCAAGTATCGTTTAATATCGTAGCAGCAGCAATAGCTTCTTGAAGAGGAGCCCCCGTATCTGGTTTCATGGAAGTAATATTTGAATTTTCAATACTCATGAAATCATAATCTGGTCTCCACCAAGGATCAAATGGAGCGACTTGAAGAGTTTGAATTCCTAAACTGGTTTTATCATTTGGATTATGGAATCCTTCAATCAAATCAATTTCAGGGGCACCTCTTCCGGTTCCTAAATTGGGATGGTCTTCCCCATAACAAGTACATTTACTTAACCTTTGACCAGGAAGAAATGAGATTCCATCCGGCAGAGACTGATTAGGAGTGATTCCATAATCACACTCATCATAAGTATAGGGCCATACTCCATCAGTACTAGCCTGATACCCAGGCCTAGCTAAATTCCCAAGACTCCATACGGCAGGCCATAATCCATTCTCTTGGGAGTATCCTGGCATTTTCACACTCACTTCCACTATAGCATTTTTACTGAAACATAATTGGTTCCAGCTTTGAAGCATTCCTGATCTATAAAGTAAATCATTTGTGGGGAACGCATCCAAAGTGATACGGAGACTTCCGTTCTGGGTTCCCACCATCTCAGGAATATAGTATTCCAAATCATTGGTAGCAGCATAATGAATGTCTACAGCGTTGAAAAACTGGTCTTCTCCTTCAAAGAAAGTTCTTCCATCAGCATTAAACTCATCTGAGAATACCAATTCCCAAACATCATCATTCACAAGGCTTGACCGCTCAAGGGCATCTTTTGGAGTATCAGGGTCAACAAGACTCGTTCTAATGGCAGATAAGTGGGGATAGGAATAGGGCGAAAGCACCTCATACACTTCAGGAGGAACTGGGCTAAGATATCTCTTTGCAACCGTGATCAAATATCCCATGGAGCCAAAGATAAGAATACTAAACACTGCAAATACTGCAAACACTTGTCCATAATGGTAATGGGTGAGATAAATGAATGGGTTAAAGTAATCAATTTTTCTCTTGAATGGGTTTGGATCTGGTGGGAATTCATTATTGATGTTTTGCAAGTCTTCCTCCGTCATAATCAAATCACCAATCTCAAGTCTGTTGAGGTTGATATCAGGCAATCTTTCTGGTGAAGGTGTGGCCTGGTTTGTGCTGGCTGTTGTTTCAAATGAAGACACATTGGAACTATTTGTGGTAGAAGAAGGCACACTATATGAATAATAATAGTATGGATCCTCTACATCTTTCAATCTATGAGAATAATCACCTTTTACAAAATACCGAGAGTTCTCTCGAGCTTTAGTCACAATCGACATATCTGACTTTTGTCTAGTATGCCATTCATTTTGCTTATAAAAGTTTGGATGTCTTTTCCTCGAGTCGTTGGAATCATTACTGGAAGAAGTATCTTGACTAGGGAAGGTTTGATGGTTTCTACGTTCCCGACTCTGTTCCAGTAAATCTGTAGAACTACCATCAACAGTTTTTTTATTAAGGAAATTTAACTCCACCACTGAATTGTTATTAGAGTGAAGCAATCCTTGATATCTTTGAGGAATACTTTGTTCAGAAGCTTTCCTGTCAAGATTTTCAAACAGCTGAGTTGAAGGAGAAGCATCACTGATTGTTGCAGCCACTGGTTCTGGCTCAGTCAAATCAAACGATGCTTTTGGTCTACCCATTATGAACAATTTACGTATTTAAATCTAGAAATCTGGCTATTAGAGCTATAAATAAGGCTTTCAAAGTTGGTTTATATGACTAAATACCCTCATATGTCAAGGCAAGGATAGACGAAAAGACACAAAAAAGAAACTTTAACCATTGCAGAAAGCAAAGGTATCTCAAACCTTCATGAGTGGGGCTCGAAAGTATAAGCATATAAAAAGAAAACAATGAAACAATGAACCTCTACTAAATTGCAAACGAAACAATAGGTGAAACTATGGATTTGAAATGGCCTCGCTTCATTTTGCATCCATTTACATACATAGCCTATTATGGCATTTCAAAGGCGTAAAGCTAAAAAAAGGTATAGCCTTACGACGATAGATTTTCAGATATATTAAACTATAACTCTATAATGTCTTTAAGGCGTTTAACCCGTTTAGCATATGTTAAAATAGACCTTACTCGTTGTTAAGTGGCTGCAACTGGAAAGTATAGTAAACTTTTTTTTTTTCGGTGAGAAGTCCCTAATTTAATTAGGGTTGCAGATAAGACACCGCAAGTTACGGCCACGGACAAAATCGGGAAAGTATAAGCATGGGAGAGTTTTAGGCTCCACACGAAGCACGTCAAAAGAAATATCAAAATTAATCAGAATCTAAAGCTCCATACATCAACGATTACATAAGTACATAAGCATACATATGGAGATACATATAATATTATAAGAGGGAAGGTAGGGGTAATCAGGGTTACTTTAAGCTAAAAGCTTTTGGAGCTTCACCTTCAGGACCAATGTATTCAGCAACTCTCCAAGGACCTTCATCATTCAACATTAATTCTTCTTCAGTTACATCAGATTGACCCCCAAATTTCTTTGGTAAATTATCTGGAGGAATTTGTTTTAATAATTCTTTAGGATAACTTGAACCTAAAATAAAAATTTTAGAAACAGTAACAGGATCCAAGAATGGTTTAAACATTTTAAAAGCAGTAGAAAATCCAAATGGAGCATTAATACAATAAAATTTCCCCATTCTTTCTGGATAAAAATCTTGACCTATTTTAGAAGCTTCTTTAACATAACCAACCACTTGATAAGCAGAAGAAATGGATATACCTTTTAAATCCAATATAGTACATGAAGTTTCTACCAAATACCCTTGTTTTCTGGAACAAGCTGGTAATCTATTATTAGTAAAAGCTTCATATTCCCATACTAAATTCTTCAACATTCTATCTTGAGTAGTGATTTTTAACATTTCTGGTAAATAAACTTTCCCTAATTCTTCATAATAAACTGGTCTACCATCTTTATCAGTTTTATGATAATATTGGGGATACATTTTAGCAACTAAAGGTTTTTCATCATAATGGAAATCAGTTAAAATGGTATCAGTACCAAATTCTTTTCTCCATTTTTCACAATTGACAAACATTTGTTTAGCTTTAGCTAAATCAAATTTCCGAGCTCTTAAAAATCTTAATAAAGAAGCTTTATCTAATCTTTTTTCATAGCCCATTTGTTTTAAATCGTGTTCAAATTGCTGCCAGATTTGCTCTTGTTCTTCAGTCAAATTAGAAGTGTACCCAGTTTGTTGGGTTGGGGCAGCCACCTGTGGGTATGATGCTAAGATTTCTTGTTCGGTAGCCATTTTTTTCTCTATATCGGTTAAACTTAATTAAACGGTGATGGAACTGACGTATATCGGTTTCTAATCTATGTGACTTGACACGTTAGTCAATTAATCTCTATATTGGTGTACGGAGTAAATGTCAAAGTGTTTTCCACTATGATACAGGCTATATTTCCCGTGTGTGAACGTCTATAAAACGTTTATTACCCAATACCAGGACCCGAAAAACCAATGGTAGTGAAACCAAACAGCAAGACGAAATTTGTATTTATTAGCATTCCGGCTGCTGGCGCGCTCGGGCAAAAATGAACACCAGCGGGGTCGTGGACGTGCTCAAGAACATCTTGTATATTAAAACATAGACACGAAAAGAAGTACAATTACAATAATGATAATGATAATAATATTGACAGGGACTAGTAATACATCAGGGAAGGTTAAGTTTTGTTGAACCATTTCTTGAATGGGTTTTTGGTGGTGGGTGATTTCAACACACTGGAGAGAGAGTTGTCACTGACGGATTCTGAGACTTTAGACTTTGATTTAGACCGGATACTTGGATTCGAATTTTGAATGGAGCTATTATTTAATAGCACATTAGTGTCATCAGTAAACTTAAGCTTTAAGGTGGTCAACCCATGGTCGCTTAATTTCTTATAGTGGTGAGGAATTACTTCCAAGTTATAGGCGTCAAGGTGTACCACACAATTCCGTTTAGTATCCAAATATGATGAATTCAAGATATAATTGGTAAAGGAATCCCACATCATATGATCACTTTGATAGTTGATTGGATATTCATAATTGGTAAGGAAGCTTTCTAAATCTCCAATTCTCTTTTTCAAGTTCTTACTTCTTTTTTGTAAGTCTTTCAACGTGATATTGGAAGTTATAAATGTAAAGATGTTTTCATCACTTTTACATAAACTCTTGATGAAGTTTTCAGTTTCATCATCTCCAGCAAGATCCAAGAACTCTGATTTTTCAAATTCTAACGATCCAATTTGATAAACGTTATTTTTAAATTTGATATCTCCTTCTTTAATTCCATTCAATTTGGCTCTTCTATTACTAAAATTGGCATCAGCTGCAGTGGTTTCGTCAAAGTTGTCGTACTCTTCATCGGCATCACTTTTACCTGTTCCATTGGAAACCGGATTAAGAACAGTAGCACTCTCCACTGGAGCTACATTGGGGGTATCATTTTCTTCTTCTGCGTCTTCTTCTGCGTCTTCTTCCTCCTCCTCATCCTCTTCTTCTTCCTCGTAGTCATCTTCCGAAAAATCGTCAGATTCCTTATTATCTAATAAATAAATCAACTCAGTCAATCTCAAGTATTTATCAATAAGATATGGCGTGGTTGGCAATTCACTGGAAGTAGAATCTCCCGATAACCCTAAATCGAATCTTTTGACTTCATGACTCAATTCCAAGATTTTCTCATTAAAATCATTCTTTCTACCAGTAATCTTGTCGAAATAATCCAATACTTCATCTTTATGAGAATCCAAAAACGAATTCATCTTGACCAAATGAGGTTCTTTATGAGGAGAAAATTGTTGTCTGTTAGCCAAATTTAACAAGATTTTAGCGATTAATGTCAAGGTTCTTTGGGACCTACCGGTTTGATGATTCTTGGTCAAATAAAATAACTTGGGGTTTAAAATAGCAGGACAGAAGAATCTTAAAAATATAAAAGCACTTAAACAGTTTAAGGCAGTAATTTTATCATTAGGATCACAAGCCAACTCTACTTTATTCCGGAAACTCTTTAATTGACTTTTGATTTGATCTGGTAAATCGTTACTTGTGATATAAATCTTATGCCAAATCATTTCAGCATAGTTGTACAAGTTATCAAAGTTTTCGTCCACCATCGACTTGACTTTTTTGTCTCTGGCGTTTTCTTCATCCGAATCAACATCTGAATCCAGATCTGAATCATCATCGCCGTCACTATCATCTAAATCTTTTCCCTTTCTCTCTGCTCGTTCTTGTAATCTGACATAACGAGGATCAACCTCACAATTCTTCTTTTCTTGGTCAATGATTGCAAAAAAATCACCAAACACTTTTTCCAAATACTCTTGACCAATTCTTAAATTATATTTTTCCAAAGACTTGGAGAAGATTGACGAACCTCTGAATAAGGTATTGAACACGTTATTAGAACTGGAAGCATTGGCTCCATTAGCAACAGCGGCAGCAGCAGTTGTTTTTGACTTGTCTGACTCGGCTTTGGCCTTGGAATTATTAATATAGTTTTGTCTCGTGACTTTATCTACATTGATCAATTCATTATCCATTAATTCTTTGAACCATTTATCTTCGATTCCCAAACTTTGGAAGATATCTAACATTATCAAACTCACGTTATCAAAATCAGAAGTTGACACATTGTCATTACAGAAATCAATCAAATCTTTCATTGGAGCATTGAGTAGCATATTCTCTAAAGGTTTGAAATTCTTAGGGGATAAAATATGATATTCTTTCAAGTTAACCGTCACTAACAATTTCCCAATGGGTAAATTGGCTGAATCATAGATTGATAATCTAACGATATCATTATTAGAATTGGAATTATCGATAGTCTTCATTCCTTCAAGGTTGATCGATTTACCTTTTTCGTTCCCATCAATCAGCATGGTAGAAAAGTTTGAAAGGTGTCTTGTCAAGATATCCGGAGTCAAATAAACCGTCCCAATAACCTTATCACCTTCCAGATAATTTGAATCATTGAAACTACACTTCTTGATTAAAATATGAATAATCTGAGTAGATATTGGTAAATCAGTGGAGAATCCTTCTTTCCAAAATGGATTGGAAGTATGACTTACAATAGCAGTTCTTGACCAAGGTAAGCCCCACATAACCACTTCAGCGTATATCTTGGACCGAGTAGAAGTTGGTTCATCAAATTTAGCTTCAATGATATCAAGAGCAAGTTTTTTGGATATTCTGAAAAACTCTTTCTCGTAGTCATTTAACTGAGGTTCAATGGCAGAGGAAGAACCATTAGTTTGAGATCTTGGTGGGGTAGTTTGTTGAGTATTAGACAGCAGGGGAGGGTTTATTGACCCCAAAGTTGAGTCCCCCATATGGAAAGAAATATCTTGATTTTGTGACACATCTGGAGAATCAGTAGTCTCTTTGTCATCATTATTAGCCGTGGCAGCAAGGTCATCATTCAAAGTAAGACTTTGCAGTTTTTTGACCATATTATTAGTGGAAGTAGATCCACTGAGAAGAGATCTGGGGTTGTATGAACCAATGTATTCACGTTTAGCGAAATAGTTCAATCCCACAAACCAATCTTCCAAGTCAATATGTAAAGGGAATTCAATCAAGATTCGATTATAAGAATTAATAGTCTTACCATCTTTCATAAGAAACAGGGAGTACACTTGATCATTAATGGGAGAAGAAACGGATTTTATTAGGTTATTCCATCTTAACTCTTTGATTTGTCCCAAGAATAACACATTTGAATTATCAAATATAGAATGATGAATTTCTCTGATTTCACTAGACATGATATTTTTAACATCAATGGAATAGATTAACGTCCCATCCAATTCAGTAATAAAGTTCAAAACCCCATTCGATTTCAAAACTCCCATAGTGTAAAACCACCCTTCATTAATCAAGGAATTTTGATTTAAACTATAGTTATTAGAATCCACGTCTGGGTTCAAATTCTTTTGGTAGTTAGGAACCTTAGGACCTTTGATGATATTTAAATTCTTTCCCTTATTCAATATAGGTCCATAAACCTTGAATCTACACACCAAAACCTCATGAATGAAATCTAATTGATTATTAAACTTGTTTTCACAGTACCATTTTTTCACAAGAGATTTGGGTTTTAAATTCTGCCACACCAATAAACTACTTAGTAAGTTCCCGAAATTGTTCTTGGAAGGGATTTTTATGTACAATTTTTCATTATCAAAAGTCTTAATGAATACCACTGGAGGAGTTAAATCATGAGGATTACTACTGTTATTAGCAGCATCACCACTGCTATTCTTACCCAACTTGCGGTTTTTGGTCCTTAGCGGCTGGTTATTGCTGGTGTTTATATTAGGGATTACTTGGACGTAACAACTTTGCAAATATTGTAACAACAAGTAATTGTTATCATTCTCGTCTGCCGAGTATAATTGACCCTTTTCTGTGATGAACAAGGCATAGGCTTTAATCCAGGTGACTGAGTCGGTGGAGATGGAGAAGTTCCGACCGTTGAAGACGCCCTTATCTCGGGCAATCAATCTTTGGAATCCCGAAGGTTTCAGCATCTTCAGCGTTGGTAATTTGACAGGATAATTTGATGGTTCAATTCGTTCTCAAAGACTACACTGTCAATCAAAAAGAACTAGAATTAAAATTTGAAAAAAGGAGACCCAGTTTTCTCAACACCAAGTCGGAATCTCAGTAATATTCTATTCAACCACAATGAAAAATGTCTAACAATGACCCGAGTAAAATGATATCAGTTGACAACAAGACAAGGAAAGTAATAGTGAGGGAGCGAAAAACAAAGGGGAATTCGGCTAAAGCTTCTTAGTGAAGGCACCAGATACAGAGGAACCTAACGGTGGGGTAAGAAAACTTGAAACTGGGGTGTAAAGTTGAAGATGATAAAATTCTCCAGTTGTATAATACTAGAAACTTGAGCCTTACGAGTATTTATTTGTCTCTTTGTTGGCGGGTGGTTTGACGAAAAACACTAATTAAGTTAAATAATTACGCGTTAAATTTGACATTTACGTATTGGGTTAAATGGGGACAATAAGCATACGAGATTAACGTTAGGTCGTGTCATGGACTTCTTGGCTGGTAGGATTGACTTTGAAGCATGGTTATGTATGTTAAAGTGAGGAACCTGGGTTTGACTATACCTGAATCAGGGTCTTAGAATAGTCACTGTATTACTGTAGTTCTTGTTTTACCGTAGTTCTTGTGTTACTGTGTCTATATTGTGTTATTATAAGTATCTTGTATTAGTATAGTCTCGTGTTACTAAAGTCTCTTTTGTATTATATGTCCCGGTCTAGTAGATTCAGCTAATTATCTAAATCTATGTATGGTAGACTAAGTATATAGATAGTAAAGACTGGTACCTTGAATATTCCCCTTTGCACGACCCGTCTTTGTGCGCTGAAAAAATCTTGAAACCTACTTTATCAGCTATCAAGTAGTAATACCATGAGTGATTTATTATTTCGACACTACGACTCTGAGAGTGTAAATGGAGCTCAGTCCAATGCCGGGTCCAGTGTCGATACCCTGGATTTTATACACAACCCCATCGGACGTCATCCCCGCCAGAAAGAGGCCGATGCCGATGAAACCAATACCATCGACGGGGCCGAATTTGCTGATTTACAAGAATTAATGGATCAACCAGAGCCAGTTACTGGACCAAGTAGTTCGTATTCCGAGTTATCTGAAACTGCTTGCAATTATTGTGGCATAGATTCTAATGAGTGTATGGTGAAATGTAATACTTGTGACAAATGGTTTTGTAATTCCAAATCAGAGGCAACCAGTAGTCATATTGTTACTCATATGGTTTTATCTAGACATACTAGTGTGTCACTCCATGAGGATTCTGGCTTGGGTGACACCACTTTGGAATGTTACAATTGTGGTAAACAAAATGTGTTTAATTTGGGGTTTATTAGTGCCAAACAAGATCAAGTGGTGGTGATGTTATGTCGATTACCTTGTTCTCAACTAAAAGATTCCAATTGGGATTCGAGCAATTGGAAACCTTTGATTGAAGAACGGCAATTTTTATCCTGGATAGCGTCTGTTCCAACCGAAGATGATTTGATTAATGCTCGGATGATTAATCATCAACAGATTATTAAGCTAGAGAATGAGTGGAGATTGAATAGAAACACCAATATTGATGACTTGAATATGGGGAGTAAAGAAACTGAAGGAGAAGATGTTTTGCCCACGGTATTGAGATATAATGATGCCTTCCAATATCAAAGAAGTTTTGCCCCATTAATTCAATTGGAATGTGATTATGATAAAAGTTTAAAGGAATCTCAAGCATTAGAACATATTCTGGTCAAGTGGGGGTTAGGGTTAAATAATCGTCATTTGGCTTCATTCACTTTGGCAGCTTATGAAACTTCTAATATAAAAGTGGCGGTAGGAGATGAAATTATTTTAAGAGCTAACCAAGGGCTGGTTCATAAATCTTGGGAAGGTAAAGGGGTTATTATCAGATTACCTAATGCTTATCAAGAAGAATTCACATTGGAATTATATAATGATAGAACTTCACCTCCACCTACTGATGCAGTTACTGAATTCACCGCAGAATTTGTATGGAAAGGATCATCATATGATATAATGCAAGAAGCTTTAAAAACTTTTGCTACGGATGAAAAATCTCTCAGTTCTTATATATATCATAAGATTTTAGGTCATGAGGTTAAGCCCATTGAATTTGATGTGGAATTGCCTAAGAAATTAAGTGTTCCCAAATTTACCGAATTGAATATATCACAATTGAATGCGGTGAAAACCGTGTTGAGAAGACCTTTATCCTTAATTCAAGGTCCTCCAGGAACTGGTAAAACGGTGACATCCGCCACGATTATATATCATTTAAATGCATTGAATAAGGGGCAAAAAATACTAGTGTGTGCTCCATCGAATATAGCGGTGGATCATTTGGCAGAGAAATTAGATTCTTTGGGGTTGAATGTGGTTAGATTAACTGCCAAGTATCGTCAAGAAGTTGAAAATTCTGTTCAACATCTTTCATTACATAAACAAGTCAGTGTATCAGCTAAGGGACCTCTCAAGAAATTACTTCAATTGAAAGAGGAATTGGGAGAATTAAATGAAGCCGATTCCAGACAATTCAAAAAATTAATGAGAGAAAAAGAAGCTAAGTTATTAGATAAGGCTGATATTATATGTTGTACTTGTGTGGCTGCTGGAGATTATAGATTGAAAAACTATAAATTTAGAAGTGTATTGATTGATGAAAGTACTCAAGCTGCTGAACCCGAAATGTTGATTCCTATAGTTAAAGGAAGTAAGCAAGTTATTTTGGTGGGGGATCATCAACAATTAGGACCAGTAATCTTGGATAGAAAAGCATCTGACGCTGGGTTAAGGCAATCGTTATTTGAGCGGTTAATTATTTTAGACCATGTTCCTATTAGATTAGAAGTTCAATATCGGATGAATCCAATTCTTAGTGAGTTCCCATCCAATATGTTTTATGAAGGGTCATTACAAGATGGGGTTACTATTGAAGACAGATTAATTGCTGATTCTACATTTCCCTGGCCAATAGCTGATACGCCAATGATGTTTTGGGGGAATTATGGTAAAGAGGAAATCAGTGGGAGTGGGAGTTCATTTTTAAATCGAGTTGAAGCTATGAATGTAGAAAAACTTGTGACCCGATTATTTAAAGATGGAGTTAGACCGGAACAAATTGGAGTTATTACTCCTTATGAAGGTCAAAGAGCATTTATTATTCAGTATATGACCATGAATTGTACATTATTTGAGAAAAAAGATGAATATTTAGAAATTGAAGTGACTAGTGTGGATGCATTTCAAGGAAGAGAAAAAGATTTTATTATCTTAAGTTGTGTTAGAGCCAATGAAAGTCAAAGTATTGGGTTTTTAAAAGATCCTAGAAGATTAAATGTTGCTATTACTAGAGCCAAATATGGATTAATAATTCTTGGGAATCCTAGAGCTTTAGGAAAGAATAAATTATGGAATCATTTATTAGTCCATTTCCGAGAACAAGGAGTTCTTGTAGATGGACCATTAGAAAATTTACAACTTTCTATGACACAATTAGATCATAATCCTAATAGAAATCGTCGTCCTAATATGGGAGGAATCTTAAAAGGTCAATTGGCAGAGAGTACTCAATTTAATGATTCTAGAATGAATTCAGCTATTGGTTCTACTACAGGGACCGCCAATGATAATTGGCCTGAATTAAACAAACCTCAAATCAATAATAGTTTTTATTCCAAATTGAATAAGTTAAATGAAGCGTATGATAATAGTAACAAACAGCCAGCCGTGAACAATGATGATATTAAGAGTATTACGAGTTCATTTGCAGCCGGGTTTAATTTGGGATAGACTAGTTGTGCTAGTCATAGTAATGGTCTAGCCATAGTAATGGTCTAGCCATAGTCTGTGTAGAGTAAATAATAAAACACGTATTTCAGTGGTAATAATAGAAGAGGGGAGAAAATAATAAGGTTCTGAAAAAATAAACACGCCAGACTCACGCGACGGAAAGTCCGTGGCACCAGGTGGGAGAACTCTGGTACCAAAAGTCGTGCTGCTGGCACCAACGCGCGCACCGCTGGTACCAAAACCGCCCCCACCTCGGGCTAGTTTCGGGCTTTCCTCTCACAAACACCGCGTGCGCCACATCAGACCAACTATTTCATGTATAGTTATGAAGATTGCTGTAGAATTTAAGCTTCTATTGTCCGGATTTCTTTGGATATCCCCAACGAAGGTACTAGTGATTTCACTACTTCCCCCATACCTTTACCACCTTTTTTTCCAGCCCTAAACCCCTCTAGATGGCTTACAACCTCTCCTATTCACTAAACTTAATATCACTCTGGAGATGTTTCGGTACTGCATTAACTCTAAATCCGGCAGACGCATCGCACGGCTTTGTGTCACATTAATCGTTGCTATTTGCTCTTTGTTTGTCTCACATTATTCACCGGCTTTGTATGTACGTCAGGTCCTGCCTAGTTCTGGCGACGGTGCCGCATTTTCTCGGGTCCTCTCGCACCACCCACTGGCCTTAGTTATTCTCTACTTCCTGCGTATTATAGTTTTTTTGCTAACTCTACTGACGTTATATGGTGTGGAATTTTTATATTTGAGGTTTAGGAGTTTTTTCTTTAGTATTGGTTTTTTTTGTTTAATATTGATTCGTTTGATGATTATACGTCCTGAGGATGTCTAATGATCCAGCGGAAAAGAATAAGGACCTGTCTGGTGTGCCGGGCCCTTCGAGGAACCAAGTGTCAGGTCAGTCGGAGAACCAGAGTCAGCAACCGGCTGAACAACAACGGTCTGAACATCAAGACCATGAACATGACCATGAACAGGGTCTGCCTAGAGATACAGCAGTGGTCGACCCACAACTAGAAGCTCCCAAGCAGTCTAAGCCTGAAGGTTCTAGTAGAAATAGTGTGTCATTAAATAATATATTAACACATGAAGGTAGAGAGGTTTCCCCTGAAGGTTCTGCTGCTAGCACTACAGCCAATAGTTCTACTGCTGCTGCTAGCACTGGTTCTGCTGCTGCTGCTACTGGTTCTGCTGGGGCCAGCACTGGCACCACTGACGACAAAACAGACCTAGCGAATCAGGCTCCAGCTAAAGCTAATTTTGATAATGTCGAAGGTGGAAACAGTGCTGGCAGTGCTAGTTCTAATGGTGGCAGTACTTCTGGAATCAGTTTGGCCATTTCTGATAATATCGACACAAACTCTTTACCGGACGATTCCAGTCTAATGGATGAAGGTTTAATTAAAAGCAACCCAAGAACTAAGTTAGGAATCCAAGATATTCGGATCATATTGTACTTGATTATTACCATTAAACCATTTAAGTATATTGGTGACCGGACCTTAAGTCAAACCAAGAAATGGGAATTGATTCAATCGGAATTTAGTAAGTATAAACATCTGAAAAATCACCCCAACACCATAATTCCGACCATTCGGACCTTACAAAGACAATTATCATCTGCCATTAAAAAGGCTAAGCAACGCCGTAAGAGTGTTTTGGGAGCCAATGATCATGAAACTCCCTTATTTAAAACCATTACCTTGGAACATTCCCTAGATGATTTAGAATTAGCATCTTTAGAATTATTTGAATTGAGTGAAACGTTAAAGAATGGGAAATTGGCCAATAGTTCCCTTTTGGAGTATTCGTTGATTTTAAATAATGAAATTGATGATAATGATAAGAAGATGAATCGGAATCTCTTTTCAACTGAGGGGGATAAGCAATCCGTATCTCATTCTGATCAAAGTATCAATGGTGGAGATCAATCCCGTCCTACATCTACATCCACCGCCGGGTCTACCACCCAAACCCAACCCCAACTTACCTCAACCCAATTGCATTCTCATCCACTGGTGGCTGCTGCTTCTGCGGTTGCTGCTGCGGGTACACCCCCACCTGGAGTTGCTGGGTCTTTTCTGCATCCTTCGCATCCTCATTACCAACAGGGGCTGCCGCCTCCTCCCCTTCAATATGGATACGCTGCTGCGTCATACCCGCAACTTAATCCAGGAGCATCACCAATTCCTAATTCGGTCCAACCTTTACATAGCGCGATGTATTCCATGCAACATCACCATCCTCAACATCATCATCCTCAACACCCTATTCCATTAGCTTATCCTCCACATACGTACCCAGGTAATGTCCCTGGTCCTAATGTTCCTGGACCCGGTCTTGGGTCGGTGGACAGTCATGTGAAAACAGAGGTTTTGAACGAATTAAATGACACGAGACAATCGATCAAACAATTATTAAATGATCCAGAGTCTATTAAGAATGGACAATCACAATCACCACCAAAACCACAAGCTTCCTCTGACAAGAAATCAGACGCAACCAAAGATGGTGATAAAGGTCATGATATTGTTGGTTTGTTAGAAAACTTGATTCATAAGAGTAATCAACTACAACAAGAGAATCACGGAGAGTTGGTAAGATTGATAGATCGCAACAATCAATTAATCGAACTGAACAAGCGGTTCCAAGTAGAACAAAACAATATCAACAAATCTTTGATCAGTGATGTGTTAACCTATTTGAACGATCATCCTTCGGTTCCTAAAGATACGGTCAATTCTATTCGTCAATTGATTTGATTCAAGCCCCAGTTTCCTTATCATTCTAAAACCCTAAAAAAAATTTAAACTATAGCATAAAATAGCAATTACATCTGATTTGGTTATGTGTTAATCACGGTTCTTCTATCTACCCAACAAACTTGGGACTAACAAGCTTGAGGCTTACCAAGGAAGTTAACAAAAACTGTATATATGTTATTTACGCTTTGTATATTACAAATTTCATAAAATATTAGACATGTTTGCCAACCGTATTACCAATATCTTGATCACTGACGTTATAGCTCAGCCAGTTCCATGACGTCAGAGAAGACGTGCCACGACCTTTGAAGCCGGGTAACCGTTTATTTTTTGCAACAATTGTGAGCAGCGGCTAACCTAGCCACAAATAACTAACTAATAGTCTAGTAAGTCTAGTAAGTCTAGTAAGTCTAGTATGGTATCTCTCTTCACCCTTTTAACATGTTCCCTTGTTGTCCAAGGATTGGAATGGGATTATTATCCCGCCAAATATATGGAACTGCCAGTAGATGATACCAAAGTAATTGATAAAGCCGTTGAGGAATTACATAGTATTAGTAGTGCCACCGATTTAGATCCTTGTGTTTCTTGTAAGATGAGATTACAAGTGGGAAAGTTCTTGGATCCCAAGTTAATTCCCCTGGTATATAGCAAATGGTGTAAACAAGAAGGATTTGATGAAACCAAATGTCAAATGAATTATGGTTACCCTTCTCTTGATTTTAGTTCTTTGGGTGGGGATTTTGCTGAGATGGTTCATCATATGGATCCTGTAGGGTTAGATGGGGATTTGTTCTGTTATTATCATGACTTGAAGTGTCATGTGATGCCAGAATTACCTAATTTAAATTTGAATCAATTATGGCCCATAAGACCAAGATTATATGATAGTCCTAAACATAGTGGCGATACCTTTAATGTGTTACATTTAAGTGATTTAAACCTTCAATTAGATTATCAGGTGACTAGTGAATCCAATTGTAATCAAACAGTTTGCTGTTCTTCTCATAGTTATAATAAGGTAGCACCACCAAAAGGGTATGATTATTCATCTTTATATGATCCTGGTTATGGTTTATCGTTTTATCAAAGTTCCTATGAATCTGGCCACTTTATGAAGGGTAATTTTGTGGATCAGTATAAGGATTTCAAACCTATTTGGTTACCAAGTCATGAGTTTGGTGCTTATAGCTGTGATTCTCCCGAACTATTGATCAATAATACATTACAGATTATTAGAGATTTCCATGAAAATCATCTTAATTTTGAATTTGGTTTGTTCACTGGTGGTATAACTGATAATTCCGATAAAATCTTTACTGATAAAAATCAAATCATTGAAACTCAACATAAGGGGTTTAGAGATATTCATCATTATTTGAATTCTTTTCCTATGCTTCCTACGTTTGGAGTTCATGATAATTTCCCTCTTGGTCAATTGCCTCCTGATAATATCAAAACCATTGATAAGTTCCAATGGCAATATGACTTCTTGGCGGATAATTGGTTTGAAAAAGGTTGGATTGATTACGATGCTTCTAAACAAATTAGGTACAACAAAATTGGGTATTCCTTAACCACAAGTAGAGGATTAAAAGTGATTTCTTTGAATTCCAATGTCTGGAACACTCAAAATTTATATGCTTTTATTGATACTCTTAACTTTGATCCGTTTAAAATATGGCAGTTTTTAATTGATGAGTTAATCCAGAGTGAAATAAATGAACAAAGAGTTTGGATTATTGCTCATTTACCTCCTTCCAAACATTCATTACCGGTTCCTAGTAAAGTGTTCCAGAAGATTATTGAAAGATTTTCTCCTAAAGTTATTGCCGCAATCTTTTTTGGGTATAACTTAAAAGATCAATTCAATCTCATATATGGAGGGGATGGAACCAATAAGGATTTAGGCAATTTGATTAATTATGCATTGATTGGGCCTTCAGTTAGCCCTTATAAGGGTAATAATCCAAGTTGGAGATACTATTCGGTAGATAGTGAATCGTTTGATATCATCAATTCATTTACTTATTATACCAAGTTAAATCATACCTTTATCAATGAAGGAGCTGAACCAGTCTGGGAATATGAATACCTGGCTAGAGATGCTTACGATCCTGAACAACTTTGGCCAGTAGAAAGATCTTTAGATATGGAATTTTGGCATCATGTGGGGGAAAAAATTAGAGATATTCCTGAAATCAACCGGAAGTTTAACAAATTTGAATATCGAGGGTCTCTGTTTGATCCATATTACTATATGGATATCAATTCAGAAACTTGTGAAAATGAGACTACTATTATGGGCAATGATAATTACTGTAAAGTAACTAGTTTCACGGTAATGAATAGAAAAGAGTGTATGTTAACTGATGACCAAGATGACTATGTTGAACCTGAAACTCCTCAGACTTATGTTCCCTTACTCAGACCCTATCAAGCCCCTGAATATCAATTGTTATATCAACCTGAAAAGCTCGAACACACTGAAGAGGGTAATTATGATGAAATCAAATTAAAAGAACCATTTGAAGGAACTGAATTTCAAGAGAATGAAAATCTTAAGCAGAAAAAGCAAAAACACCCCAAACAAAAGTCCATCCGGGATAAGATTCATAAAAGTCATAAAGAATTGAAGGCCGAATTAAAGAAACGGTCATTGTGAGTTACGGCCGAGTAGTTTTACAACCTTAGATTTGTCTTAACTATGGGTTGCCTAAAAAAGTTAATGCCGCAAAAGCTTATTATGTAAGTTGCTAAAGTGAGACGCATCCAATTTAAGCTCAAATGCCTATTTGAGTAAAGAAGCTCGTTTACCTAAATAGGAAATTTATCGTATATGTCTGTAGAAATTTGCAATAATAGAAGTATCGCTATATCAATCAATAGCTAAAATTAAACCAATCTTAGGTATTTTCTGCTGTACCCCAGACTTTGAATGACGTATTTTTTTCTTTCGTCTGACGTCAAATTCCCTAGAAGTTCCCGTGACCTGATATTACTGTGACCTGCATATTACTCTGATAAGTCCTGGAATAAACGAGCAACGAAATCTGGGGTAAATTGAGGGGTACACATATAGAGAGTCATCGCAGACTGAAAAATTACATATTGAAGCCCAGAATAAAACTAAATTTTGTTATATTTCATATATACCATAAAATTTATATAACCGATAAATGACCCAAGTATAAAGAAGATTCGTAAAAATAAATAAATGCAACCATAATGATATGGACGAAAAAATGAAACGGTGAAAACCCGATTTATCCACGCTAGTGTACAGAGCCAAAAGTGGCTGAAATTAACCAATTTAATGGGCGAAATTTTGAAACCAATTTAATGGACGAATATGTAGAACCAAATTAATGGACGAATGTGTAGAACCAAGTTAATGGACGAAATTGTAGAACCAAGTTAATGGACGAAATTATTGTAAACCATCTCTCAATGGGCGAAATTGTGTAAAACCAAATTAATGGAACGAAAATGTGTAAATCCATATCAATGGAACGAAAATATTGTGCAACCAAATTAATGGACGAAGTTTTTGTAAATATGTGAAAATCTCTTCACTCGAAATATGCCGTGGAAAATCATAAAATTCTTCAATAAGAAAAAAAAAGCGTTTAAATTGAAACAAAAGCATTGAAATCAAATTCTTCTTGCTTTTGAGTTAAAAATTGATCAACTCCGCAATGGAAATCAGAATTCAATGGTTGGTTCAATTCAAATTGTAAAAGTTCTTCATCAGAACTTGGGGTATCAAGGATATCAGATTGGTCATTACCTAAAGAAACGGTAATTTGATTGTTCAAGTTCATAAAGTCATCTAATCCTTGTTTGTTGATTGGTTCAGAAATAGTGTGTCTGTGAGTCAATTGAGGCTTCTTGACTTTGTTTCCCTTAGCTTTAGGAGAATAAGTCTTGAATTGAAGAGGCTTCTTCTTGATGTTATCAACGGATTTAGCTCTTTTATGAATGGTTTGAGGAGTAGACAAAATTTGACTCACTGGAGTTTCAAATTTTGGTTGTGAATATTGTCTGGGGGTTTGAAGTTGTTGTTGTGGAACCTGTACTGGTTGTTGTGTTTCGGGTATTTGTTGAATTGGCATTTGTGGTTGTGGTTGAAATTGAGATTGGTAACCATCTTGATTGAGTAACAATTTTTCATCAAAATTCATTAATCCCAATCCAAAGTCAAAGGACATTTGGTTGTCATCAGCAAATTCACTTTGATCAAATACACCATCGTATGAAACATCAGTAATTGAGGTATCATTAGTAATTAACGAGTCGTTAGAATCAGAATTGTCAGAGTTTTCACTCATGGTTGGACTTGGTGGTAAACTCAAGTGTTCAAATGAGTCAACACTAGCCTTTTGGGTATCAGCATCTTTAACTGGACTCAAATCCACAAAAACAAAATCTTTTGGCATCCCAGGTTTGTTTCTTGGTCTTTTCATCAATTGAGGTTTCTTACAAGTGTAAGAACCTCCAGCAGCAGTAATCTTTAAACTGTTTTGGAGACATTGTACTGTGTTAGCTTCTGGTTGTGAAGGACCTTGGCGAGCTCTTTTAACTCTCCATAATTTCTTACCATTAGCTGGTGGTTTAATAGCTTCCATCATTATTAAAGGGTATCAAAAAATTTTAGTATAATAAACGATAGAATAAAGAAGTAGTATATAGAAAAAAATAAAAGACAAAAGTTAGGAATTGGAGGATATATATATTTGACAAGGAAATAGGCAAGACCGGAGCAGACCACAGGAAGGGGGGATTATAGAATTTTACCCATCAATTCCAAAGAGTCTAGAGCTTATCATGGGCAATTGCCTTACCTACCGATGTTGCAAAGAGTATGATTAATTAGGAAAACTAATTAACCTTGCATTGTTCTCAGGGTATACAGTCCATGCATGATTCCCTAAGAGAAGTTGTCCCCAATAGATATAAAGCTTAAAAAATAAAGTGAAAAAAAAAAAAAAACTCTAGGAAACTACAATACCTAGCAAAGGAATAAAGCCGGTAGCTACAGCACTAAACATTTAGCTGCGTTATTGGACTTCCCATATTCGTCGCCAAAGCTCCTCACAGATGTTGCTGCAGCATCATGATGCTTCCTAGTTTAATAATTGATATATCTTTCATTTTACCTCTCAATTAAATCTCTGTGAATACTGCAAATGCCTTAGATATCTTCAAATATGGGGTAAAAGCGCTCGAGAAATTCGCACGATGAGTGAAACCTTAAAAGGCTGACACTGTACATAATTTCTTTACCCAAAAAGGATATATTGATTGCATGACGCATGGACATTTTAGGCAAGTGGAAGAACTCCACTTTTCCTATATAGTACAAATTATGTATCCTTGTTTAAACTAGGAAGCATATGAATTGATCCGCATGTGAGGCTTCATGTAAGATCAGATTACGACAGCGCCGGTAATTTTCCTGCCATATGTGATAGTTTTTTCGGTTTCTAATTCTTAAGCACAAGAGTAGATACGGGGATATACCACCTTCAGTATCTATACTGATAAAGCCAACAAAGGTTAAGTTTGTTAGAGATGGGGGGTTAGACAAAAAAAACTTAAAATGCCAATGGTCATTTTGGGTTTCTCGCAGAAAGCGGAGATCCTTAACAAGTAATAGGCACCAAAGGAGAGGTGACTAAAAGGGTAAGCCGGCTCATATGCATGTTGTGATTTTTTTTTTTTTTTAAGCTACATTTTCCAAAGGACGCAACATCAATTCTGAAGGGGTTCTTCCAACATTCTTCAATACGTCACATCGCTTGTGTATTTGATGCCATTCGCCTACACAAGAAAGAGCATGCAATTGTAAGTGCTTTATGTCATATGTGAAAAAGTTTTGATAGAGTGGTAGGTGGTTTACGATCGCTTATGACGGTGAAAAATTTCACCACATGATATGATATACGAGCAGATCCTTTAAGTTTGGATAGGCAACAACCGATATTTTTTATCTCTTCGTACCAAAGAGTCAAGAGCAACTCAAGGCGATAAACCCGTTCCCTCCTTTTAGGCGTTTTGTTCCCTTGGTAAATGCTGATCACTGCTTAATTAGTTCTTTACTACTTGAACGGCTCAAAACTGTAGGCCTAATTCAACTCTACCCCACAATTGCAAATTTACCACCTGAAATTTTGTCACTTTTGAGTTGCTCATACTCATGCATCGGCCCCTAACCTATGCATCAATGCTTTCCTAATTAGGCCGGCTCATTTAACCTAAATAGGCCGGTTATGCATGATTACGACGCCGCACAGGTGCTTCGGCTCTCCCACGGCCTAATTAGGAAAGGGGGGAATATGTTGGGAGGGGCTAAAAAATATGAATGTGAAAAAACGGCTAACGTCGAAAAAAAACGAAGGAATGATGGGTAATCACCCCTCGAGCGCCATGATTTTTTATCGAGATTCAGATGCGTAGATAATTCCGTTAAGGTTGTGCAGGGGTTCCGGATTGGCATTACAATTTCAGTATTATAGAGCATGAGGTAAGAGAAAATTCCGTAGAGAAGAAAATTTTTAATAAAACAAATCAAGTATGACATTCCTTATTAGTCTGAGGCAATTAACTAATTAGCAATCACTGCTACTAATCAGGTTATGCAACATTCAAAAGGGCTATTGTTCGGAAAGTAACTTCTATTGTTTTTAGAAACCTCTGAAAAAAACTATGACCAATGAAAATGCTTCTGATTTCTCTGCGACAGGATCTTATGTCACTCCGACAACTCCGAAGCCTGAGGTCCCTTTTTGTTGGCTGAAATAGTTCAACAAATTCTTTATACCTATGAGAGCCCAACCCAATGAACTGCAATTAAACCAGGTCTATAAAAAAAAATAGATTAAGGGGGCCTCATTAGATTATCATAAGCTAACGCATTGATGCGACAATGGTTTTTTCTTCAACAGTTCTCCCCTCCTCCCCCCCTCTCGCAGGTTTTGTCTTCTCCGCTATTCAGGGATTACATTAGCGAGCTTGTTGAAGAATTTAACATCCTCGACTGTGTCTGACACAAAAATCAAAGGCATTATACGGTTTGTAACTTGATGGCTATTTTTATATTTTAATGCCTTATACCTCCTTTATTGTTCATGCAACCTCAACCCTTTCAGGTTACGAAATGAGCACAAAATGAAAAAAAATTTTGTGTTATTTTCAACCTTCATTATTGTGTCACTACAACCACAATTAAGATTGACTGTTACGGATGATTTACTACACAGTTAGGTTGTTCAGTTGAATTGTTGCATAGTGTCTCTGTTCGACCCATTCTTTCTTTTTTTTCTCTACTTTGTTTAACAACTTATTCATATGCTTCGATCTCCACTTACCCCTATTCAATAACCCTGTTCATTACTATTCCTAAAACATCACCAAGACAACTAAAATAGGTTTTAGCCCACTATTTCCACTAACCGTCGATGTCTGATAACCAATTTTTCAGAAGCCGTGCACAGACATTTTTTGGGAAGATTTACGGATTCTCCCGAAAATTTAGCACCCATAAAAAATAAAGTAAAATAAAGCTTCTGAAATGAATAATAAACTAACAAGCTTCTTCTTAAGACCTATTTGTACATATATACCTAAACCTCTGATCTCCTTTGAATCAGGCCTCTTCTACTAGAGAATTAATACAAAATATTTAGGTCGTGTGCGTACCTATAAAGCAGGCCTCATTTTTTGCTAGTGTAAGTGCGACCCGTTAAACTAATCGACAAACAAAAAGCTTGATAGGGGGCAATCCGGATCTGTAAAACAAGTATGGCGGCGTTACCTAAAAGAATCATAAAGGAAACCGAGAGGTTGATGTCCGACCCCGTGCCTGGGATAACGGCACACCCAGATGATAGTAATTTGAGAGCATTTGTGGTAACTATGGATGGTCCCGCTTCTTCTCCATATGAATCTGGTGTGTTTGATTTAGAGTTGTATTTACCAGATGATTATCCTATGTGCCCTCCTAAAGTCAGATTTTTAACCAAAATATATCACCCTAATATAGATAAGTTGGGTAGAATTTGTTTAGATGTGTTGAAAGATAATTGGTCCCCTGCTTTACAAATCAGAACCATTTTATTATCAATTCAAGCATTATTAGGAGCACCTAATCCAGATGATCCATTGGCCAATGATGTGGCCGAAGACTGGAAGAAGGATGAAAAAAAGGCGATCGAAGTGGCCAAAGAATGGACACAAAACTTCGCAAAGCAAAAGTAATTGTCCTATCAGAGGTTTATAGAGAATGCATGGGTTCATCAGAGTTGAGAAATTAACAATGGTTGAGATCTTTCTTATTTGAATCGATGCAATGATGTCTAATGTCCGCTATGTCGGGTCCATGGGTTATGATTAATATTTAAACATGTAATACACATATTCTGCTAAGCACTGCCAGTGTGTGCGAAATGGGCTTACCACCGAACTATCGCCGAGCCATCGCGCGGCTTACTTATCCAATGGTAGACCAATTGACTACAACGTAAATCTATCAAGATCCAGTCTTAAATTGTATTCATTTCAAATGCTCTAAAGTTCTTATCTTAGTTTATCTATTCTAGCTCATCCAATTTTCACTCACCACCTTACCTATCCTACTAATCCTTACTACTCCTCTGCCCTTGACCAATAATTCTTGAGATCAGATCAAATCGCGTGTAGTTTTTTTTCCACTCCTTTGAGGTGCGAAAATTTTACCCTACGGGTAATCTACTTAGTAATCCACCCTACCGATCCGTGTATCAGTTTTCTCATCCAAGTCTTTTCCAGACTATCACAGCCTTACCAATTCACGGATCATCCCGTTTCCTATCTTATCACATTCCACACGGTTCCAGTCGCTTGTCTGTAACACATTCGCTGCTATCGCTACTTTTCCGGTTCCTCTTCCGAACCGTGTGTCAAATTATACACATTTCGTTTTTTCTTTTCAATTTCATTTTTTTTTTGTTTCGGGTTGATTTATAGTGGGGGTTTATTCTGTCATTCTTCCCTTTTGCATTGTCTTGTGTTTGATTCCAAAAAGTTTTTTTGATTTAATAGAATCGCTCATTTCTTTAGTTCTTTTCATTCATTTTGCATTATGGCCAAACAAGACCCCGAAACTTCCAATAAAAGTCCGTTTATGGACCAATCTTACGAGCATGTTTCCAACCCAAATGATAGCTATGTGGCTGATACTGATAATGAACGTGAAGACACGGGGGATTTTTCATTTAATGATTCCCAAACCCAATTAAGATCAAATTCCGGTTCGCATAAACAGCATGGTAACAATCGAGTATTTAGTGATGAAAGCTTTAAAACCGTAAAGCTGCCGTCGGATAAGTATTCGTTTGATAATTCCGATTTGGATGCCGATGGGAATCATAGTGCTATGGCAACTCCCAATATTAATGTCAGTCAAAACTTCCCCAACAATAGTTCCATCACGTCTCCTAATAACGTCACATTTAGTCCTCCTCCCATCACCTCACCTTCCACCAGTCGGAGGCCTTCTTTGAGGTTCAAATTGCCTACTTCGGGTGTAAACCAGCCTTCATCTTCACCATTTATGGATTCCAACAAGGTGACTATACCAGAATATGAAGAATACAACTTTCAAAAACCAAATTCTCCATTCACTCTGAACTTTGCTCACCATGATAATAGTGACGATGATAATTCTAATGACATTAATGATGATGAAAATTATGTATACAATGAAAATGAAGGTATGAAAAGACATAGATGGGGGACTACTAGAAACAAGAAGGGTAAACCTAAAAAGGAGAACATTAGTCGGTCCAAAACGTTAAAAGGGATATTAAAACCCCAAGAGGTAATGAGATCTCTTTCTACAGCAAAGAATTCCCGATCTAACTCTGTGTCTAATTCCAATTCTGCTTCAAGAGCCAATTCGGTTATTAGAGGTCCTAACACCAATAGTGCCATAATCTCAGCTTATGATACTTCAGAGGATGAGGATGATGACAATGATGAATCTCAGAATAATAAAGAACCAGTTGATCCCAAGGATCGAAAACAAGAACAACGAAGTATTGTTTTAAATCAACTATTACCTGAGGAATATATGGATCCTGAAACTATGAAGTCGATAGTCCATTATCCTAGAAACAAGATCAGAACCACCAAATATACTCCCTTGTCATTTTTACCAAAGAATATATCAAATCAATTCATAAAAAATGTGGCTAATATCTATTTTTTGGCAATGAATATTCTAGGTTTTTTCGAAATTTTTGGAGTTCCAAGTCCTGAATTGGCTATAGTTCCATTAATTGTAATTGTGTTATTGACTGCTATAAAGGATGCAATTGAAGATTCTAGAAGAACTGCATCGGATTTAGAAGTTAACAATCAGTACACTCATATTCTAACCGATCAAGGCATAAATCCAGAGTATCAGTATGAAAATATCAATTGTTCAGACGAAAAGGTTTCCTTATGGAGAAGATTCAAAAAATTGAATTCCAGAATTCTATTCCGGTTCATTGGTGCTTCTAAACGTAATTTAACTAAGGAGGGTAGAGCTGAAAAAATTAGAGCTCGACAAAAGCAATCTTTGGATAATCTGAATAACCGTAAAAGTTTTGATAGTGACTTTTTATCTCCTAAAGCTTCTATGGATGTCGATGGTGCCAATCCTTTCAGACAATCTTTCCAGAGCATTCGAAGCCCTAGAAGAAGATCTGGTCAAACGAGAACCAAATCTTTAAAATTCGCTAAAAAGTATTGGAAAGATGTTAAGGTTGGTGATTTTGTACGGATATACAATAATGAGGAAATTCCTGCTGATGTTGTCATTTTTTCTACTAGTGAAGAAGATAATGGATGTTATGTTGAAACTAAGAATTTGGATGGTGAAACTAATCTTAAGGTTAAACAGTCATTAAAATACGGCAATGAGCATAAAATTTCAAAAGCTGATGATATTATGGATCATCAATTTCAAATAGATAGTGAGGGACCCCATCCCAACTTATACAGTTATCAAGGTAATTTGTCGTATATTGATGCAAATAATAGTCCTCAAAAGGAAGCTATAACTGTTAATAACATGTTATTAAGAGGATGTTTTTTGAGGAATACTAAATGGGTAGTTGGTATGGTTATATTCACCGGTGATGATACTAAAATTATGATAAATGCAGGTATTACCCCTTCAAAACAATCTAGGGTTTCTAGAGATATGAATTACTATGTGATTGTAAATTTTATTTTAGTATTTGTCATCTGTCTTGTTGCAGGGCTTGTGAATGGATTCTATTATGATCGGAATGGGACCTCTAGAGACTATTTCGAGTTTGGAACAATTATGGATACCCCATTGAAAAATGGGATCATTAGTTTTTTTGTTGCTTTGATTTTATATCAATCCTTGGTGCCTATTTCGCTTTACATTACTATTGAAATTATTAAGTCTGCGCAAGCGTTTTTCATCTATTCGGATATTGGCATGTATTATGAAAGATTGGATTTCCCCTGTACGCCAAAATCTTGGTCTATTTCTGATGACTTGGGTCAAATCGAATATGTATTTAGTGATAAGACTGGTACCTTGACCCAAAATTTGATGGAATTTAAAAAATGTACCATTAATGGAGTTTCCTATGGTCGGGCTTATACTGAAGCATTAGCAGGTTTAAGAAAACGTCAAGGATTTGATGTTGATTCAGAAGCCACTCGGGAAAAGCAGCAAATCGAACAGGATAAAATCCAAATGATCAGTGATTTAAAAAAAATCAACTCCCAAAACCTATACACTGATGAATTAAGTTTTGTATCCACAGACTTTGTTAAAGATTTAACTGGAAGTAAAGGTGATTTACAGAAAAAATCAAATGAACATTTCATGTTGGCATTAGCATTATGTCATTCTGTATTAATAGAAAAGTCAGAGGATTCAGAGAAAATAATATTGAAAGCACAATCACCAGATGAAGCAGCTTTAGTGGAGACTGCTAGAAGTTTGGGTTTTGCTTTCACTGGTAATACTAAGAAGGGTGTATTAGTTGACACTCAAGGTACCACCAAGGAGTATCAAGTTTTGAATGTCTTGGAATTTAATTCTACTAGAAAGAGAATGAGTGCGTTGATTAAAATTCCTAGTCAAAATCCTAAAGAGGATCCTAAGGTGCTATTGATCTGTAAGGGTGCTGACTCCATCATTTATGAGAGACTTGCAAAGTCTGGAAATGACAAGACTTTGTTAAGTAAAACATCTGCTCATTTGGAACAATTTGCCACGGAAGGTTTAAGAACATTGTGCATAGCTCAAAGAGAGATTAATTGGCCACAATATCTTGAATGGAACAAGAGACATCAGGCAGCAGCTGCAGCTCTTGAAAGGCGTGAAGAACAAATGGAGGAGGTTGCAGACTCTATTGAACGAGAATTGATCTTATTAGGAGGTACTGCGATAGAAGATAGATTACAAGATGGTGTTCCAGACTCTATTTCGATCTTAGGTCAAGCCGGTATCAAACTTTGGGTTTTAACTGGTGATAAAGTTGAAACGGCCATCAACATTGGGTTCTCGTGTAATTTATTGGGTAATGATATGGAATTGTTAATCATAAAACAAGATTTGTCTCCAGAAGAAAGAGAGAAGATTGGAGTTGCACCTGCGATTACCGGAACTGATCTAGTGGAGGCAACTCTTGATTCATATCTCAGAACTTATTTCCAAATGGATGGCTCAGTGGAAGATTTGGAAGCTGCCAGGGGTGACCACTCACCTCCTAATGAAGGGTTTGGTGTGGTTATCGATGGTGATGCTTTGAAATTGATTTTAAATGATGAAGAGATCAGACGGAAATTCTTATTACTTTGCAAACAATGTAGAGCAGTTTTATGTTGCAGAGTGTCCCCAAGTCAAAAAGCTGGAGTGGTCAGATTAGTTAAAGACACATTAAAAGTCATGACGTTGGCCATCGGAGATGGTTCCAATGATGTTGCCATGATTCAAGCAGCTGATATTGGGATTGGGATTGCTGGTGAAGAAGGTAGACAAGCGGTCATGTCATCTGATTATGCTATTGGACAATTTAGATTCTTGACACGATTATTGTTAACTCATGGAAGATGGTCATATAAAAGATTTAGTGAAATGATTCCAAGTTTCTTTTATAAGAATGTTATTTTCACCATTGCATTATTTTGGTATGGGATCTATAACGATTTTGATGGTTCTTACTTGTTTGAATTCACATACTTGATGTTTTATAATTTGGCATTTACGTCATTGCCGGTTATTTTCTTGGGGATATTAGATCAAGATGTTAGTTCCAAGGTTTCATTATTGGTGCCCGAATTATATCGAACCGGGATTTTACGAATTGAATTGACTAAAACCAAGTTTTATATTTATATGCTTGATGGGATTTATCAATCAGTGGTGTCATTTTTCTTTCCATATTTGATGTATTATAAAGGATTCCCTGATATGGGTGGATTGGTATTGGATCATAGATATTGGATTGGTGTAGTTGTCACCAGTATTGCTTGTATTTCATGCAATATATACATTCTATTCCATCAGTATAGATGGGATTGGTGGTCTTCATTATTCATTTTCATTTCCATTATATTAGTTTATTTCTGGACTGGGGTTTGGACTACTCCATTATACAGTGAAGAGTTTTACAAAGCCGCTCAGCAAATCTTTGGAAACCTTGATTATTGGATTTGTACCATAGTGGGAGTGTTGGTATGTTTATTACCTAGATTCTTATATGATTTCGTACAAAAATTCTATCATCCTTATGATATTGATATTATTAGAGAGTGTTGGAAGAATGGGGATTTCGATGCATACCCAGAAGATTATGATCCTACTGATCCGAATAAACCTAAAATCAGTGATTATAGTAAAGGACAAATGTTAAGATTATCAGGATCAAATGATAATTTGGTTAGGTCTTCATCAAAAGAGAGTGATTTAGAACGTCAATGGCATTTGAATTCTTCTAGTACAATTCAAGTTAACTCTACTGCTACTCCAAAAGATGCTAGATCAGATACTACGGTTGTTCAAGGTCAAGATTTGAATTCCAAAAGTCCAGTGGCACAACAAGCAATTACTGAACAACCCATCACAGAGCAAATGTTGCAAGATGATAATTCCAATAGAAAACTGTTTTTGAATGTATTCAAACGGAAATCAAATGTGAAATCAATTTACGATAATAACTCCTTTATCGAGTCATATAATTATGCCCATGCTGAAACTAATGATAGTTTAGTAAAGACAGAGGAAATTGCTCTTGAAGAATTCGATAAGAATATTAAAAGAGCTTCAAGAATATCTTCTGATAACAAGCGGTTCTCAATGGATCGTAAACGTTATTCATCAGACATCCGATCTCCTAAGTCTGATTTTAGTCCTCAAGAATAAGGATTCTTTTTTTTGTATATAATAGCAACTGGCCATTTTGGCCCCACAAGTGTTTTATAGACAGCGATATGATTTAAAAAAATATATATATGGATATAAACCTGGTTGATCTGATCAATGTTGTAAAGTAATTCCACATTCGTGCCGATTAGAACTGTATCTTGTTAACAACACAGAAAATTTAACGAGTTCCGACACATTGCATCCTCAATTTTTCTTCTGATTGCCTTTTGTCAGAGCCACCTGGGTAATATTAAGTATTGTTCAGATATATAACCCCTGTAATAAAGAGCCCGCGAAACCTACTTTCTTTTTTTGCAATCCTGTTAGGGAGTAGGCTTTATAGCAAATAGTTGCTACAATAAGCTTATGGACCAATAAGATTTGTTATAAATCTTCAGCAACAGTTGTATGTATGAAACTCGTGAAATATATGCAGAAATTGATACTAGAGTACAGTATTTTAAGGGATTTCAAGGAGTAAACTACCGGAATCACTAGGAATCACAAACACGAGTTAGTATAAAACCTGTACTCAATATTGGATTAACTTTCCAACAATTGGAATTGCCGACTGGCCAATTAAGTTGTATAAATTTGGTGCCATATCCCGGCGTTTAAATACTTGACTTTTTCTCTTCTTTTTTTTTTCCTTTCCTTTCTTCTTCTTCTTTTGATATTCTCTGTCTCTTAGCTGTAAATTATTTGTATTTATTCAATCTTTGGATTATTGATAGATAGACATAGAAACCCTTTAAATTATCAAGATGGATTCTAATTTTTTCGTTGACTTTATGATGGGTGGTATCTCCGCCGCCGTCTCCAAAACTGCTGCTGCTCCAATTGAAAGAGTCAAATTATTGATTCAAAATCAAGAAGAAATGATCAAACAAGGTAGATTATCCAGAAAATATGATGGTATTGGTGAATGTTTCAAAAGAGTTGCTACTGAAGAAGGTGTAAGCTCCTTCTGGAGAGGTAACACCGCTAACGTTATCAGATATTTCCCAACTCAAGCTTTAAATTTTGCTTTCAAAGATAAATTTAAGAAAATGTTTGGTTTCAAAAAAGATGAAGGTTACTGGCCATGGTTTTTCGGTAACTTGGCTTCTGGTGGGGCTGCTGGTGCCACTTCTTTAGCTTTCGTTTACTCTTTAGATTTCGCCAGAACTAGATTAGCTAACGATGCTAAATCTTCTAAAGGTGACGGTAAAAGAGAATTCAATGGTTTAATTGATGTCTATAGAAAGACTTTAGCTTCTGATGGTATTGCTGGTTTATACAGAGGTTTCGGTCCATCCGTTGTTGGTATCATTGTTTATAGAGGGTTATACTTCGGGTTATACGATTCCTTGAAACCAGTTGTTTTAGTCGGTCCATTAGAAGGTTCTTTCCTTGCTTCTTTCTTATTAGGTTGGTGTGTTACCACCGGTGCCTCCACCGCTTCTTACCCATTAGATACTGTTAGAAGAAGAATGATGATGACCTCTGGTCAAGCCGTTAAATATAACGGTGTCTTTGATTGTTTCAAACAAGTTGTTGCTGCTGAAGGTATTAAATCCTTATTCAAGGGTTGTGGTGCTAACATCTTAAGAGGTGTTGCCAGTGCCGGTGTCATCTCCATGTATGATCAATTGCAAGTTATCATGTTTGGTAAGAAATTTTAAGTTTGATAATTAATAAGGGCTAATGCTCTCTTGCATCTTAATTATTTTGCTTTTGATTTTGTGATTGTAAATAGTACCCATATATGGTATGGGTTACAATCACCACTAGTCTATTCCCGTATTAATTATCCTCATTCATTCATCCAATTCCTTATGTTTTTCCTTATACAATAGCATCAATGTGTCAAACTGTTAATCTCAGATGCTATCATTTCGCAGTAAGGCAATTTGAAACGACCTCGGAAAAAATAGGAACAAAAAAAAGTTGCAGCCAGAATTCCTGCGCGAAAAACATTAACCCGAAGGTGTCAGATTGCCTTGTGATGATGAACACTTTGAGAATTGGAGTTACTATGAGATAAGATTAGTGGTGATTGTAGCCCCCAGTTGTGTCTTAAGACTTTACAGTCTTCGAACACATAATACCGTTGAGGTGATACGTCAGACCAAAGAATAGTTTTGATGGAGAGATTAAAGGCGCTTCAAATGTCAGATTACTTTTTCCAAATTTTTTTTCAGTCGCGACGGGGCGCTTTCGAAGTTGATGAAAGCAGCACTGGGCTACAAAGAACTATAGAGAAGTACATGATGATATGTGATTAATAAAGCAATGAATAATTAGAGGTTAGTGGATAATCGTTGATATCCTGAATTGAATTGAAATGAATGATACTCCCAAACATCAAAAGAAAACAACCACTGAAACTAGAAATATCAATCCCCAAAAGGCTCGACGTGTGGGAACCGGGTTTTTCTTTTTCCTCACGGACGCATTTAATTGGTCGACCGGGTGGTATCCAATTAAACGGCCAAGGAGAAAAAAAAAATATAAATTCAATTCCATTTCCCAATAACGTTGGAAAATTTTTTTTTCGCTTTCCTCTTTTTACTTCATAGTTTTTAATAACTTTTCTTAGTAAATACATATTCAGAACTTAACATTTCCACAATGGATTCTAGTTTCTTTGTTGATTTCATGATGGGTGGTATCTCCGCCGCCGTCTCCAAGACCGCCGCTGCTCCAATTGAAAGAGTCAAATTGTTGATTCAAAATCAAGAAGAAATGATCAAACAAGGTAGATTATCCAGAAAATACGATGGTATCGCCGAATGTTTCAAAAGAACTGCTGCTGAAGAAGGTATGACTTCTTTCTGGAGAGGTAACACCGCTAACGTTATCAGATATTTCCCAACTCAAGCTTTAAATTTTGCTTTCAAAGATAAATTTAAGAAAATGTTTGGTTTCAAAAAAGATGAAGGTTACTGGCCATGGTTTTTCGGTAACTTGGCTTCTGGTGGGGCTGCTGGTGCCACCTCTTTAGCTTTCGTTTACTCTTTGGATTACGCCAGAACTAGATTAGCTAACGATGCTAAATCTTCTAAAGGTGACGGTAAAAGAGAATTCAACGGTTTATTCGATGTCTACAAAAAAACCTTAGCTTCTGATGGTATTGCTGGTTTATACAGAGGTTTCGGTCCATCTGTTGTCGGTATTATTGTTTACAGAGGTTTATACTTCGGTTTATATGATTCCTTGAAACCAGTTGTCTTAGTTGGTCCATTAGAAGGTTCTTTCCTTGCTTCTTTCTTATTAGGTTGGACTGTTACCACCGGTGCTTCTACTGCTTCTTACCCATTAGATACCGTTAGAAGAAGAATGATGATGACCTCTGGTCAAGCCGTTAAATACGATGGTGCTTTCGACTGTTTCAGAAAAGTTGTTGCTGCTGAAGGTGTCAAATCCTTATTCAAGGGTTGTGGTGCTAACATCTTAAGAGGTGTTGCCGGTGCCGGTGTTATCTCTATGTATGATCAATTACAAGTTATTCTTTTCGGTAAGAAATTCTAAGGTTGATATTTTGACTAAAAAATTTTATATAAATGTTGAAATGTTTCCTTAGGATTGAATCGATTTTTGAATGTTTTATTGTATATATATTCATTCTTTTATTTATTCAGTTGTTTTATATAGTAATAGAATAATTGTTTCCAAATCAATTGTAGTCGCTGTCTAATCTCTCATTTTTCCCAATCGGTACATTTTTTTCAGGCGGAGTTTGGTTTGGATCAGATCGCGATCCATTTTCTTTTTCTGAAGCTACTGGCACACGACCGATTGCAAAAAGCGGATTTCTGCCAACTGATGCCTATAAATGGAATTGTTTTTAAAGATGTAGGGACTCAATTATACCAGAAATTATATGAGTATATTCTCAATTTGACAATTGAGGTCTGTGATTTTTTTCAGATTTTTTACGATTTTTTTAATATTTTTTTTCTTCAAATTTATGCTTTTAGGGTATTTTACTAGGGAAACAAGAAGTTAAACTTCGAATATCTTTTTTGTATTGTACTTTTTGAGCTGAATTCTTGTTAATTATCAAATATGTAAGTGAATACAAGGTACTACTGCGATTTTTACATATGAAGATATTTACACCTATTCCAAGTCTACCGCAAGGGTTGTTCCAAAGTTATAAAATTTGTAAAATTCACGAAATGAGGCTTTTCCACTAATACACACACCTGCTAAAAAATATTACTAAATAAATCATATATTGGAAACTAAATAACTGTATTAGCAAATCATTAATGTCATGACCACCTCATACATAACATTATAACCACAATTCACTAATATCCCCCAGTTATTTAGAACCTTTGCAAAAACACATAACTATATAAAACATAAGAAAATAACTAACATGATCTCTCAAAATTCAAGTACACCAAATTATAGTTGTTATTCAAATCATACAAGATTTTTTCATTCTTCTTGTAGTTCAACTTGGACAACTTGCTGTCACAACGGAACAATTCTTGTAATACATTATTAGATGAATCGTCCATTTCATTAATCAAAGTCACAGAAAATTTGCCTGGTTTGAAAATTGATAAGATCTTAACCAACACTTCGGTAACACCAATAGTGTTTCCTGGAGCATTAAAAGGATAATTGGTTTCAAATGATGCGTATGACCATCCATCTTCAGGAGTGATATGCAAGGTATAATAATAACCTCCATTACCACTACTGACCGAATTAGATGAGTATCCACATGGAGTAAAGGAAAAAGCATCGTGAATAAAATTGAATGGTTCTAATCCAGTTTGCTTATCAGTGTCCATACTGATATCATCATAATCTTCCTTGGGAGATGGCAAGTGGTTCAATTTAACTTCACTACACTCATCGGTAACAGAATCCGAGATATCAAATTCTGATCTAACAGCATCATTATCAACAAAAATAGAATCCAACTTGGTGGATTCCATAGTTTTCATTCCAAACTCATGACCTAAATCATCCTCTTCTAGCCCCTTTTTCACTAATGAATCAAAACCAGGTTTTCTGGATGTGACAAACTGTTCAGATTTAACTGGGTCTAAATCAGTCATCAAAATTTCAAAAGTTTGGTCTTTAAATCCACTGTTAGATGATTCGCTTCCTTGAGTGTTTTCATTAGCACCACCGGTATACAAATACCAGTGATCATCACTCATGAAATCACCAACAACATAACTCTTCCCGTTAAGGAAGTATTCATTCAATAATTTGATTTCATTCTTCCAGTCTTTGTGGACATGCTTCTGTCTGTCAGGAAACATAAATGATCTTCTAGAATAGAACACTTTATAAATACCACTTGGGGTTAATTTTTGACACACATATGACTGGATGTATTCGAAAAGCTTTTCAATACAAAGCAAAGTAGTAGTGGTTCCACAAGTCTTTAAAATCAACTTGTGAGGAAACACAAACAAGGATGATTCAGACAATAAATAGGCATCCACATACTTTGAAGATTTCATTGACAAAATTTTACAATTAACCAAATCTAAAACCTTAACCCACATTTCTAAAGGAATACATCTTAAACCTTCACCACCACCATACTTCTTTGCAGTTTCTTCATTAGACCATAACCAAATTTCCAATAATTTCTCTGGGCCTTCGAAAGCAAAGGTAGAGTCTAAGTTAGCACTTAATTGGTGGTCAACATATTCTTCACTGATGTAAGCTGGAGCAACCATAGTCAGTTTCTAGTTCTTTTTTTTTTAATACTCGTGGTACTTTTTTCTAATAACTCTTTCTTCAATAATTCCTTCTTTGAAAAAGGATTATTCTTTTTTCTTCCTATCTTCTTTTAAATAAAAGGGTGGATTGGAACTTACTCTTAGTATGAAAATAAATGCTTCTAACAAATCACAATTGAAACGAAGAGAGAAGTAGCAAGAAACGTTTCAATAAAGATAAGTTAGGTAATTTTTTTTTAACCAAAAATTATAATTCACTAGTGGATGGGGAGGATCAACAACTAGTGAAGAATATAAAAACGTCAAGACGATCTAATATAACACAACGGAAAACAAAATACGGCTATTCTTATAAGCTAACCCGTAACAAAAATTAATAACAAACACCGAAATTGGGAAAATAACTCAGTAGGTGAATGCTATCCTGGTTCAATTGACTTTTGAAGTATAAATTGCGACAGTCGTGCTTCCTTCTTAGGCATAAACCGATTTATGTAAAATTGTACTCTAGTCTGTTGGGATATCTAACTTGCTTAGATATGCCTACCAAAACCAAGCTGGTGTAGTAATAACTGGTCTTTTCAGGAAAACAGGTGAAAACAGATACACTGAAACCTTCTGAGAAGACTTAATATAGCTTTATTGATACTTTATTGATACTTTGTGGTCGTTCAAGAACACTCAATATCTGATATAAAAGAATTTAGAATCAGTCCTTATAAGGTTACAGCAAGGAAAAATTTTCATTTTCGCGCATCACGAGCCCTGTATTACAGGTATGTCTCACATTTGACATTGTTAAAGTCAACGGTTGATTGGGATCAATAGAGTATAATTGATATAGACTCAAGACTTATAAGCTCAAAACAAGACTATGGTATAATATATTGTAGCACGATTACTAGAGGCAGATATTAATTACGATTAACAAGATAAACTTACAGATAAACCCTCAATGAGGCTTTCGCCAAGTTCGCAACCGAATGATTCGTTGCGGCTCACCCCTAAAAGGAGTTAGAGCTAACGCGAGGCTAAGCCCATGCGGCCCTATTCTTTTCTTACTGTATATCAACACTAAACAATAAAAACATTATTAAAACACTTCTAATCTAGACACTGGAAACAATCTCACTAGCATTCTTTAATACGTCCACCATTCTTAAACATTCTTTTCTCTTTTGTACAGTCAAGTCATTTTCTTTAACCAAGTCACCCAAGTCATCAGAGTCGTAAAGTTTCTCTAATAACACTTTTTGAATGTCTTCTTTAGATTTAACAATTAATTTCAACATAATGGCTTTTGGAATCACATCGCTGACAGTTCTTTTAACAATATTAAAATAAGACGAGATCAATAATTTAATAACTTCAGTTTCCATGGTTTCTCTTTCAGTCATGGCTCCAGTAGCTCTTAAAACTGGTGGTGGTGCTTCCATACTTTGTAATCTCTTTTTATTTTTAGATGAAAAGAACCCTCCGAAAAATCCATTGTTTTCTTCTGGTTTTGGAGACGACGATTGTTGAGGTTGTTGAGATGGCGGTAATGGTTTACCACTCTTTGGATCAACTGCAACTTGAGGTTTTGGATGGAATTTTTCTTCCACTATAGCCATAGCTTGTGAACCTTTCAACAAATCTGGATGTCCAGTATTTACATAAGTTTCTTCAGATCTAATTATATCAGTGATGAAATTATTAGTTGGAATCAAAGCTTCTCTTAAAAATTGGATGAAATATTGAGATAATTGTTCTTTCAATCCAGGATAACGAGAATATTGTGGTTGATTAATAATTTGAGATAAAATTCTAACCAATTCATCGAAAATTAAATTAATACATCTTAATGAAGGCTCTTCCATTCTATGGATTTGTTGTTTAACTAAAACTTCAAACGCTTGAGTTCCAACAAATAAAGATGGGGCACTACCAGAAGTATTATGCATAATTGTTCTAATGTCAGTATCTTTAATTTGATCATAAGGATCTAAAGCATTAATCCCATTCTTAAAAATTTCATGGAAAACAAATGAAATTCTAGCACCTCCTGATAATTCTTGTGAAGTTAATTCTCTGGCTTCACCATCCAATATTCCATTATAATCTTTAGTAAAATTGGTAATCATACTAAGAGCAATTGAGGTGGGGCTTTCAGACATTTCTGGCCCTAATAAGCTTAATTCATTTTGATATTTCTTCAATGCATGTTCAATTCTCATTTTAATATCAGGCAATGTACTCTTGATATGATGTAACAAAATTCCATTCAATTTTTTAGCCAAATAAGGAGTACCACAATAATGAGCTTTAGCTTTATAACTAGGGTGATTTTCGAAAAAATCAGATTCGTCTTTCAAGGCATCCCTAATGGTTTTCTTACCTTCAATGTCTTTTTGACCTCTATTAATCACAGGTACATAACCAAATCTTAATGGGATAACTCTACCGGCCAAAATATCTATTACATCAGTACCTTGGTCCATTAAATCAACTTTAGTCAAAACCCCGATTGTTCTTGAACCCTCAGGATCCACTTCTCTAGCTAATTTTAACCCATCCGAGTTAGCCAAATCAGTGTTGGCAGCATTAACAGATAAAACAATCGCGTTAGGCTTAGAAATAAATTTCATAATCATTTCTCTAATCTGTCTTTCAATATCTTTTGGTTGATCACCAACCGGCACTTTAGTCAAACCAGGTAAATCCACCAAAGTTAAAGTTAAGACATGGGGAGAATAGATTCTCAAGTTGATAGGAACAGCAGAAATCCCTAAATTCTTACCAGTCTTAGCGTCAGTTTCTCTAACAATTTCATCTCTAATTTCTTCAAAGTTGAAAAACTTTTTGTTAGGTAAATGTAAGAATTCCCCCCATTCATCAGCATTATTCTCAGTTTCTTTACCAGTTTCAGTGGTCTTGGTAATAGTATTTAAATCTTTTTGACTTTGAGGAGCTGGTCTTTTATTGATCAATTGTAAAACCAATGGTCTTCTGGTAACAATACCGGTACCTCTAGGTAAGAAATCTCTCCCGACAATGTTTTCTAAAACAGAAGATTTCCCACTTGATTGAGATCCCACCACAGTAATCTGAGGCAAATCAACTGGAGAGCTGGAACCTCCTCCCAAAGGAGCTAACGCATCCTGTAACTTATTGATAGTAGAAATTAAAGTTTCATCCATGGCCATTTTATATAAGATACTTCTAGTCTAATCGGAACGTTCAGTCTAAGGATCTAACGGCACTTGTTTAGCAATATCTGGCGGTGCTCGGTTGTGGAATCAAAAAATAACACAAACACAATTCACACAATTAAGGCAAATCCAGTATCGAAATCACCCTCTGAAAATACTACTGGCAGGTCAATTAACTGTAATCTATTCAAATCGCCCACACGGTTCGTTCTATTGGGTCGACAAACGGATTGATAGTATTCACTAAATAGTAGTAAAGGTGTTATTAGGGAAAAGGAATGAACACTTTTCGCGCCACTAATAGTGAGGCCCACATATCGTGTAGATTTAACTTAGTATTGAGAAATATGGTTCTGTAATATTACATGGTATATAAACACTATAAAATGCATCAAGCTTTGTCTATACACCGTTGGACCAGCCTAGACTCCCATTGAGTCTTCTATACTCTTGTGGATCAGTTTATACTACTGAATCTGTGTACTCACACAATCTCTATAAATTCTACCCGAATCTGTCCATAAAGCTCGAACTGGCAGTGTAGCTAAATCCTTCAAATTTATCGTATGCTTCTGGCCCCTTAGTGTTTGATCCAGGGATACACATTCCTTGATCAACGTTGTAATCACTTATTTTCAAATTTGTGAACTCAGGAGAGAAATTCTCTGCCAATATGGGATCAGTAATCACTGGAACAATAGGGGGAACTATACTATCATCTTGAGATTCCAAGAGCTTCCAATCAAGTTTACGAAAAAACCGATGGTTCAGAAATTTGGACCATTCTTCATCCACCTTCAATCGTTTGCCGGGGGTTTTATTAAGTAATTTGTTTAATAAGTCTTTAGCATCCATAGAAAAATAGAATGGAAGTGACAATTTTTTGGTTAGAATTTTATCTTGGATGGCCTTATGGGAGTTACCTGTAAATGGTGGTTTACCACTCATCATATCATAAATCACACACCCCAATGACCACCAGTCTACTGGGAATCCATATTCTTCTCCTTTTAAAATCTCTGGCGCCATATATTCAGGAGTTCCAATAATAGACCTACAACCCTCCTCATTTTCATTTATATCTTTAGATAATCCAAAATCAGTTAACACCAAGTTACCCTTATTATCCAATAAGCAGTTTTCAGGCTTTAAATCTCTATAAACAATCCCCAATTTATGTAAATGCCTTAAACCTGAAGCCATTTGGGCAGAATAGAATGCCACATGATCTTCTTTAAAGACGTTTCCCATGGAGTTGTTATTGGTCAAATGGTGAAACAATTCTCCTCCAGCAATGTATTCTAAAATAAGATAAAATTTGTTATCATCTTGTAAAGCATAAAACAATTTCACAATATTAGGATGATGATTGATATTACTCAAGATTTGTCGTTCATAAATGGTTCTTTTCACATGGTTAGTGTGAGGATTTGAAGTTTCTGGCGTTGTACCTTCAACAATGTTGATAACAGGTTTTCTCAACTGCTTTTGGGCAAATAACTTTTTGGTCCTTTTATCTTGAACCAAATGGACTTTACCATACGCGCCTTGTCCCAATACTTTCACTGGAACAAAGTCTTGTAACAGTCGTTTATAGCTGCTTCCCTCAGAGCTTGAGCTAAGACTAGAATCTGAGGCAGATTCCGATATAGCATCTTCCTTATATGTCTTGTGGTCCTCTACTATTTTGTTGAAGTCAGATGGGATAACCAATTCCAGATTGTAAGATGATATTGATGCAGTTCTAACAGAAAGCCTTCTGTAAACCGAGGATTTTCTTCTCCTAGGATGAATGGTAGAATCAGGTACCTTTAGACCATTAGAAATTTCGGACTCAACCCAGGGTTTGGCTTCAAACTCCAGCACGTCTGCAGGGTCGTGGGAATCCACCACTACCGAGTCATTGAATCTTTTGACGAAGTTCTCGTCATCAAAGCTAAACAAATCACTCATTATAAATATTGGTAGTCACAAAGAAGAATATATTTGATTGTCATACTATGTGTGAACAAATATGATGGAGATATTCACAAAATAAGTGTGACAATTTGCCATGAGCAGAGATTAAAAATTAATTATTACTATCCACGCGGCATCGATTGGCTAGGAAACTCCAACGGTTGCAAAAAAATAGAGCGAAAATTAAGAGGAATCCTAGGTGAAAATGTTTTTTATATATGCATAAGATAAAATATGTAGGATAGAAATGAAGAAAATCGAGGAGTGGTCACAAAAATTACTTAACGCAAAAGATCCGTGCACCAATCACAAGGGAAAAGAGCACAAAGTAACAGCAGGCAAAACCAACGAAAGGAGCCCCAGGGAAACCGTGAGATAATCCAAACTTATACAAGGTCAAATAGATGGACGGAGAAACAATAGCAATGATGGAACAGATCATATTCATTGACATTAACATCTGACTGGTTTTGTTGGCAGGGTAAAATTTGGTAGTGGAAGCAGTAATACAAGGGTCAAGAGTATTCGACAAGCAACACAACACCAAGGCAGAAAGAACAGCCCCAGTATTATGAGCGACTGCAATGAATGTATTGAATAAAAATGATGAACCCAAACCAAAAGCCAACAAGGTATAATCAATAGAATCTAAAATATCCTTTTTGAATTTTAATTTTAATACCTTAGGAAGCAAATAGGTGGTTAAAAAAGGGTACACAACCGATAACGTGACTAACCCAACTAGGGAGGAGAACATAAATACAAAGCTAACATCGCTTGAATCCCACTTGAATTTGAAAATCCCATAGTTCATCAATAGGGCATTCGTATTAATATTTCTAATTCCGTTGCAAATAACCAAAAATATCACTTGAAACCTTAAGCTTTTGGTATAAGGTTTCAAATGATCAGGGATGTATTCCGTTGGTAAGAATAGTAATTTTATTTCTTTAACAAGACCCAAGACTGTAGATTTAACCAAATTAAATACTATTGCCAATTTGGAAGATTCATTCGAAGTCCTATCACTACGGGTGTTAGTGATTTGGGATTTAGATTTAGCCAGTGGTAAAGATTCGGGCAACAAAAATCCAATATAAGTTAACGTCAAAGAGAGAACGATTATTGCAGCAGTTAATGGAAGATAATCACTAGCATCAGGGTCAAGCCCAGCTTTTTTACCTAGTTTTAAAATGAAAATCCCTAAAAAAGGACCACAAAGGGAACCGAGGAATAACATAGAAAATGCAAAGGCCATAGATGGTTGTCTAGTTTTGGCAGACGTGATATCACTGACATAGGAATTAACAAGACCTAATATCCCATTGCTTCCTCCCAATAAAGACTTTATAGCATCTGAGAACAAAAATATCTTGAATTTAAACGTATGGAACGAACGAATAGTAAAGTAGTATATAACAAAACCAAGGGAAAAGCTAAGCACCGTAAGAAACAATGTAAGCTTTCTTCCGTAGGTATCACTTAATTTCCCTGCAATAGAAAATCCCAAGATCAGAACAGACTGTAAAACCACCAAGGAGTATTTTTCATAATCAGACACCAACAACTGTGCTGCTACCCGGTCACATTGACCATCGACCATATTGTCATCACAGGCTCTGGACATCAAAAGAGATACATGGGAAGCGTTGGCTATATTCACAAGTCCTATTATACCAACAAAAAGTCCTATACTTACCACTGTGGGTTTTGAAAACAACACTTCGGTGAAGTTCTGGTCTCTTTCACCACTATTAAATTCATCGTTATCATCCTCGTCATGAATTAAATTGGTTCCTTCTTCCTGCTCCTCTATTGTGAGGTATTGGTTGGGTTTCTTATTGGAGGAACCAGATTCTAATAAGTGCATGTTCTCTGGATCCACAGCACTTTGAGAGCCATCCGTGGCTTCAGAACTCATAGTGGAGGGCTATAAAGAAAAACAAGATAAGTAGAAAGAGGAGCTGCAAGAAACATTTAAGTAATCAGAGCCGTTCAGTTTTATCTCAAAGCCTCCTTTCGCCGGAAAATCAACAAAGGTTCACCGTTTAAATCCGTAACCAAGCGTAATGGCGATCCAACGAGTTAGTTATTAGAACCGCATAGTGAGGCAGCCTATGTGGCCTAGTAAACTATCATGTCACTGAACAGAGCCATTTGGAGATTCTGTGATGTAAGATAAGGTTGTTGCAGATCTGGTTACAAACCAGTCTAATAGCTGCGAAAAATGCTTATGGCTTGAATAATAAAGAGGCACAAGACAAGAGAAACAATTGAAGACAAGAAAGGGCTATAAATACAGCAAAATCTCGTATCAGTGCATATATTGTGATATTCTCCCAAAAAACACCCTATTAAAGAGACACACTTGTCAGTCAAAAGTGTGAAATGGATGCGAAAAATTCATTTGGGAAGTCTCATGGAATAAACCTTGGTAAATATCATAACTAGAGCCAAAAAGGTATAAAAAAAAGCAGACACCACGAAAGGCAAACCAGCAAACCCATTTCTAATCCCAAACTTGTAAATATTCATGAAAATTGGAGGAGCCGTCACCGAAAGGGCAGTTCCAATCATACTCATTGACATTAATAACTGACTTGTTTTAGCAGCTGGATAATATTTAGTAATGGCTCCGGTAATGGCAGAGGCAACACCAAATATCAAACTACCGACCCAATAAGCCACGAGAGTTTGCCAAGTATGGTTGCAAAATCCAATCGTAAAGTACACCAAGGCCCCTGACAGAATACCAGAGATCAAAATGGTGTATTCTATATTATCAATCCGATCTTTTTCAAACTTCATTTTGAAAACTTTAGGTAATAAAAACTGAGCAAGGAATGGTATAGTAATTGACAATGTGAATAAAGCTGCAAATGAAAGCATCAGGAGCATCATACTGATATCAGAGGATTCCCAATGAAATTTATAAATTCCATATTGAAGTAACAAAGGTCCTGTAATGGCTACCTCCATGACAAAAATTATCTGGCAGAGCACCAAAACCATCACTTGAAATCTGATCACTTTAGTGTGTGACTTCAAATGACTTGGGACATATTCTTCTGGCAAATATAATAACTTTGCTTCTTCTATAAGACCCATAACCCCAGATTTCACCGCCAGGAAAGAAATATACTGGGTAACAGATTTCAAACTAGAAGAATCCGAATTGGTGGTGGTGACTCTTGATTTGATATTTATGGTTTTAAGGGATTCAGGGAGAAAGAAAATGATATAGACCAAGGCCACAGCATATAATACGAGTTGAATATACAACATGGTCATATCGTTAGTTTCTGGAGATAACCCCTTGGCTTTTCCCAATTGAAGGAGAAACCCTCCGAATAATGGTCCAATAATTTGACCACAATATAAAAATGCAAGCAGGAGGGATAATGCCAGTTGTCTTGTTTCAACGGTGGTAATATCTGAAACGTAGGAGTTAACAACACCAATAAGTCCCATAACCCCTCCTAACAATCCAGTCAGAATATCTGCCACCAAATAAGTTTTAAACATGAAAGTTTTGGAGGAGGTTATAGCAATAAAAAATATCAATGCACCAGCAAAATTAAGGGACATAATACCCAATAAAGCTTTCTTTCTACCATATTTATCACTGATTTTCCCAGCAATCGATAACCCAGCAATCAGGACTATTTGAAGAGTAACGGAACTAGCTTGTTGGTAATCTGCTATTAAGATCTGATTATCTTCTGGACTACAAATTCCATCTTTCTTATTGGTTTCACAAGCTCTTGAAAACTTGAGAGTTTCTGTAGAAGCCCCAGCGATACTAGTAAGAGTGAGAAGGAAATAAGTCAACCCAACCCCCACGATACTAGGATTAATACGCCAGAATAATACCTTGATGCTATTATCATACGGTTGAAGATCTGATTCTTGTAAAAGTGGATCTTCTTCGGTGTAACCGGATGCTTCTGATCCTTCTGAAACTTGTGAAGATACCATAATACTAGAAGATTTCCCCTTGTTCCCTAACAACTCATTTTGTTCAGTACTCATAATTGGTTCTCTTTGTGAGAGGTGATGACTAGGGTATCCCAAGTGGTAATTTAGTCCAAGGTAGATCAAGTGAAAGTTAAAAATGGGCCAAACAACATAATATATATAAACGGGTTTTTGGTAATACGAGTCGTGTACAAACCACACAATTGATAGGAGCTTTAATGGAGCCGTACGCTCTCGGTGATAACCATTTAGTCCTTCAAACCCCGATAGAGACTGTATGCAAAATGTATGCTAAAATCTATACATGTGACTTGAGGATTCTCTTAACTACTAATAAACCAGTAATAACCACCGTGTTGATGGCACAACAAACCAAGAACACTAATTGTGGGGTTTTATGAGTTAATCCAAACTTGAACAAATTGATTGCAAAAAATGGCGCCAAAATACTACCAATTCCGTAGTTTAATGAAAGAGCCATCAACACTTCAGCGGTTTTTGATTCCGGATAATATTTCAAAATAATCGATTGAATAGTTGGCTGGAGTACGGACCCCATATTTCCTATAATAATTGCCATAAGATACTGGCTAGTACTACTGGAGATGCTAATACCAAAGTATAAAACCGTATTGAAAAATAATCCAAAAAAGAGAAGCGTGTAGTCTGTGTTATCGACTTTAAGCTTGGAAGTTTTCATCTTCAAAGTTTTCCTCAACACAAAATCGGAGATGAAAGGAGACAAGCCGTATAATACAATCACATTGGATAAGGATGAGATTGCCATTAGATTGGCAATGCGGTCAGCACCCCAATCATAACGGTAGACTGAGTACTGGATAATAATCTGGGCTACTCCAGCCAGATAAACTGATATTAATACGTTCAATAGCACGAGAAATCCAACCAAGAGTCTGATTCTCCCCACGTAATTAGAAAATTGGGGCCGAACCAAATCTTTAGGCAATAATAGTAATGCTAATGGAGTCAAGAAATTGAAAAGATTTATTGGATTCAACCGTTTGAATGATTCCCACATCCCGTGTGGTGGTTTTTGGTCAGTTTGTTCTTGTTCAACATTGATTTGATTCTCTGGAGTTCGATTGTTTAATATGGTAGACTCTGGTAACCAGAACAAGGTATAACATAAAAGAATTGCAAATATCAAAACTTCTATTTTTAAGATTGTGATTTCCAGAAATGTCAATTCTGAATACGTATGAGACGCCATAGTGCTTGAAACGGAATTAAATTGAGATAAGAATTGCGATAAGAAATTCGACATCAAAGGTCCAATGGTTTCCCCAGCAAACATAGACCCCACTATATATCCCAATACATAACTTCTCTTATTAGGTATAACAATGTCAGCCACATAAGAATTCGAAAGTCCTACTACCCCGTAGAGTCCTCCCATACAACTGGCTATGAAATCACAAAAAAGATACCACTTGAATTCAAATAATTGACTCTTTTGATAACAAACCAAAAGAATGATTCGGGATACCAATACCAGAATAACTATTAAGTTAATGAACAATTTGCGGCCAAATTTATCCGACAATTTGCCGATATTACTAATTGCCACAAGCAGGAAAACCTGTGATAAAATTAAGGAGTACTGGTTATAATCTGATACCAACAATTGAGTATCAATAGAACTACAATACCCATCCTCAATTAACGTATTGCAAGCGTATTTGAATCGAACAATTTGCCGGGTAGGTTCTCCTACCGATGACAAAGTATAAAGGAAACATGCCACATTAATAAACACAAGACTGGGTCGTTTATACCAGGGAATTAAATTTAGGTGATTTAATTTTGTATCCCATATCCGATCCAATTCTTCTTCTTCCCCAGAATATTCAGGAATAGAATGTTGATCCACCAATGGAGTTTGTTCAGTTTCTTGAGCCATTGAAATTCAAATATGGTCCGCAATTGAGTTAGAAAAGTCAGCCATGAATTTCAAATCTCGAGTCGCCAATTCAAATTTTATTACTACGAATTAGGTTATCTAATACCTGACATGCGGCGTCAAACGCGCCGCTGATCTTGATGCATACCTTGCAACCGTTTGATTTGCGCATTTTATCTCTGACACCAGGGCCACGACCTGGGAACGTGATGAGTGGCATTCTGTGACTGCGCAGGCAAAAAAGCGTCCCAGACCCACTAAACCCAGCCGCGCACGACCACTTTACTTGTGGTAGCCCAGACGACTATTCGCGCGAACTTTCCCTGGGGGGTTAGGGCCAGTCCTCCCCATGCTCATACCGCGATCTGCGGTAGATTCCGCACCTTATCGACCCATTGGCGACAGTTCTGGTGCCAAAAGACCAAAGTCGTCTCGCAACCGAAAAGTCTCATTAAAAATTTTCAAAGCAGCACAGTGAAAAAAAAAAAGTTGAAGTTTTTCACCTAGTAATTAAAGAAGAAATACCACGGAAAACATGTCTTTACCAGCTTCATTTGACTTAACTGCTGAAGATGCTAAGTTATTATTAGCCGCCAACGTCCATTTGGGTTCCAAAAACGTACAAGTATGTAACGGTTCTTGCAGTTGAATTCATCCATGAATTAAATGCCAATGAAACTAGGAAGTTTTTTCACTTTTGATGATGTTAGATAGTGTAACAACAGAACGATCGAATAGAAAACAGTTCCCTTCAGAAACTCCTTTCAAGGGTAATGATTAAGAAAGCCAAAAAAGATCGAAGAAGATAAATTTTATATGAAATCAGATTATAACTCCTATTCCCTAGAACTACCAGGAAATGATTCCCACCAAACTACATTATCATCAGTGAAAATTCCTAGGATCTCTTTTTATGTTTAAATCAAAATACTAACAATTTTTTTTAGGTTCACAACAAACAATACGTTTACAAAACCAGACCAGATGGTGTTAATGTTATCAACATTGAAAAAACTTGGGAAAAAATTGTTTTAGCTGCTAGAGTTATTGCTGCTATCCCAACTGCTTCTGATGTTGCTGTCTGTTCCACCAGAACTTTCGGTCAAAGAGCTGTTTTGAAATTCGCTGCCCACACTGGTGCTACTGCCATTGCTGGTAGATTCACCCCAGGTAACTTCACTAACTATATCACCCGTTCTTTCAAAGAACCAAGATTAGTTGTTGTTACTGACCCAAGAACCGATGCTCAAGCCATCAAAGAATCTTCTTACGTCAACATTCCAGTTGTTGCTTTAACTGATATGGACTCTCCATCTGAATACGTTGATATTGCTATTCCATGTAATAACAAAGGTAAACACTCCATTGGTTTGATCTGGTGGTTAATTGCCAGAGAAGTGTTAAGATTAAGAGGTATCATCCCAGACAGAGCCACCGAATGGTCTGTGATGCCAGATTTATATTTCTACAGAGATCCAGAAGAAATTGAACAAACTGCTGCTGAAGAATCTAAAGAAGAAGAAACTGAAGAACCAGCTGCCGCTGAACCAGAAACTGAATGGACTGGTGAAACCGAAGAAGTTGACTGGGCTGACTCCGGTGCCAACCCTGCTGCTGAAGCCGCTGCTGCTAACAGCTGGTAAGTTAATTATTGATATAATTGTATTCTTTTTTTTTATACGGTAATAATTAATTCATACATATATACACTATATATAACACATGTGGTAAAAATAAAAAAATCCTGATATTTTAAAACAAAGAATACTTTTTGATTTGATTTTTGACTTATTATTGTATATCTGTATTTATACTAAATGACATAATAAACATGTTTGAATAATTTTAGTAGTGAAATATTTGGTAGTGAAAATTAGTGAGGCAAATTTTGGTGAAAAAATTGGCCCTATATAAGGATGCGATGGGAAAAAGTTTTGAATTTTTTCTCTTCTTTATTAATTTGATTACCACCGGAAAGCCACCAAAATCAAAAAAATAACTCTAGTGGTAGTATTCCGTGGTCCTTCTGGGACCGTCTAGAGGACGAAGGGTTCGTTCTGATCTCTTCAATGTCTTTTGGATAGGATTATTACTACGTTTTTATAGTGTTGGAAGCATACTACTAAAGAGCTATAGTATGGTTCGTACGAGTCAGTTTTTGTTTTTAGCGGCCCAGAGTTGCCATTTTTTGTTTCCGTATATTCTGATGGTCTGCTTGTTTTGAGTGGATTGTTGGAATGGGTTTTCCCAGAACAAACATCACCCCCGGTTTATCGTATTATTACTTGTTCAGTAGAAATAATACTTCATGCCCGGTGGATATTTCTCTTTGTATTAGTAGAGTAGAGATGAGTAGAGACAGTAGAGATTATTGGAGACCATTCAAGTATTTCTGTCGTTTCTTATCACTTTTGTACTTGAACCTAGTGTCTAGTATTCGGCTCGCAGAGCTCCCAATAATCCCAGACGTGTTTTGGCTGTAAACCGTTAAATTATTCGCGTATTTTGCAACTCTAACTCGCTAAACCACATTAAACCACATTAACTCATTCGTTAATTATGGCGTTTAAGAAGTCGTTCCAGGAGTTTATCTACTCCTTAAGTACACAAGACAAGTACGCCGAGTTTGATTCGAGAAAATCTTTCAACAGAATCAATAAACCCAAAACTGAAACCGAAGCTAATTTATTGACCCATCATGGTAATGGGTCCAGCACTTTTGTTAGTGACTACGAAGAAGACGATAACTTTAACAAATTCCAATTAGATGGGGTACACGAGGTTCGTTTGGCATGGAGACATATCAAAAATTGGGTCAGCAAGTATTCCCCAGATTTAAATAGTTCCTTACAGAAGCCCTGTACTGATGACGATGTTAACGATTTCCAAAAAGATTTGAATATTAGATTACCTAATTGTTTGGTGGAATTTTATAAATTAACTGATGGTCAACATATTGATGACTTCAACAAAGTAGGAGGGTTGTTCTTTGGGCTTAAGTTGATGTCTTTAGATGAAATTTCTGTCATGACAGAACATTGGCGTAAAGTGGCAAAGACTTTAACTAGTGAAATGTCTCATAGAAATAATACCGATAAAGTTAAACAATTGCCTAAGATGGGGAACTACAAGTTTTCCAATTCTTCCGCTGATTTAGTCACTGGATCGGGATCTATGGATTCGGCTGTCAATTTGACTGCTACTTCATCCGAATCATCCGCAACAAATACCACTACTTCTAACGCTACGACCGTCAATGAAACTGGATCCAGTAAGGATAAACCTTCCAGCAAAAATGAAAGCTCTAAATCTGGGATTCTTAATCATTATCCTAGTCAAAGGTCTATACCTCCAGCGCAAATCCATCCTATATTCGCTCATCCTCTGTGGATTCCTTTAATCACTGATGATGTGGGGAATTGTATTGGGGTAGATTTGGCTCCTCCTATAACGGGGAAAGGTAAATGGGGTCAAATCATTTTATTTGGTAGAGAATTCGATACAAAATATTTGATTGCTGATAATTTTGGTGATTTCTTATTAATTTTCGCCAATGATTTGGAAATTGGCAACTGGGATATAAAAGAACCAGAAAAAAATAACTATGGGGATTTAATGATTGGTAGTGAAGGTGATTTGATCTTTGTAGATAAAGAAACCAAACAAGAATTGAATTACCTTACTGTGTTGAAACAGAGATGTATTTCTAAATGGATTAACTCTTTATCTGATGAAGAACTCGATGACTCAACAAAACAATTAATTAAAGATTTGAAATCAAACCCCGATTCGATTTTAAATGTTAAGACGCTCAATGATAATTCTATTGATAACTTCATTAATAACAATTTAAACATTGTTAATGGAATGCTTCAGCCTATCAATCTGGAAAATTCTAGTGCACAACCAACTGGAAGTGTAAAACGGGCTGGTAGCGTAAAACCAGCTGGCAGTGTAAAACGGGCCGGGATTCCAAAACCACCAGTGAAAGAACATGAACAAACTGCAAAACCAACTGAGCCGAAACCTACAACGAGTGATAATCTCGACCACTTAGACTATACTGAAGATCGTACATTAGATGACGTCACTATATGATCTTATTTCACCAAATGATTCTTTGAATTCTGCCAGGTTCAGAATCCCAAGTGAATTCATAGGTGAAAAATATTCCCATTATTATCACGTTAATAGCATTTAAATATATAAATTCCACTAAATTTCTGGTAGAAGGATGATCAGTAGGGGAAATAAATAACCGGAATATTATCAAAGGAGTAATATAATATCTAGGTTCAAATAATGGAGATGGAACCACTGTCAAGACAATAGAAATGATAAACGTTATGACAGTTACAAAACTTAAGGATAATTGGCTCTTATTGGACAAAAGACTGTCAACTATGTTCCAACTAGCAAAATGATATATTGGTATCATAAGCCAGTGGCTCTTGCTATGACTCAAGATTCGTTTCCAAATATAAAACGTATAGTGTCTATTGTCTGCCAAAAGAAATGGATGTACCACAGTAAAGTTGTCAATGATATATTTGATCAAAGCCGCAAATAATACATTCCCCACAACATGAGTTATGATTGACAATACTGATTGGTGACCAACGCAAAACTTGATGTATTTCCGTATCTTGTAAGTAGATAACCAAACTGGCCAAGTGAAACAATTAATAAACGTGAAAGCGTAAAACACTTGCACCACATGGAGGTTGATTTCGTGGTTTTCTTTGTCACCAAAAGTTATCCCTCCGTTGACCTTGAGGAACACCCCAAATAGCACAAAATTAACAATGAAAGGTAATAAGAAGGGTAAGTTAACTAAGGCATTTTTGATGTAGTTCGTGGTATAAGTAACCACATCGGAAGTTTTATAAGCCTGAGACAATTTGTCGATATATATCGAAGCAATGAATGCAATCCAGATAATATTAGTTTGACGAAACCATAAGCTTAGGAACCCAACAAAACCACTAAGAGCCGTGTTTAAGAAGCCAGTTTTCTGAGGATTGGCAACACAGACTAGTGAACCTATAATAAGTACCAAAGACCAGACATCTGTGTAAAATAAGAAATAGTAAGCAAACAACAACGGCATGGATATTATATTGATGTTTAAGAACTGCCCATTGGAATTTAACGAGCTTAAAATAGCAGGTAATACAACCACACCCCCTAACAAGTTCAATGATCTTAATATATCATAATTCAAACAGATGGATTCAATAGGACGTGAAGTCAATAATTCTAGGATTTTTCCATAACAAAACCCCAAAATATATAATCCTGGTGGGGTGGTGATCTTATTATCCCACACATCGAATTGATACTGACAGTAAGCATTGCATTGTGTTAGATGGAAAATCTCATCGATGTAAGGATCCTTGACGTTTTGAGACACGAGGTGATGAATTACACCACAGAAAACTATGAATATAGAAATTAATCCCAACTCTAAGTGTCCCATTATATAGTGAGGTTTAATTATTTTTCATTTTTCTCATTGAGATTTGAACAGATGCTGCAAAATTAATACTAGCACAACGTCTAATAGTATCAGGATAAATGATAAAACCAATAGGACTTCTTGTAGGGATGTCAAGTAATATCTCTAACTATAATCCATAGATATAAATTCCATGTTTTTGATAAACACACTTACCTGTTGGTTAGGTTCGTTTTGTGATTTTGTTCCCCACAGTAGCGATACTCACTATATATTTGTGTTTTCCTATTTAGTTGCAAAAACTTACTCTTTTTTTTAAACATCATCTAATTGCTAGATTAAGACTCTATATTATTTCATGGCTATTAATTTGGGGACTAGGGAATGTCCCGGTAACACCACACGAGAATATGAACGATTCTTCCCGGTATTTCGGACAGACTCTCTTGGATACGACCAGAGGTCTATCGAGTCTCGTTCTCCAATTGCAAGTGACAAAGAACTACATCCTAACAGTTTTGAAATTTCTTTATCCGAAGATTCTATGTTTGTACCCAATACAGATACTCCCGCAACTTCATTAGAAGATGAAAGGACCCTGGGAATTGATAAATTGATTAAGAGTAGTTCCGCAAAATCCAAGAAGGTTCCTAAAAACAATTATCAAGGGAGAGTGGCTCAAGCATTAGGACTTTCTTTAACAGAAAAAGTTTTCAATTTCAATAATGAAGCAGAGAGGAAGAAAAGAAAGTATGGTATCACCAAAATGTTGAAGTTTACTCCCAAAGGATACGCTGATGATATTATTAATAGCGAAAATGAAGGAATTTCTTCCATGAAGAAAGACAAACAACCCGAAAACACTGCTCCAACTTTGAAAGCTGAAACTTTTGTACAAGCACCAGGGTTAAGAAATGATTTCTATTCCAGTTTAATCAGTTGGTCTCATGCTGAAAATAAGATAGCTGTAGGATTAAATGTATTCACCTACATGTGGAATTTGGAAAGCTTCGACGTGAATCCCATTTTAGTAGAAGAATATGAAACAGTCACCTGCGTTTGCTGCTCCTTAAACGACCTTTTGGCAATAGGAACTATAAGTGGGAGAATTATGATAGTTTCTCAAAGTGACAAGTTTAAGGTAAAAGCTACATACTTATCCAAAGCAAGAAATATCCATGCCATCGCTTGGTTCAAAGATGGGAAACGATTTCTTGTTAGTGATCACTCCGGAACCGTGCAACTTTTGGCAATCAACAAGACACCTGCTGATCAGTATCGAATAGAGTTGGAATATACTTTTAGTTGTCACCAACAATTAGTTTGCGGTAATTATTTTCCCTCCACTAGTTATATTTAAATTCGTTTACTAACACCAGTCTAGGCATCACTCTTAATTTGGATGAAACTCAAGCAGCATTTGGAAGCAATGATAATACTGTATCTATATGGGATATAAAAGATCTTCAAGGTCCCAAATTAAAGTTTATCTTGCCTCATTCAGCTGCTATCAAAGCTATAGCCTTTTGTCCTTGGTCAAAGTCATTATTAGCTACCGGAGGGGGTACTAAGGATAGAACCATTAGATTCTGGCATTCTTGTACAGGGACATTAATCAAATCATTTTTCACCAACTCTCAAATAACTTCTTTGACATGGTCCAAAACAACCAAAGAAATAGTTGCAACGTTTGGTTTTGGAGAAACTAAAGTTTTACTCACGGTATATTCCTACCCCGACATGAAGCCATTGAGTCAAGTAGCTTCGCCAGTAGAATTAAGAATACTCAGTGCTACTATTTCTCCTGATGGGAATTCCTTATGTGTAGCTACCAACGACTCCACTATTAGAATTTATAAATTATGGAATCATAACCTTCAAAATGGGGTTCCCCAGGTCTCAGGAATATTTGAAAGTTCATTACTAGAGTTATTTGAAGGAGCAGATAAGCCTTTTGCACCAATAAGGTAATTTTCTTGGTGTCTACATAGAAACATCTCTTGATACGTTATAGGAAGTTCCAATAGTTTGTAGACACTCGTCTCGTGGTTGCAAATTCCTATCTTTATATTTAGTAACTATTTGACAGCTTTTTCTTGCATGGCCTATCGGTACGCACACGCCGCGCTCTTTACTACCGAGTAATCGGTAATAATAAATGATCATATAAAGACACCTTTTAGTGGATTAGTTACATATCAATTCTTTTGCTATACACCCAATTAAAATACGCAAAATGTCTGCTCCTTTAGTCAACAGGTCCTTGACCACTATAAGAACCGAACTTGAGTTTCTTTATGACTCCGAGGTCATCACAGAAGACTTATTCAAGAAGTTAAATGAGGCATTGCCTCCAAAGTATCAAAAGGATATGAAGGCATGGGGAGTTGATCACATTGAAGCCAAATCCGAACCGGCTCCAGAGAAGAGCTCTACCGATAAATTGGCCCAAGATTTCCAATCCACAAGTATTTCTACTCCAAGTAGTGAACATCTGAGACCTGCTCCACCACCTCATACTGCTTCAGGTCCAAAAACGTTATCATATTGTGAAGTGATCTATGATTTCCAAGCCCAAGAATCTGACGATTTGAATGTTCTTAAAGGTGACAAAATTGGTGTGGTGGAACATTTATCGGAAGATTGGTGGAAAGGGTTTAAGAAAGGTGAACCTTCTAAAGTAGGAGTGTTCCCTTCAAATTATATTAAACCAATTTCTGAAAAAGAATTTGAAGAATATGGATCAGGATCCCGTTCGGAAAAAGCAGAGTATAATTCTGGCACTCAGTACAATTCTTATAATTCTCAACAAGGATATCAACCATCTCCTCAACAGGGGTATGCTCAACCTGGTTATGGACAATACCAAAGTCCACCTTCTTATAATCAACCACTTCAACAAAACCCTTCAGGTGGTGATTATAGTCAATTCCCACCACCTTCCACCAACTATTATAATAATCAACAACAAGCACCACCACAAGAACAACAACAAGCCGAGGGCCAACACCAAGTTCATCCACATTTAAGGAAATTTGGAGGTAAATTAGGAAATGCAGCTATTTTTGGGGCAGGGGCCACCATTGGTAGTGATATCGTCAATTCGATCTTTTAAAAAAATGGAAATATATAGATATACAGATTATGGCGTATTTGTTAATGAGATTCATTTAATTACATATTATACTATTTACACAAACTCTCAATAGATTCTTGATTACTTCCGACCATCAGCAACGGTGTTTAATAATAGAGTGTCGTTATCCAATAAAATTCTGTTTGGAGAATTGGCCAAGATACCAGCGATTTCTCTAGCAGTATCTAATCTCTTTAATTCCACATAATCTTTGGATTTTTTGATGGCTTCCCCAACTAATTGAGCAGACTTGGCTTCCCCAGCAGCTTTAACCACCAATTGTTGCTTTTCTTGGATGGCTTTATCAACCACAAATGCAGCTCTTTGAGCATCTTGTTGAGCGATTTGTTTAGCTTCAACAGCAGCACTAAATTCTGGTGAAAAGGTCATAAACGTCAAAGATACATCATCTAAGAAAATGTTAAATTTCTTTGCACGACGAATCAAATTCTCTTTAACTAATCTAGACACTTTTTCTCTTTGAGTAATCAATTGAGAAGCATTAAATTGAGCCACTACCGATTTCAAAACTTCATTAACAATGGAAGGCAACACTTTTTCATCGTAATCAACCCCCAAGGTTCTGTAAATGTTAGGTAATTCAAGTACATCTGGTTTAAATAATACTCTACAAGTGATATTAACCATTTGTAAATCTTTAGTTCCAGTTAAGGAGGCAACGTTTCTTGGTTTGGCTCTAACATCGTAGACAATAGGTCTTTGGAACCAAGGTAAGATCAAGTGGGTACCTTCAGGATATATTCTTGGTTGAACCCCATTGATACGAGAATATACAATAGCTCTTTGACCACCATCGACATTGAATAAAGCATTTTGGGCCACCATAGCAGTACCTCCTAACAATAACAATCCACCGAAACCGGCGAAAATTCCAAAGGGCCCTCTAGGTCCACCTCTAGGACCTTTACCACCAGTAGAGGCAGCAGCAGCAGCGGCTCTCTTTCTTAATTCGTTCTGTAAATTCTTCCAGTTCTGATCACTCATATTGCCTTCTGAGTAAAATGGTGACAATTTTCTTGCGCGAAAATTACTGCAAAATAGTGATGATGGAATTAGTGGGATGTCGTATTATACAGTATTATTGTATTATATAGTATTATTATAAGTAAACGTAACTATATTGTCTATTAAATGTGGATCATGAGATCCCCAAAGTCATAAATGACTGGTCTCATGAGGGAACCCCCTCATAATCGTTCTTTTCGTAATACTCATTAAGCCGTTTCTTCCAGAACCGTTTCCGATTACTTTGAATTGGATTGTTCCGAATAATATTCTCTAAAAACACCAAACTTAACACAAACACCGCCACCACAGCACTAGGTGCCAATAGACCAGCTAAAGCTCTAGTACTAACGGTTCTCTGATACGGACATTCGGCATAAGGTCCATTAGTAACAAAACAATTAGTCACAGTAATGTCATTAATATCAATCCAGATTGGAAATTCCACTCCGTCTTTTACGGCAGCGTATGTCAATGCCAACAGTTCAATGCTCAGACTAGGAGTTCCAAATGTGTATCCTTCAGGACAATTACCCATTTTATGTGCATCGAAATATTGTTTTTCTTCCCGTTGAACTATCCAGTCATTGGGGGAGGAGATGTTCTGACAAGCATAAGGGTAGGGTTGATAACAATTAGCCACCGACCAACCATCACTGGTTAGAGCCACACACTTATATGCTTCTTGTGTTCGATCATCTTCATGAGATAACGGTTCACCAGAGCCTTGTGGACCTTCGTCGGCAGTAGAATTATCTAATCCGGTATCTCCATTTTGTGACCAAGACCAAAATGACATTGGGATAACGGCATTTATGATCGTCCCCACATCATCAGTTGGTTCATCTGTGAAATGATATTCCAGATTATTTAAAATCGGGGAATAGCCACATTGGATCATTGCAGGAAACGTGACATTATTAAAAGTTAAGTTTCCATCTCCATCAAATATATATCGGAAATGTGACATCAACGAGATATTATTGAACATTTCATAATTGGTTATGGCCGATTGATTAAGTACTTGCTCTAAACAATCACCCACAGTCTTATCATCACTCAATGACACAGCAGTCACGTTGATATTCTCCTTATCCATGAAGACATAGTCCAAATCACCACTGGAAATATTATAAAAGTCTTGTAATCCTGGGCCACCATCATCTATAATAGTGACAGTGGCTCTTTTTATCTGAGTGTAGATGAAGTTGAATAGAGTAGGGAACGACTCATCAGATTGGTTATAAAAATTGGCTCCTGATATATCATTCTTGTTGTTTTTATAACTCTGTAGATCTGTCGGGGTAAATAAGTGAGTTCCTAGACTTTGCACCGTATCACTTAAACTACTATTCCCAACACTACCATAACCAGATTTTGCAGAATAATACATTTTATCTAGTGACGTTGACGTGCTATTGCTTGACTGCTCTTCGAAATGGAAACTGTGCAAATGGTATAAGATTTGAAGATAATTAACATTCATATTGGTATTGGTACTTTGAAAAAAATCGTATACCGTTTGCATAAGTTTATCTATGGTCAAGCTTGCCTGACAGGTATATTTTTTGCCCTGCCAATGTACGGTCTGAATATCGTCAACATCTGAAGTACCATTAATAGGATAAGGTGCGGGACAAAGCTGCCATTTGGAAGTGAATTGGTTCCAGTACAAATCGATGGTTAAGATTTTGACTCCCACATCAAGCATACTTCGAGCGGTGACCAAGGATGACTCCACATATCCATCGACATCGAACAAAAGTCGAGATAAAGACACCCCATAATGCGTATCCTGATCAATAGGAATTTGGTAGGAAATATCTCTTTGGGTTCGAATGGCTACTTCAGTAATAAAATCAAGCAGTGGCCAATTAGTAAGCCCCTGGACCACGATCCCGTGTAGTAGTAGCCATAAAAATGTGTAATATCGAACTAGCCCAACTCTCATGGTCACTAGACCTCTAATATTTCAATGTCACCTGGGTATTACTATATAGAAGTTTAGTCAAATTGTATTAAACTCCGCGACAGAAAGAAGCTGCGAAAACAACGCGATACAAACACATTAAATGTCAATTGATAGAGGTTAAACAGCTGATACACAGGGAATGGAGACCATAATCAAAGATCTTAACGACCAGCAGCGGAAGGCAGTGACTCACGATAGTTGTGGTCGACTTCAAATCATAGCAGGGCCTGGAACCGGCAAAACAAAGGTGTTGATCTCGCGAGTCGCCTATTTGTTATTAGAGAAGCAGATCAACCCAGAAACCATAATTGTCACTACATTTACCAAGAAAGCAGCCAATGAAATTGTAGAGAGGCTATCACCAGTGCTTAAGAATTCCAATATCGATGCTACCAAGTTGTTAGTGGGGACCTTTCATAGTATATGCTACCGAATAATAAGACGTTATGGAAATAAATTGAATTTAAACAACTATACTATCGCTGATGAACGTGATAGTATGCAGATTTTGCAAGAGATAATAGAGGGATTGACCGAGGATGATTTACAGTACCTCCAGGGGCTACCAGAGGAAGAGACACAGAGGTTTCTAGCCCAGAATCCTAAAACTGATAAGTACCATGGATATGATCCTAAAGCTTTCAAACGTAACATTTCCAAGTTGAAATCTTCAGGTGTAAGAGCAGCAGATTACTATAGTGTTCTGAACCACAAGAAACCACTTCTTTTAGTGTATCAACGGTATCAGGAAAAGTTGCAAAAAGAGTTTTTATTGGATTTTGACGATTGTTTATTGGAATGTTACACTTTAATTAGTCGATATCCAGTATTAAATTTTGTTCAACATGTTTTAGTTGATGAATTTCAAGACACAAACGAAATTCAATTACAGTTAATGATAGAATTTGGAAGGGGCCATCCGAGTGATAAAAGCTTACAGCACAACGTAACTTTGGTGGGGGATCCCGATCAAAGTATATATGCATTTCGGGATGCCAAATCTACCAATTTTAAGGCCATGAAACAATATTATGAAAAAAATTTGAGTTTACCAGTACTGACAGTCAGCTTGGTGGAAAATTATAGATCTACCAGTGACATATTAAATGTTTCTGAAACCATTATGAGTCAACAGTCGGATAGAAAATCCAAAAAACTCTTATCCCAGCTTGATTCTACCTTTAAAACTGTCCACAAAACCCTCTCGTCCACATATGAAGAGGCTCGATGGATAGTGTACCAGATAGTATATTTAACTTCGTTACCTCTGTCTATCTTCAAGTATCTGGATATTTCAGTGTTGGTGAGAGCTTCATACCAAACTAGAGTAATTGAAAATGAATTAGTGAAAATGAGAATACCTTATTTTATGGTTCGAGGTAAAGCATTTTGGGACCGGAAAGAAGTGACGGTAATTTTAGATTATCTTCGAGCCATTTCAAATTCAAATGATAGAGCTGCCTATGTGAGAACACTAGGGTTTCCTAAGAGAGGAGTCGGAGAAAAGAGCATGGAACAAATAAATGGATATTTAGGGTCCAAAGTAGGAGGAGACTTGACGATTCATGAGTTATTAAAAAATCCCAGCATTAGTCTCCCCAAGGGTATTTTAAATACTATTGATTCCCACCTTAGCTTTATTGAAGATATGAGAGGTAGAATTTCATATTTCAATGAATTAGAAGAGGGAGATGAAAAGAAGATGATTCTTGAAGAATTTTTCAATGATGTATATACCCAGCTGGGATTGAAAAAAGCATTTGAATCACAATCTGACCAAGATGCCAATATAATGGAAGTTGGAAAACAATTGCTAGAGTTTGAACCTCAAGATGATTCCTTGCCTCTTTATTTAGGTGGAGAGGATTCGGAACTCGCAGGTGACGATAGAAATTATATTGCCAAGTTCATAACTTCTATTGGATTATATGAGCATGTGGAGGACGAAGAAGATGAAGGGAAAGATGGCAAAGGGAAGGTTTCCTTATCTACTATCCATGGAGCCAAAGGGTTAGAATGGCCCATAGTTTTTGTTCCTGGCCTTTCTGAAGGATCCTTGCCAAGTTCATTTGCTTTAAATGGTTCAACTCTGAACACTCCTAATAAGAAAAAGGCAAGCGAGACAGAAGCCTTGGACGAAGAAAGAAGGTGTTTTTACGTAGCAACCACCAGAGCCAAGACCTTATTGCATATCAGTTCTATAGTGGAACAAAGTTCTGAATTCAAATGGAAGGCACTAACAAAAGTTTCAAGATTCATCAGCCACATCATTAATAATTGCAGTGGGTTCCATGAATGTTTCCGTGATCTGAATAACTTGAAGAAATTATATGAAATTCGGAACTTACCGGTGCCCCGAACTCAAGATTTTGATGTTGACTCGTACTATAAAGGGTATAGAAGAAAATTTGATTCTTTTGTGGTGCAAGGGGAAAGGCGGTTAGATCCGTTTGATTTCTCCGGATTGAATGATGAATATGGAGACAGTTACAACAAACTCCCTTACAACGGATTTAATAATCCGCAACTAACCTCAGCCATATTCAGCACTGCTAGAAGCCAAATGGATGATATGAATCAAAAGAGAAAGTATGACGATATAGTGGAAGCCAGAAAACGGTTAGCGAAAAAGAAGACAAAATTTCAACAAGGCGGACTGTCGAAACTCCATGGCCAGTTCAAACCTCACAGACCAGTTATGGCTAACAACACCACGTCAAATAGCACCAATGCTAAACCTATGAATCGCAGTTTTGCACCCAAATAGAAGCGGCAGGTTCAAGGCGGGATAGCAAACATGCCAATCTCATCATTCCAAAGTGTAACTCTCATTACGGTTAAGGAACCAAGGTGTTTCCAAGCGGACACAGTTGCTGGATTTGGTTATTGATTCAAACCGTAACTTCGTAACAAGAAAAGAAAAAGAAATAAAAAGTCAGATGGTTACATTGAGCCCGATGAGGTAACCCGTATATACGCACCACGAGCAATAAAAAGAAATCTTTTTATTAATAGCAGTAAGACGTCAAACCAAAAAGTTATGACTCTTTGCATGAAAATAGCATGCTTTAACTGTAGAGGTTATGTAGCAGAGTCAAGAGGCTGATTTGAATTGAGGGGAAGAATATTTAAATACTACCAGTTTGCTCGATGAAGGTAATAAGTCAAAACCAAAATGATCAATTTGAAGGTTCAGATTCCTAACAGTAGCCGGAACTTCACAGCAAACTATTCGATGTCGGTAGACAACGCAAGAAAGGGGAACAATAATAACGGGACCTGGAATATCCATTCACCTACCGATCTGTTATACTCGCCAATTCTGGAGAAGCTTGTATTCCACGGCAAGGAGTCAAGAGAACCTAACTTAACAAATTAGGGTATAATGGCTTATGCCAGAAACACACACAAAGGAACAATAAGAGGTCCCAAATGGCACAAAGAATGCCAAACTAGCAGGCCAAGCTAACTAACACCTTATATTTCTTACATACGTTAAACAACTATTTGGTGATTTGGAAAGACCAAGGAAAGGTCAAATGGGTGGTTTTATCATCATCGACAAACTTTGTGGTTGCAGAATAACTACCTCTGGCCAACATACCAGAAGGAGCTTCAATTTCTTGGAAAGCCTTTTCATAATATGGCTTTTCAGTAGTACTAGGAGCATAAGAACCTAAAGGTTCATCCAATTTATCGACCCTAATACCAGCTTTCTTAACCAGGTGCAAGTATCTTAACCCGGTGATGATTTCATGTTGAACTCTGAATTTAATAACTAATTGGTATACAGACTTTTCTTTAATAGTGAATTTGATATCTTTATCAATAGTATTCCCATCATTATCTTCCAAGTTTATGATAATAGGTTGTAATTCTGGTTGATCTGGGAAGTGTAAGGCCATCTCTACAATCACCACTTTTCTTTTATCACCTGGTTTAACAGCATATGGAGTGGCATTAGCAGTTAATCCTAAGGAAGCTTTCCATTTGGCTAAACTTTCATCCTCAGCATCTAACTTTTGATACTCATCGATGGTTTTCTTTTCTCCCACCACGTATCCTTCTACGGTTTCCGGAACCAAATCGTCGTCTTGTTGTACTTGTGGGTTATTTGATGCCATCTTAGAGTCTACTTATATGGTTGTGAATTGAAGGTTTCAGGAAGGGTCTGAGTGTCCTGAATGTGCTCGTCAAAAATGGATTGGGACACGACTTTGATCTATACTAACCTGAGTTAATACCCTTTCACAGTCTTTTTACAATCTCTTTGATACTACAATCTACTACAATCTCTATGATACTACAAAAAAGGACTGGATAACTCGTTATGCATTAATACTACAGATTGCTCGGCTTTGGCCGGAGTTTTTTGGACTTCTTTGTATGATGAGTATCAGGAATAATGATATATGGATTATTCAAGAGCTTTCTTTCAGTTTCTTTATCGTAGGGTAGACCATACGAACCGTCGTAAGGTTGTTGGTAATACCCGCCATTCATGGGTCCGCCGTTCATGGGCATATTTGGAGAGGGCATTTGGTTAGGCATCATCATCATATTATTATAATACGGCATAGGCGCTCCCCAGGGCATATTTGGATTCATTTGAACCTGGGGACTGGTATGTGGGGTATGTTTGTTCTGTTGTGGAGAGGATGCTTGTGACTGGTGAGATTGGTAGGACTGGTTTGTGGAGGTGGACTGCGAACGAGATCTGGATTTACCAAACAGAGACCGTCCCATATTTGGGGAATAAGTAGGCGAATAAGGAGCATTCATAGGCATACCATAAGGCATACCCATCATTTGCGGTGGCATCATATTGGGATGCATCGGTGGCATAATATCGTAAGAACCAAATGCTGGAGGATTGATTTGGTCATATCCATATGGGTTCCCATAAGATCTATCAAAGCCTGGATGTCCCCAGAACATATTATCATCACTTTCGTCTTCGTCATCTTCTTCCTCCTCTTCTTCCTCCTCGTCATCTTCATTATTCTGGGCATCAAAGATCTCTTGTCTCACTTTCATATATAAAGCCTCCTTATCATTTCGATCATTTTGAAGTTTACAAGCATCTGGCTCCAAAACTTGACTCTGGGGCGTGGTTGACTCGGTAGTTGACTCGGTAGTAGGGGCGGTTTCTGAATCATTAATATTATCAATAAGTTCACTACTATTATTTAGACTTAAACTGGTCTCAGATAAAGTAGGTTTCTTAGTTAACATTCGAGGCATGATCTTAGGTTTCATCCCGTCATTGGATCCTGGCGCTCCAGCAGAAGTTGCCATTGGTTGCTCTTGAACTTTTATCTGACGAGTATAACTCGACAAGGTTTCCTTTTGTCCTTGATCTATTTGAGATATTAGCAGCGAGTAATCAAACATTTCAGTAGGAGTTACTATAATGTCACTGTTCTGCAAATTCCAGTGTTGTAAATGATAAAACTGACATAGTTGATGACTCAACAATCGATAATATGAATTTATAAGCAGTTGACCATTAATCAAATAGTTTCCTCCCTTTAAGTGCCTCAAGAAGCTTATCAACTCTTTTTCTAATCTTAGGAGAAACACCCGTTCTTTGGGCTTTACTAGGGCGTTCCGGATACTTTTGGGGATTTCTTCCATTCTGGACCTGTTCTTATCCCATGTACCGTGTTTCTGACTCTTGAACCATCCAGGGGATCGCTAGTTGTGGGGGTTTAAATGTGGTAGTCCGCTATCTATCAGTGTGTGTTATCGCGAAAATTTTTCGTTCTAGTGCGAATCACTATTTGACTATCTAGAGAATCCTGATAGTGATAGTTAGAGATCATGAGTTCAGATGACGTATGTGGGGAGTTTTTGCCCTTGAACGGGGCTTTTTAGTACTTTGGACATGTGTAGATGTCAATTGTGCTATTTTTAGCCATGGAAAATCAGTTACTAACAATTTAGATTCGTGCTAAACGGTTGGCCAAATTAGCAGCTGCCAATAGAGGATCTAGTGATTCTGGGAACTCTAGTTCTGCTAGTGATGCTACTAACGGTGCCAATGTTGGTGGGGGGAGTAGCACCAGCGGTATGAAATCCCCTGACCCTGCCACTGGTGGTAAGGACAGCGAATATAAAAAGATGAAACCATCTCAAGAGTTGAATTTGCCATCGGCTCAACAAGCACCAGCACAGACACAGGTCCCAGCCCCGGCCCCAGCACCAGCACCAGCCCCTAAAAAGCCTGAACTCTCTTTAGAAGAAGAGATTTCAAGATGGTTGAAAGTAGAGTTGGAAGATATCTTCAGAGCTACCCTTGATAAATCCCGTACTAGCAATCAAATGGTATACCTTGAATCTTTGAGTAATGAATTACAAGAAACTGGTCGTTTTCTTAATGAAGATGATTTGGAGTCGATTTATATGGAAGTATTATCGGAATCAGGGGTCCCCAGACCATTCCGGACCTCTATCGAGTATTTGTCTAGTATTTATCAGTATACCTACCGATTGAAATCTCGGTTGAATAAGCGAGAGGCTTACTATGATGCAAAAATTAAGATCTTGAGTTCTATTAGCGAGTTCAGTTGTTCTTATGGGTTGATTTGCTTCCAAGTGGATGATATGTTTATTAATAACAATATTGAAACCAGTATCAAGATCTTTATTGAGTATATTAATGATATGTCTGGGTACTTGAATGCGATTATTATGAAGAGTATTGAACAAGATGGGTTATTGGATTTATTGAATGTGTTTATTCCTGCTATTAGTAGTAAATTATATCAATTAAACTTGAACCATCCTTCTTATAACAAGTACTTAACGATATTTAAGACATTTATTGATATTAAACCAGTGGCCGCTATATTTACTCAAATCGATGGGTTTCAACCTCCTGACCCCAACAATTGCTTAGACTATGAACATAAGACTTTATTGGGTCCATTGTTAAGATTATCTCCTTTAATTGATGAAATTAGTACCAGTTATTTTGGTAGTGACTTTAACTTTGAACATGCCAATTACCATCTGGTTAAATCAACTTATGATTCAATTACAGTCGAATATAAATTGGTTATTGATCTGTTGTTTGAGATTGTTAATAAATTGATCAGAGGGTCTGGGGAAACCAGAGAACGTTTAATGCACTGGTTTGCTCAATTGATTAATCTAAGCCATCTTAGAACTGGGAGTCATGCTGACCCTACCAAATTGCCTAGTGATGGAATCACTTTCAATATCTCTGTGATCTTGATCAGATTAAGTGCTCCTTTCTTGGAATATCCCACCTATTCTAAAGTGGATAAAATTGATATTAATTACTTTAGTAATCCTAAGAAATTGGTTGATTTGAAAGATGAATCTAGAGTTAATTCTTCTATTCAAGAAGCGGTGGAATATTATGATGAGAATCCTTCACCGGAAGGAGATCCTAATTTCATTTCACATTGTTTCTATTTGACCTTAACTTATCTTAATTACGGGATCGGGGGGATTTCAGTTAGATACGATAGGTTAAAGAATCAAATCAAACAATTGAAAGAAAGAATTGGAGTGTTACAAGGGAATCAAGTTCCTCCCGGTACTAACCCTATGATGTTACAGTTTCTTAAAAGTCAATTACCCAAATTGAATCAACAATTGAATACATTAAATTCCAAAAAACATACGGTTAAAGCCATGTTCAGTTATAGGGATTTACAATTGGAAATATTTGACTTTATTGTTGGAGCCACCATTTTCTTAACCAAAGTCATTGACCCAGAACATAGTTTCCCTCAAAAGGCACTTAATATCCCAATATTCAAAATCAGCACCGTCAGTGAATTAGATGATCAGGATTTCTTGAAAACTAAGTGTCCAATTCCTTGGAAGTTCTTTCCTGAATTCTTTTTGGAAGGGATCATTAACTATTGTAAATTCACCACCAATTTTGCTGATTCTCCATTGGTACATAATGAGTATAAACTAGAAAAATTTATTGAATTCACCATGATTTTGATTAGATGTCCAGAAATATTGGGGAATCCCCACATGAAATCCAATATTATTGAAATCTTATTTATTGGTTCTTTACCTATGACTAATGGAGCTCCAGGTTTCTTATCAGAAATTTTCAGTGGTAATGAGATGGTTAAACAAAACATCTTATATTCCTTGTTAGATTTATATGTCATGGTGGAAAAAACCGGTGCTTCATCTCAATTTTATGATAAATTCAATAGTAGATATTATATATCTATCATATTGGAAGAATTATGGAAGCATGATATCTATAGAAATCAATTGACCAGGTACTCCGTTAGTAACGTTGAGTTCTTTGTTCGATTTATTGCCAGAATGTTGAATGATACTACTTATTTGTTGGATGAGACCTTTAATGAATTGAATGCCATTCATAATTATCAACTGGAATTAAGAAAGAGGCAATTAGGGCAACCCGAAAATGAAGAATTAGGGAACAATGATGAACTCTTGAAGAATTTAGAAAGTAGTGAACGTAAAGCAAAGAGTTATATGGGCTTATCAAATAAAACCATGGAATTATTTAAATTATTCACCAAAGAAGTCCCTCAAGGGTTTGTATTGCCTGAATTGGTTGATAGATTGGCTGGGATGTTGGATTATAATTTAGAAGCTATGGTGGGACCAAAAGCATCTAATTTAAAAGTAGATGATCCTACTAAGTATGATTTTAATCCAAAGGGAACTTTGAGTGATTTGTGTCAAATTTACTGCAATCTATCTCTGCAACAAAAGTTTGTTAAAGCTGTTTCCAAAGATGGAAGATCATTCAATATTAAATGGTTCCATAAAGCTGAGCAAATTTTAAGAAGCAAGACCTTGACTGATCCTAGAATTATCACCAAATTGGTAGAGTTTGGGGAAACTGCTGATGCTCAAAGAATTGAAGATGAAAATGAAGAGTTAGAATTAGGGGAAATTCCTGACGAATTTTTGGATCCTTTGATGTTCACATTAATGGAAGATCCAGTGATTCTTCCGGGATCAAGAGTAAGTATCGATAGATCTACCATCAAAGCTCATTTGTTGTCTGATTCCACTGACCCATTTAACAGAGTTCCATTGAAATTAGAAGATGTAATAGATGATGTGGAGTTAAGGGAAAAGATATCTCAATTCAAACGAGAGAAGAGTACTAAAATGCAAGTGGACTAACTATCATATAACCCATATATCATATAATCACATAAGATACATATAGTAAATACATATAATCATAATCGCACATAGTAAAAGCCATATAATTTCACATAGTAACACCATTTACAATCAGATGAGATAATGAAAATTTATATTGAATATAAATACAGGGCTTTAATACTTTAAAAGTTATTTATTTAGTATATAAAGGAATTAAGTTTCGTTAGAAGGATTAAACATATAATAGACTCAACATATTTAAGCTTTAATAGCGTAATTTCTTCTAGCGAAAGTAATTTTTTGTTTTCTAGCTTTGTCAGTTAATCTAGAAGCTTCGAACTTGGTTAATTTTCTTCTTAAAGCTCTAGTTTTCTTAGCTCTCAAGTCAGTTGGAATGTATTTCTTACCTTGGTAGTAAGCTTTGACATTGTCTCTTTGGTTCAAGTTGATGACAGTTAAAACTTTGGCAATGTTTTTTCTGACAGTGTGGATTCTTGGTAAAGATGGTTTTTGCAATTTTTGAACCTTCAAGTTAGCTAATTCTTGTTTCAAATCAACTAATTGTTGTTCTAATTGTTCCTTAGACTTAGTACGTAATTCAAAAGCTTTGAGTCCAGCCTAAATTATTGTTAGTATTTATTGTAAAAAATTTGACATATAGTGTTGTTTTGGTAAAGGGGATATGGATATGGGATATGGGATATTGGATTATGACTTGTGAGACTGCTTTTAATATATGATATATTGACTTCCCTGGTATGGGTCTAGTTCTAGGTTTTTGGCTCATCTTATGGCCATCTTTATGTCCATCTTCAATATCCATCTGTGGATACTTCTATTCTGACTTTGGAATCTCGTTCTTCCTTAACATATGATACCCATGAAGGTCTGTAGATCCATATACTCTAATAATGCTATATGTTTCACTATCATTCACTTATTACATACCATTTTTACTTATTACTGTTGTAGTACGGTGAAATAAATTTTTCACTTTTTTTTCTGATGGTCTCAAGTGAGAAGAAGGTTACACAAACCCATTCGCAAGCGATGTCGTGTGTGGGTTGAAAACAACCTTGTGACTGCTTTCCGTGTGAATCGCACTTTACTACCAAAAGAACAAATCACAAATCACAAATGATTTTTCGGTCACCGCGTCCTGGGTCCATGATCTGAGAGCTAGGCCCAGATTGCGGCACTAGCTCTGGATTCTACCGAGAAGTCTCCGCCTAACCCGGCCCCTGACAATTTCAAGTCTCCGCCCCACTTAGATCACACATGAATTCCAGATACGTATCTTCTTATCTATCAAGTATCTCCTTTTATTTCAACCAGGGTTTGTTTCAACGCATTTTTACCTCAGATCTCTCTACTCCCAAGCCGTGCACACTCTAGCAATCGGATCTTACTGGCGCCAGATCAATAGATTCTACTACTACTTCTTTTTTTAATTAGATTCATTAATCTATGTAAAGAGAATTATTTATACTACTTACATATAATTTTTTATATGTACTTGAACTAAAATTACTTCATAATATTTATAAATCAACGGTAACTTTTTTTGTTCTTTAAAGAATAAAAAAAACCCCAATGTTGGCAGTAATTCAAACAAATAGAACATAAAGAGGAGGGTTGAAAAAAGGTAAAGTAAAACAAAAGGGCAAGGAGGTAAAAACCTTAAGAAGAATTCTTCAAGTTAGTGGATAACCATTCTAACCCTTCATATAACCCATCACCAGTAGTAGCACAAGTAGACTGGATGTACCAAGGTCTTTGTCTAATAGAATGTAACCCTAATTTTTCAGTTATTTCAGCAGCATTCATGGCGTTTGGTAAATCTTGTTTGTTAGCAAACACCAATAATAATGCATCTCTCAATTCATCTTCATTCAACATTTGTTGTAATTCTTCTCTGGCTTCAGCAATTCTATCTCTATCATTAGAATCAATCACAAAAATAATCCCTTGAGTGTTTTGGAAATAATATCTCCATAAAGGTCTAATTTTATCTTGTCCACCAACATCCCACACGGTGAAAGAAATGTTTTTATACTCAACAGTTTCAACATTGAATCCAATGGTTGGAATAGTAGTAACAATTTCTCCCAATTTTAATTTATATAAAATGGTAGTTTTACCGGCAGCGTCCAAACCTACCATTAAAATTCTCATTTCTTTGTTACCAAAAAGGCCATTAAATAATTTAGAAATTGATAATCCCATGTTGTCTTCGTGTTGATGCTATCTGGTCCGGTAGTTATCACTATTATTCAAGGTGGAAAAATATCCCGGGAAGAAGAAAATATAAATGATTAGTTTGATCGTTCGCTTGTTGTTTCTCGTGAGTGGGCGGAAGGGGCGAGCAACGGGAGTTGGGTAACTTGCACTACTTTTTAGCGACTTCCGGTAATAAGCCTTAACAATTAGAGGTTGGGAAAATAATAGATTGGGAAGTATATAGATAGAGGGGTGGGGTATATATAGGGTATAAGAGGTTGGTGGGGTCTACAGTTGGTGACAGGTAATTAACACGTCGTTTGGTTAGGGTCAGGCAAATCTGGTAATAGGGGAAAAGATTTTCAGGTTGGTAACAGGCGAGCATTTTGGCCGAATCATATCATTTTGTGTAATTCGCGTAGGGGCCCGGCTCTGGGGCCCGGCTCTGGGCCATTCGGCACCAGCAATAGGCCCACCCGCCCTAGCTGACGAGACTTTGCTGGCTACGTGTCGTTTTTCACGCGTTTTATTGTTACTATTATTATCTGAAATAGTATCTACACTTTAATGCTATTATATATTACGCTTAACCCATAGATCTCTCAATATCTATGGGGTCTATTTCCCTACATTAACCTTTGACTTAGCATAATTCTGTAACGCTCTGATAAATATCGCATAGGTAACATCTTTGTTATCAGGTTCCCAATAAATCTCAGTTAATCGAATATGCCATGGTGGATAGTCTTGTAAATCCAAACATGGGTTAAACACTACCAACAAATCGGGTTCAACTCCTACTAATTCAATTAATTCTTCATTAATTAAATCAATCGTAATATCTTTAACTGCTAATTCTTTATTAATAGCCAATTCACTCATGGTTTTAGTTAACTCCAAAATGGTTTGTTTCCCATCAATTTTGTTCAACAAGTTGATGGTTAAGTCAATTGGTTTAGTAGAATTATTAACAAAACTCTTATTTTTATGAGGAATTTTAACATTAATATTAGGAATATATTCCGTTCCAAAATATTTCTTTAAATTTTTGTTGATATAATAATTTAATTGTAAATAGTGCTCGTTAATAATCCCGTTATATTCATAGATATTTAATTCTTGAATACCAGCACTAATACTCCAAGCTACTAATTCACTTATATCATTAATTAATCCATCAATCCCGCCATTTTCGTCATCTTCATCCTTGAAATTTAAAATACATGATAACCGCTTGGGGATCTTGGATAATTTGTTGACATCATCCCGGATGATGGTTGGGGATTTATTAGGATAATACCATAAATTAAAAAATTTAATTCTAATGCGACGATAGATATAAAGGTAATTTTTATAAATAGAAATCACAAAGAAAATCATCAATAAGATGGAATGGTTGATATAATGCATGACCATATTAATGGAGTTCTCGGTGACGGTGGAATCCTTGGAGGTTTTACCCCCAAATAATTGTAAAAATTGATTAAGAATCCATGTGAAGAAGCTCATGATACTTATCACTCGCATACTATTAGGAGGCGTCTCCTTAGTACTAGTAGGCTGCTTGGTCCCAACCACTTCAGGCACAACCGCCGCTTTCCCGTTCTCCTTCATTCCTATCGTTGCTTCTATTTCTTATTGGAAAAGAACAATGAATGAAAGATATGCCTTTAGGTAATGACTTTTGAATGATTGAGCTATCTATATATCATCAGCTGCGATGGCCGCCTAGCGTGTGATTACCAACAAAAACCCTCACCCACATTTTTTGGTTTGGTGCGGGAACTAAAAACTGCGCTAATTAAAGTATTGGTTATACGAACCCAAAAGATATCATCAGATCTGAAGCTAAATTACAGTTATTTCGGGGTTTTTGTTGTTGTAACTGTTGTTGTGTGCTATATTGTTCTAGACTTCCATAGAACCCATACAAATCGTCACAACTGGTTGCCAAGATGCCTCCGGCGATCAAGAAAGCATGGGGTTTTGTAGATAACTTTTTTTACAATAATGATATGGAAGAAGAATATTATCGAAAGATGCGAGAGAAGAGTTCTTCCATCTCTGCGTTTGTGGTGGGGTTGGTAGCAGCTGTTGGGGGGTTTTTATATGGATATGATACCGGGTTGATAAATGATATTCTTGAAATGCAATATGTTACTGGGCATTTTCCTAGTAATGGAAATGAATTTAATGTTCATGAAAGAGCTCTTATAACGGCGATATTATCGTTGGGGACGTTTTGTGGGGCCATAACCGCTCCAATAATATCAGATAATTATGGAAGACGGTTTAGTATTATGTTAAGTTCTGGTGGTTTATTCACTGTGGGGACTATTTTACAAATCGCTGCTAATTCTAATGTGCTTTTATGTATAGGTCGGTTTGTTTCTGGGGTAGCAGTTGGAAACTTATCGGCTATTGTTCCATTATACCAAGCTGAAGCTTCTCCCAAATGGGTTAGAGGGTCTGTGGTGTATTTATATCAATGGGCTATTACTTGGGGATTATTAGTAGCTAGTGCTGTTTGTCAAGGAACCAGAAGACTTTCGAATAGTGGTTCTTATCGTATACCTATTGGGTTACAATTTTTATTTACCATGGTTTTATTTGGGGGGATGCTTTTCCTTCCTGAAAGTCCTCGGTTTTATGTTCAAAAGAATAATCTAGAAAAAGCATTAGATTCTTTATCAAAACTACGGAGAATCGAAAATACTGATCCCGATTTGATTGAAGAATTAGTGGAAATTAAGGCTAGTTATGATTATGAGGTGTCCTTTGGTAAAACCAAATGGATCGATTGTTTTAGGAATGGTGGGGGGAGACATCAACAGGTATTAAGAATGCTTACTGGAATGGGAGTTCATGTGTTTCAACAATGTTCAGGGATTAATTTCATTTTTTATTATGGGGTTAATTTCTTTTCCAGTACTGGCCTTGATAATTATTATTTAATGAGTTTTATTACTTATGCTGTTAACACTGCCTTTACTATCCCGGGGATTTTATTAATTGAAATTATTGGTAGACGGAAATTATTATTAGGTGGAGGTTTAGGTATGTCAGTATCGAATTTTATCATTGGTATAGTAGGGGTTAGTGTGGTGAACTCAGAAATTCGGGCCCGTATATCCATTTCATTTTCTTGTTTGTTTATTGCATTTTTTGCTGCCAGTTGGGGTGGATGTTGTTGGGCTTTGACTTCGGATTTATATGGTATTAGTATCCGACAAAAGGCCATTTCCATTACTGCTTCTACAAACTGGCTAGTGAATTTTACTTTTGCTTATATTACCCCTTATTTGATTGATACCGGGGCCCATACCGCTGCTTTGGGGAATAAGATTTTCTTTATTTGGGGTGGATGTAATGCCGTGGGGACAATTTTCGTTTATTTCATTGTTTATGAAACTAAAGGGTTAAAATTAGAAGAGGTTGATTATATGTATAAAGTATGTCACAGTCCTCGAGAATCTACCAAATTCAAGTCCACCAAAATCGAATATGATAATATTACTCCTTATAGATTCATCAGTCGGGAAATTCATGACATTGCTGATATTAGTCTGACTACCACCAGTGAACGTAATCGGAGACAAAAAGAATTGGGATATCCTACTTCAAGTGATAGTAACAATACCAATGTTAATTCTCATTTAAATTCGCATGTCAATAATAGTGATAATGATGCGATTGACGAGTTATATTCTAACTCATCCACTCCTCGTGATTTACCTAGTAGCTCATCAAGTGCTGGACTGTCATCATCATCCCCCTCCCCTTCTATTAATGCCAACAAAGCTGTTGCCAGTTCGAGTAATCCAAATATTCCTACTCCAATTCCAGTCCTTCCTACTCAATTTGGCCCTACAAGTTCCTCGTTAGCTGGTACTAACGGAGACTTTAAAAACAAAGACACTCCAAATAACATCACCATCATTCCTTACCACAACACGTTATCGCCATCTATCAGTCCTGATTCGGTGGACGAAACATCGCATCCAGGCTCCTCAATGCATAGTGAGCCCGAATTAAGCTATAAAAGTGATTATGAAAAATATTTAGATACGTTAAAAGCCACCCATGGGGAAGACCTTACCAGTGACAAATATCATAGATATGATTCGTCACAAACATCAGCATCAATTTTCAATTCCCATCGGTCGAATTCCAAATCCAATACCAATTCTAATGATCTAGAAATCACCAGAAGCACTGTTATAGCCACGCCATTTTTCAATGCTCCACCCAGTGATTCAGATAGTAGCGACCAGGACTCTGAAGAGTCGTGACTCTATGAGTCTTGCCTCGAGTCTTGATTCGAGTCTTAAAAAAATGCTATAGAGTAGTATGTATTATTTATAATGAGTATATGATCAGTAACACAGATGTAGAAAATGGTGATAATTGCAAAAACTACTTTTCGCACCTAAATCTTAACAGTGGCAACATTTTAACACAACCATGACTGAAAAACCAAACAAATATCTTTTACACGACAGCATCAAGAGCGGAAAATTGTTAATTGCCACGCAATTAATTGATGAGAATCCAAGTTTGAACTTATTAGCTGATGAAGATGGCCGGTACCCAATACATTGGGCATGTTCAATGAATAATAGTGATTTGGTTAAGAAATTAATTAGTAAAGGAAATATAGATGTGGATGAAATGGTGGATTCCAGTGGCTGGCTGGCATTACATATCGTCAGTAGCATTGGGAATGATGAGATTTTAGATCAATTGATGGCCACTAAACCTACTCCAGATGTAGATTTAAAGACCAATCAGGGTACTACTGCTTTACATCTTAGTATCAGTAAGAAAAATATCCCGGTAGTTAAGAAATTGATTATTGAATACAAATGTAAGGTGAATACTAAGGACAAAAATGGCTATACTCCACTTATGAGAGCATGTTCAAATGGGTTGGTGTCAGTGGTTATACTTTTAAATGAACATCGAGTTAATTTAAATAGTACAGATAATGATGGGTGGACTGGGTTACACCACGCGTTGGCGGAGGGACACGGCGATGCCGCCAAATTATTAATAGAGTTGGGTGCTCACACCGACATCAAGAATCAACAGGATGAACTACCCATTGATGTAGTGGTTGATGATCGTGTTAAGCATTATGTATTTGGATAAACGTTACTATGGTTTAACGGTATAAACACGACAGCAAAGAGATTCAATACTGGCCGAGCCGATTATACGAGTAAAATTAATAAATGACGTAACCGAACCTTCACTAGTAGAATCACTAGTAATATCACAAGTAGAATTAATATAAGATGTAATAATAGAAGCAGTTAATAGAGGGGAAGTTGACTACAAAAGATTGTACATCAGAGACACGGCTTAACCGAAACATTTTCTTACTCATCGAAGAAGCTACACAGCAATTTAGCTGCAACCTTAAACAGTGGGGAATGCCGGGTCGCAACAGGCCACTAAACCCGAACCCGAACTTGAGTCGTCAAGAAACCCTTAATATCCAAGCCAACGAATTTCAGCCCAGGTTAAATCCGATGAATGGTTTATTACTGTTTATAACAATCGATGTATAATCTCATTATCGAACACCTGCAACCGAAGGTTGTTTAACTGTTACGGTCTCGTCTAAAACAAGTAAGTCATTACCAAAACATTCACTCATTAGTTTCCTTAATAAGGGGATTATAAATAAATCCCGTTAAGCGGCCCACCTCTTTTACCAGGCTGAAACTCCTGCATAATACCCACAGACTGACGCATATGTATGACTGAACTGGTCTATACACAGGATAAAGGGGTCATACAGTCCCATAATAATCACCCAATTATTGGAGGTTTACTATAGCAACACCCCGAAAAGCAAGCCCAAATCTGACGACAACAGCCGAAGTGACCGCGCTATGTACCGAATTTACCGACATATAGACCAGCAAGCCGGCATATATCTGATCCATATACACGACACACCTGCTTTATAAGGAAAGTATGGTCGACTGTTTGGCTCAATTGGTCGAGTTTCCTTCCTAATTAGGCTAGTGTCCAAATAGCTCTTACTAGATAATAGAAATAAGAGACATTTGAATTGTTATATGGAGGTTTTACCCTTCAAGTGAAGTCATTATCATTTAGTTTATATTTGCCCTTATATAACCTTTGTAATTTCACTTTGAAATTTTTATATTTATCAATTTTTTTCCTTTTGTCTGTGTGTATTTATAACTTATACATTGACATATTAATTAAAATTGTCTGACTAATTATCAACCTTTCATAATGTTAGCTATCGGAGACGTCATTTTAAGAGGGGCCAACTTTGTCTTTTTAGTAATTGCCCTTGGGTTAACCGGGTCATTGGCTGCCACTACTCCTGACCATAATAACCCTCAAGTTAACTTTGGTGTATTTGCCGCTGCTTTTGCATTGTTAACTTCTTCCTTATACGGGGTATTGGCTTACTTCATTGCTGCTTTTGCCTGGCCATTCCTTTTGGCTGCTTTTGACTTTTTGAACGTTGTGTTCACTTTTGCTGCTGCCACTGCCATTGCTGCTGCCATTGATGTTCACTCATGTTCCAACCAATCATACCTCGACTCCAACACCGTTGCTCAAGGTGAAAGTGGAAGATGTAGAAAAGCTCAAGCTTCTACTGCTTTCCTTTACTTTTCCTTCTTTATTTTCTTAGCTTCTTGTGTGTTTTCCTTTATCTCCGTAACCCAAGGTGGATTATTCGGTGGTAGAAAATCTACTCCAAGAGTCGGTGTTCCAACCATGTCTCAAGCTTAATCAAATTGATTCAATTGACTTGATTTAGACAGAGATTTGTTGATTTTTTTATTTGTTGATTATTTTATATTGGTGTCTCAATTAATTTTGTGAATTTTAAATTGAATTGAGTGAAGGTTAGGTTAATGTTTTGTCATTCGCTTTCACTCTTTAACCTCCAGATTACCCAAACATATGGTTTTTTTATCGTATCTTTCTTATAATTCATTAGTATGACTTTTTTAACTCATCATTGATTTTATGTTTAATCACAACAACAACAGTTTGGATGGAAGAAATATCGTTATCCGGTTTGATTTGTTACTAGTTTACTAAAGTTTTTGTTATTACCTTTTTCCCACTTCAGAGTGTTTGTTTTAGTATATATACCTTTTTTTTAAAAATATTTGTACATTTTCTTAGTTAGAGAAAATATATACCTAATTATCTATAAAACTACTTTTGCTTTTGTCTTCTCTTTTCACGTTGATATTGATTTCTTTCTTGTCCTTCTACCGTACTAATAGAATTGACAATATTGGCCATCTTGGTATGATATTCATCGTATTTCTTAATCTTCTCTTGTAATTGTTCATTACCTTCAAATTTGTTTTGTTTCCTGATATCCTTAAGGGTATTTTTACGTTCCTTTTTAAATTCATGTTTTAATTTTTGAACTTCTTGTCTGTCAAGGTTCATGTCATAATTCTTATTTGGATTGAAGTTCTCATCAAATTTAGGTTGAAAGGTTTTGATGGCTAATTTTCTATGGGTTTGTAAGGTTAATGGAACTCTGGTTTGGTTGTTACCCTTGTATTTCTCTAACCGACTAATAAGAGAGGATAAGCTGGTAGTATTACCAAGTTGTAATTGTTGGTACTTATTCAATTGAGGCATCCATTCATCAATAAGGTCAGTAATTACCACATTATCTTTATACATGTCAAAGACTTCTCCCACTTGTTCATATAATTTGTTGATATATTTCAATGAAGTGGATGAAGTAGGATTATAAATTTCTGTCAAAGAAATTACAGCATCTTTGGAAGGTTTAGTTTTGGTGATGGTTTGCAAAACAATCAATACTTTCCCAAGAGTACTAATAATCTCAGGAACATATCTTTTCGAAAACCTTTGGTATTTAAGAATAACATCAATGACAAGTAATGCTTGTCCTATAACGGACAAATCTTTGTCTGATCCATTGAAAGTTTCCACAAATCTTTCATTGACAAGTTTAGTCAAGAGTTCACTCATTAAAATCAAGTTTGGAATAATAATTAAATGGTATTTATCAGAACTGGAAAAGATCATCCCACTCAAATTGAAATAGATCAAGTTTTGTTTGGTAATCAGCTGGTTATCAATGTTTTTATGGATTTGTTCTATTTCCACCTTTAATTCCTTCACGAGTTGTTCATTATATTTTTCACTAAGTCGTTTCAAGATTTGGATGATTTCATCATTAGGATATTCCAATAAATACTTGAAGATTATTCCTACCAATTTGTTCATCTTGTCTTTATTTCCAATACGTAAATGGGGTTGGTAAGCTTTTACCAATTTATTCACATACTCAACTGGCAGTTTATTTTGGATGGTTGACATAAAATTTTCAATTGTCAAAGAGCTATCAAGTTCTTGCACTTCTTCGTCTTCAGCTTCCTCACCATTTTCATTTTCATTTCCATTTTCATCTTCTGCATTATCTTCTTCGTCTTCCAGACCCCAAAACTCATCTAGATCGTCTCCCTCAGTATCACGTTCACCTTCCATACGTTTCAACCGATCTTGTTCCAATTTGTTCATTTTTTCTTCATGTTCCTTTCTAAGCTCTTCTTCAGTCTTGGTGATATCAGCAGGGACAGACCGTTTGTTGTATACTAATTCTCGTACTTTATTATCATACTCTATTTCTTCAGGAGTTTTAGTTGAAAATGCATTATGTGGGGTTTTAGTATCTCTAATTTCTCCCATGATGTCTTGGAAATCGTCATCCAAGTTACTGACTTCTTGTTGAGTTTTATCATGTAATTTTTGACGTTGTTGCTTATAAAATTTAGATTTAGCTATCACTTCTTTCATGACTTCTGCTTTGGTTTTTCTCTTTGGAGGAGCATTGACAACATCTTCATCCATTAACATGGGCCCTGAATCTTCATCAGAAACCATTTCTGAAGGGTCATCATCAGGTAAGACTTTCCCAGAATGGGTCAAAGTAAACCCATCGTCATCATCATTATCATAATCGTCCCCTTCTTCATCACTCTCTAACAGGAACTTCCCACGTTTACTTTGATGCTCCCGTTCTTTAACAAATCTTTGTAACATTTTCTCTTCACTCGTCATCCCCTTATCATTTTCACCAAATCTTTTATCCAAAAACTTCCCAGACTTGGACTTTTGAGATTTATTCAAGTTATATGCCATTTTCAATTGATTGTTCATAAAAGAATTGGACTTTATAGGGTTATTAAGATCCGACTCTCCCAACTTCACAAACTTCCCGTTCTGGATGGTGGTAACATCTCGTTTCACCCGGTTAACTTTGGAATCAAATACATTGAATTTATCTCGAATTCCATTAATGATATTGGCTTGATCTTGACGTCTGGTTTCACTGGGGGTTTTAGACTTTTTATTGAGCTTTTTCTTCTTCACATTGGTTTGACCAATGAGTCCTTGCTGCTTGAGCTCTTCTCTTAACTTCTTCAACTGTGAACCTGCCATAGTCACTTGTGGTTCTTGGTTTGAGTAGCTGTACTAGTATTGAAAACTAATGAGATGAGCATTAGAAAAAAAAATAACCGCGCGCACACGACCCCATCCCCTCCCATAATGGCTGCAAATTTACATTTATGCTTATATTTATCTATAAAATATAGGAATGGACTAGCCGGTTTTGTTGATATCTTGACGGTAGAACTGGTTAAGCATTCCTAGGACACCAGACCTTCCGAGTTTATTTGCACTCTCCGGGTCTATGGAATCATTTAAATCAGAATCATCAGCTTCGTGAATTAAAGAGTTAGAAGGATCAATGGATTGATTCAACTTCCGCAAATTAGGATTCCGGCTGGCCCCAACACCATTGGGACTGAATCGAGATGGGCCAGTAGCCATGCCTCCTTTATTGGAGGTAGCAGGTTTTGTGGATGTATTATTGGTGGCGGTCTCTGGTTGGTAATTTTCTAAGAAATACCGATACGACTTGATCATTTTATCATCTTGTCTGTACATTTCATCACCATCATCGGAGTCGTCAGAGTCTGAATCGGAGTTATCTGGATCAATCTTTTTCTTATTATCAATGAATTGCTTGGGTTTTTTATTCTTTTTTCTCTTATTGGTGGTGTCCCGCATCATATTTTTATCTTTTTGTTCGAAATTGAACATTGAAAAATAACAGATATACCCCAAGCCATCAATATGAATAGAATAATTTCTAAAGAAATCAATAATTCCACTAGAGTAACTAGACACTTGGAACCATAAAAGAAAAGGTGTCAAAAGAATACTCAATAATTCATTCAAGATTATCAAAATCTTCAATTTAAACAACTGACAGTATTCATTTTTCACTTGTTGAGTATGAAGCTTACCCTTCCAATGCTTTGGTAAATAATGAGTAAACTGGGCCACATACTTAATAGATGCTTCTGGATCATAATAATTGTTCCCAAATTGTTTGCCATTAGTATTTGAATTGAAATTATTGGGAACATTACTACCTAAATTACCAGGACTATTAGAATTATTAGTATTGGTAGTTAATGCAAATATGGTACCCAAGATACTAATATAGAATAATACTGATCTATTCTCGGTTAATTCAAACGACCAAAAATTATGATTTTCATCTTCCAATAAAAGTCCCATAATAACTAATATAGCTGTTAATGCTCCGGAAATAAAATTTACCAAATACATTATATTAACCAACAAGAAATTAGAAGGAAATTGATTGATATAATTATTCGAAGGATTGTAAGACATTTTCAATCTTTTATTAAAGAAATGAGGCAATTCATTGAATTCTCTTAATTTCCATTCAGCATACGGAGTAAATTGTCTCAAATTCACTATTGAAGATGGATTGATTCTATATTCATTGAAATATTTGAAAAAATAAATCAACACAAAATAAATCACCAAGAATGGAGACAAGATTAAATTAATAACTGCAGCCATTTTGAACCGTTTGTTTAAGTCTTGTGATAATTGGTTTCGATTGAAATCTTTTAGAACCTGAGGATTTATTTGACCATTCTCATTAAAAATAAAATTGAATATACAAAGCTTTAAATTCCATTCCAAAGTTTTGGTCAATAGAGAACTGGTCCCAGTAGATGAATTGATGGACAAATCAATGACATTATTATTTATCAAGGCAATAAAATAATTCTCTTTCCTCATTATTCTATTAGCAATATCATGAGGATTCAACCTGATTTTGGAATTCAAATCATTGACTTTTGTAGAGAAATTCAATGATGAGGTCAAACTATTATAATTTTTCAATTCCATAATCTTTTCAATTATTCTAACCCAACTGATAGTCATCAATTCATCATCATTTTTAATTTGGATCAACTGATAATAAAAGTTTTGGATTTCTCTCAATTTATATTTATAATCAAGATACAATTGAGCGGCTCTTAATCCGATATAACTCGAAAACCCTAACAAGAGTAATTTGACAATAAATGGCACCTGAGAAAAAAAATAATTTGGGATAATCAAATCATCCAAATATATCTTTTTAGCCGTATCTAAAGATGGATTCCAAGACTTGAACCCTTGATAGTTAACCCCCCAAGTTAAAAACACCGTGATCCATAGAATAAATCCCAAGATAATCAAGTCTATGATTTTACTTAAAAGAATATTATTCAAGCCTTTATTCTGGTAGTAATAGTACACGTCTGTCAAAAACTCATCCATATTAATAATATTGGCCCATAAATAAAGAGCTCTCTCTTTAGGGGGGATATTAAATCGAGATTTTGGTTTGCGGAACGGTATGGGACTTTTAGAGCTCGGTTTGCGGAGGTTGAATTTGATGGATTTGTTCTCAGATTTCGACAGCGGATTAGGCAGCGTGGTGGTAGTATCATTGTTAGGTAGATTCCAGTTGATGGTATTACCAGGGGCCGCAGGGGTTTGATTATTTGAGGGAGGATTAGGTGATTTATTTCGATTATTGAGAAGTAATGAAGGGTTTTGAACACCATTTGTCTCGTCTTCACTCACATCTTCACTATCGTCATCACTATGTAAGTTATTACGCGGTGGAACCTCTTGATCGGACTCGGAACTGGAGTCTGAATTGGAATCAGAAGCCAATAAGTTCGAGGTGTCATTAAGATTTGTTAGCCTTATGGACTGATTAGGGAGGTTAGCTTCCAAATCAAGGGAGTTGTCATCATAATAATTGGACTGGGTGTAGGTGTCCTGGTTGTGCAATTGGGCATAGACGGAATTCAATCCGAATATCCTTGATAGGAACGTATCGTCATTAGTTTGACTCATAGATAGGCTGGTTACAGAATTGATAGATAGATATGAAGTGATGATAAGAGTGCGGACAATGTGCGGGTTGGATAAATACATGTTAGAACAATTGCATGTTAGAGGAGTCCAACATGCAAGATGTCACTGGACGCACCGAATTTAGGTAAAACCTTCCCGGCATACTGTAGAATAGGCTTTAAGAATATATCAAGAAGTTGCAAAAGATGTCAAAAAGAAACGTAAAAGAGATATGAAAAAAGCCAAAAGTGTCTCATCATTGAGAAAACATTCCCGTCAGATATAGTACAGGCACACCACCAAAGTAGTTGCAACCGTGTAACATAGTCCAGGTAAAAATGGGCTGCAGACGACCTAAAATTTCAGGTACGCATTCTAGGCAACCTCACAGCAGTTTCTATTGTTAGAATTGTAAAGCACACTATCAAGCAACTCAACTAAATCTCCTTCACCATAATCAATGTTACATCAGAACCTATCTCAGGTAAAGCCTCTACAATGTCTAAGAAAATACTACAATTCAACACCAAACCAACTAACCGTGTCCGAGCACGACCATCCCAAGCTTAAAAAAAAAACTCTGTCTCTCACACAGCCATGTTAACTATATATGCTATATATAGATGGCTATGAACGCACCTAACCAAATTACACAAAACCACGGGCCGATTTTTTCTAGTTTTGATCTAAAAAAATTTTCAATTCTAAACAACCCAAAACCCTCCATCACGTTCCCTACCGTCTAGTATTAACCAGATAATACTAATCATTACATCCTTAACTTTCTCCTAGTATAGTTTGACTAGGTTCTAACCTTCGTTCTATTTTTTTACTCGCGTTTCATCAGTGCCCCGTTTCCATTTGACTTCCTGCCGAGCCTGTTCTCAATAAGATAATTTCTCAGCAGGCGCACTGATTTTCTTCTCACAAAAAAAACAACATAAGGAGTTTTAAGTGCTACTCAAGTTTAAGTTCAGTTCAACTTCCTTACCATGTCCCATAGAGATTTGACGTTTAACAACCGTAGACGGGACGAAGATGACGCCGGTGCCGGTGGTCAAGATAATCCCTTTATCAACCCGGTGGAAGAACAAAGTTCTGATTCCTTTGTCTCGAATCATCAATCTTCGTCGCAACTGGATGAAGACCAATTTCAATATGGTAGACCGTTCAATACTTATAACGGTTACTATAACCAAAGTCACAACGGAACTTCTTCCAACTTGTTATCCAAAAATCATTCCCAATCTAGTGCTGACCCAGACCAACAAAATTTGAATATGATCAATTCTAATCTTATGAATAATGCTAGTCTGAATAATCCTCACCATAGCGCTATTTCTAATAATGGCCGAAATTCCGCTAATATTCAAGTGCCTAGTGAATACGACCGGTACCCTTCTATAAATGGTTCACGGGTGGTAAGTTCTACCTCGTTGAATTCTAATTGGCTTGCTCATCAAGGTCTGGGAAGTCAAGGTCAACAATTATTACCTAATGAGAAGTCAGATACTGCTTCTTCACTTTCTAACAAGTCAGCTTCTAATCCATTCATAAATTCGGCTGATTTCTCCCCCTTTGGTGGTTACCCTGCCTCATCATTTCCTTTACATATTGATGAAAAAGAAGCAGATGATTATTTGCATAATCCAGACCCAGTGGCGGATGCTCAATATGATAAAAATAGATTCATTCATGACTTGAAAGCTTTGGATAAACGGTCTTTAAGTGGGTTACTTGGGTTTATCGTATTATTTATTGGGGCCATTGCTATATTTGTGGTATTACCAGTGGTTACCTTTTCTGGTGTGACAGAACATTACCAGCCTGAATCTTATGAGATTTTAACTCATTATCAATACCCGCTTTTATCAGCCATCAGAACTACTTTGGTAGATCCTGATACTCCAGATGATGCCATGACTCGTAAAACCAGAACTGGTGATACTTGGGATTTGGTATTTTCAGATGAATTTAATGCGGAAGGTAGAACTTTTTATGATGGTGATGATCAATTTTTCCAAGCAGTTGATTTAAACTATGCTGCCACCAAGGATTTGGAATGGTATGATCCTGATGCTGCTTCTACCGTTAACGGAACGTTAAATATCCGATTAGATGCTTATAAAAGTCATGATTTATTCTATAGATCTGCCATGGTTCAAAGTTGGGATAAGTTTTGTTTCACCGAAGGGTTGATTGAAATTTCTGCTAGATTACCTAATTATGGGAACATTTCTGGGTTATGGCCTGGATTGTGGACTATGGGTAATTTAGGTAGACCAGGTTATTTGGGTAGTACTGAAGGGGTATGGCCTTATACTTATGATGCTTGTGATGCCGGGATTACGGCGAATCAATCATCTCCTGATGGGATTTCTTATTTACCAGGTCAAAGATTGAATTCTTGTACTTGTAAAGGAGAAGAACATCCTAATATTGGTACTGGTAGAGGAGCTCCGGAAATTGATTTATTGGAAGGGGAAATCTCTTCTGAATTAATGGTTGGGGTTGTATCTCAATCATTACAAGTGGCACCATTTGATATCTGGTATATGCCAAATTATGACTTCATGCAAATTTACAATAAATCAGTTACTACCATGAATACTTATACTGGTGGTCCATTCCAACAAGCGGTTTCAGCTGTTACCACATTAAACATTACTTGGTATGAAAGAGGAGCTGGTGAACATCATTTTCAAACTTATGCTTATGAATATCTTAATGATGATGAAGATGGATATTGTACTTGGTACGTGGGTCAAGATCCTACCTGGACGGCATTTTCTAAGAGTTTAAGTCCAAATGGTAATGTTGGTTGGAGAAGAATTTCCAAAGAACCAATGAGTATTATTATGAATTTAGGGATCTCTAATAATTGGGCTTATATTAATTGGCCAGAACTTATATTCCCAGCAGAATTGAGAGTTGATTCAGTTAGACTATATCAACCAAAGGGTAAAACTCAAGTTGGTTGTGATCCTGAAAATTATCCCACTAAAGATTATATTGAAAAACATAAGAATGCTTATTATAATGTTAATCATACCAGTTGGGAACTGGCTGGTTACACATTTCCAAAAAACAAATTGGTTCATGGATGTAGTTAGTCTTTCTAATCATTCATCATCTCATTTCATCAGCATGTATCAATTCATTATGGTTGTTGTTCCTCATCACTTGTGTACCTTTGCTTCTGGTTCTTATAGAAAGTATTTTATAAATTATGTTGTTGCAACGATCTATACGATTGTATATTTTTATAGTAAACGGTTAAATTTTCATGTTTGTAAATTTGTTCAAGATCTTGTTGACGGTGGATGTCTCATCCTTAGGATTACTAGGATTACTAGGCTTACTCTCGTCAGGATTACTCTCGTCAGGATCAGTCTCTGTCTTAGGTTTATCCTCCAAAGGCTTACTCTCAGAAGACTTCTCAGATTTGGTGTCCACATTCTCCTTCTCGTCCTTCTCCTCGTCCTTCCCCTTCTCGTCCTTTTCCTTGCCCAAAACCCCCTTCATATCTTCAGTAATCTTGTCTATCTCCAGCTCAACCCCAAACTTAGCCTTACCCAGTCTCAACCTATTCAACTCTTCTTCCCATCCCAACAATCTACACAACTCCAACGCCACCGAATCACAATCGTCCTCTATAATCACATCTTGTTTCCGCTTTCTATTATTTTTAAAATCCCCAACCACTTCTCGATTAATCAAGACTCTAGGAACTTTATAACTAAGCTCAGCAGGTAAAGAAGCAAACGGAAACACCGTCAAGGAAGTCCCTGCCACCAAACCAAACTCCACGTCATCACAATCTTCGTCCCATGTTTCAAAGAACCGGACCGGTAACGCTTCCCCAAAAAACACAATATCAGGTTTCACATACCCTTCACAATCTGGCTTGCTGCAAATAGGAATATCTTTACGAGCCATAAAAGATTTGACGGTTTCAATAGACATTTCGTGTCCACAATCAATACAATGATTGTTAGCAAATGAACCATGAGCTTCTACTATATATTCATCTTCAACTCCTGCCACTCTTTCTAGGGTATCAATATTCTGAGTGTACACTCTATTTAAGACTTTGTTATCTTGAAGGAGCCTGATAAGGTAATGGAAACTGGTAGGTTGGAACTTTCCAGGGTATAGTTCTTCAGCCAACGTATAAAAAGCCCTGGGATGGTCCCGGAAGTATTCTATATCAAACACTGCTTCAGCATATGGAAGATTCAATTTGGCAAGATTAGAGTATAACCCAGTTTCTGGACTTCTAAAATCAGGGATACCTGCTCCCGTACTAACTCCAGCACCTTGGAAAACCGTGATCTTCTTTCCTTGCTTGATAGCATCCGCCAATGGTTGTAGTTTCTTCTGTATATCCATTCTGAGTTGTCTAATCTAGTTAATACTAAGGCTATCTAGTTAATACTAAGGCTATCTAGATATCGCAACGGTGTGGACATACCAATGACTTCAACGGCGAGTCTCACTAAGCCCGAGACTGATCTAATTACCATAGATAAACCACAAACGATGAAACAAAGAGTTAGTGCTTTGGATCTTCAGATCTTGGCCAAAGAGTTCCAACCGTTGGTCAGTTATCGATTGCAAAACGTCTATAATGTGCTTCATTCTCCCAGACAGTTTATCTTGAAATTTTCCGTTCCTGACTCCAAGAAGGTTATGGTTGTTGAATTTGGTAACCGGATTCACTTGACGAACTTTGACCGGTCTACCGAATCAGCTCCTTCGAATTTCGTCTCCAAATTACGGAAACACTTAAAGTCCAGACGTTTAACAGGAATCAAACAAATTGGTACTGATAGAGTTATGGTGTTAGAATTCAGCGATGGACAATTTTATTTGGTATTAGAGTTTTTCAGTGCTGGGAATATTTTATTGTTGGATGAGAGTCGAAAGATTTTGATCTTACAAAGAGTAGTGGAATCGAAGACTGACAATGACAGGTATGCGGTGAATGAAATGTACAATATGTTTAACCAGGAATTGTTTGAGAAGAAAGAAAACGGAGAGAAAGAAGTCCTAGAGTTTAGTGAGGATCAAATAAATGGGTGGATAGAGTCTCATAAGCAGAAAATGGATGGGTTAAAGCAACAGACCGTTAATACCAAAAAAGCTAATAAGCATAAGATTTATTCGATTCATAAGCTATTATTCACCAATGTCAGTCACTTATCTTCAGATTTGATTTTGAATCATCTTATTAGTCATGGGATCACTCACAATTCTTCATGTCTTGAGTATTTGGATAACAAAGAGCTTTTATCGCAGTTAGTTATTGCTTTGACAGACTGTCAAACTGAATATCACCAAATCACTCAGGGTTCTGATTCAGATGTTGATGGGTACATTGTCAGTAAACGGAACTTGAACAGCGACGAAGACACTCCTGAAGACTTGAGATACATTTATGATGAATTCCATCCTTTCAAGCCTACAAAGTTAACAGATGATGATTCTCTTTATCAATTCACCAAAATCTCCGGGTATAACAATACTTTGGATACGTTTTTTTCTAGTTTGGAAAGTAAGAAAAATGAATTGAAAATCGAGTCTCAAAAGCAACTCGCTATGAAGAGATTGAATCATGCCAAATCTGAAAGAACCAAGCAGATCGAGAATTTGGTTAATGAGAAAAACTTGAATATCAAAAGAGGGAATTTGATTATGTTCAATGCTGGGTTGATTGAAGAATGTGTGGGGTTCATTAAATCGTTGGTTAACCAACAAATGGACTGGTCCAATATTGAAAAGTATGTGAAATTGCAGAAGAGTAATCCTAAGGATATAGTGGCCAATACCATTCAATTGCCCTTAGATTTATTGCATAATAGAATTAAATTGAATTTACCGGATAACGAAGGAGATATTGATGAGAGTATTAGTAATTCTGATTCTGATTCAGACAGTGACTCCGATTCAGAAAGCGAATCAGAAAGTGAATCAGAAGATTCAGAAAGCGATTCAGATAGCAATTCAGATAGCGAATCTGACAGTGATTCAGATAGTGATTCAGAATCTAGTAAGAAACCTGTTAAAACCAAAAAATCCAAAAAACCCTCTGTTCCTACCGTTTCTGTGTGGATTGATTTACAATTATCTCCTTACGCTAATGCCAGTACTTATTTCGATTCCAAGAAAAATGCTGAAATAAAACAAGCCAAAGTAGAGAAGAACACTGGAATTGCACTCCAGAATGCCGAAAGAAAAATCACTCAGGATTTGAACAGATCTTTAAAGAATGAATCTGATTCTTTGGCCCAGTTAAGAAACAAGTACTGGTTTGAAAAGTTCTATTGGTTCGTCACTAATGATGGTTATTTGTGTCTTAGTGGTAAAGATGACTTACAAAATGACATGATATATTACAGATATTTCAATGATAATGATTTTTTTGTATATTCTGATGTTGATGAAGCTTTGAAAGTGTTTATTAAGAATCCTTATAAAGGAGAAACCATTCCTCCTTCTACCATTTGGCAAGCAGGTATGTTTAGTTTGAGTAATTCTGTATCGTGGAGTAATAAATCCTCCAGTTCTGCTTGGTATTTACCAGCCAATGAAATTTCCAAGAAAGATGTTGATGGAACTTTATTGTCTACTGGGAGGTTTAATTTCAAGGGAAAGAAACAATATATGCCACCAGTTCAATTGGTGATGGGATTTGGACTTTATTTCATTGGTAATGAGTCTACTGCTGAAAAGTATAGAGCCACAAGATTGAAAACCCAAGAAGAATTAGGATTGAAGCTTTCTATGGATAACAAAAAGGCTGATATTGACCAATCGGTTATCAAGGAAAAGATTTTGGAACAAGAAGAGAAAGAAAGAGTTAAAGAAACAAAGGATGCACCAGCAACGGAAGAGCCAAAGACAGAGCAGCCTGAACAAGCAGAACAAGCAGAACAATCAGAACCCGAACAGGCAGGACAGACAGAACCAGAACCAGAAGACAATGGTTCGTCAACTTTGAACCTTGATTTAGGATTACAAAACTTGAACATTGTGAAAAGAGGTAAAAAGGCAAAAATGAAGAAAATATCCAAAAAGTATGGAAATCAAGATGAAGAAGACCGATTAAAAACCATGGAAGCATTAGGAACCTTGAAACAAGTTGAAGAAAACAAACAGAAACAATTGGAATTACAAAGACAACAAGAAGCCATGGGTAAAGAAAGTACCAAAAATGCCAAATTTATCCAACAAGAACAACTTGCACAGAAAAAGAAGAAACAAGATGAAAGAGAACTCAGAAAGTATTTATTACAAGAGATGGAAGATATCGATAAGGATATCGAATATTTGAATATTTTTGATGGGTTAATCAATAATCCAGTTGTAGAGGATGAATTAGTTAATTTTGTTCCGGTATTTGCCCCATGGTACTCTTTACAAAAATTCAAGTATAAGGTAAAGATTCAACCCGGGAACAATAAAAAAGGGAAATCCATTAATGAGATTTTGATGTATTTCAATAATCGTAAGATGGATGCAAGTAAATCAGATCCTGAATTAGATTGGCCTCATGAACGGGAAATCTTAAAATCAGCAAAATCAAATGATTTACTTACATGCATGCCAGTGTCAAAGTTAAAGGTAGTGATACCTAATAGTAATGATAAATCCGGGAAGTCGCAAGGGAGTAAACCCGGTACCGGCAAGTCTAATGGCAAGTCCAATGGTAAACCCAAAAAAAAGGGGAAGAAGTAACATAGTAAACGCCCGTAAATAGGCTCATATAACCTAATATAGACTTATATAACCCAAAGAGGAGGCTCATTTAACCTAAAACAGTTGACACAATAAATGGGTTTGCAGCCATTTCTCAGGTTCGCACTCCCCCACGTTGGGTTGCGGGGGCGTGGGGGGTGAAAGCCCCGATGACATATTTAGTATAAAGTGCCATATAATATCTTGGCTTAAAACCTCCAGTGACATCTATTGAAGTCTAGTGACACTTATTGTAGTACAGACTAATCTCAATACCATGGTTTCATTATCTAAAGCACTTTTCGGAGGTCTTTTGAATCTCCCTTCTTATGTGTTCAAGCTGGTCCCAAGTCCAGAACTTGCAGCCACTGACCAATACAATATTGTCAAATATTTATTTGGGACTGGACCCTATATCGACTACCAAGGGTATGGGATTTCTCCGGATTTGCCCGAGGATTGTGAATTAGAACAAGTCCAATTATATATGAGACATGGAGAACGGTTCCCAGGGGTTGGAGCTGGTGAGGATTTTGAGGAATTGGTTGAGAGATTACAGAATTATACTACGCAACAGAAAATTGTAGGACCCTTAGCGTTTTTAAATACTTATGATTATTTCGTATCCGATTCAGATCTTTATGAATATGAAACCACTCCAGAAAATTGTAACAGTCCTTACAATGGATATGATACTGGTGTAAGAGCAGGGGAACACTTTAAAGCCAAATATGGCTCATTATATGATGAACTGGAACCATTGCCATTATTTGTGGCTGCCAGTGCTAGAGTGTACCAAACGGCCAAGTATTTCGGAGAAGGGTTCATGGGCACTAAAGATGTTAACGAGAGTATTTTATTTAATGTTGTTAGTGAAAATAAGACTCAAGGTCTCAATACTTTGACTCCTAGATGGGGGTGTCCAGCCTATCAAGAGTTAGATAAAGAGGAACTTAACAAGAAATTAGATGAATTCCCTAGTGAATATTACCAGGATATTGTGGACCGGTTTGTGGAAGGAAATGATGGGTTGAATTTAACTGTAGATGACATTCCTAATATGATTCAAATGTGTGGATATGAATTAAATATTAGAGGATATTCTTCCTTCTGTGGTTTATTCACTCAAGATGAATATGTTAAAAACAGTTACCAACAAGATTTATCCTTCTATTACACCAGTGGACCAGGACATAATATGAGTAAGATTGCGGGATGGATTAGTTTAAATGCTACTATCGATTTATTAACTAACCCTCCAACAGACTTACCTAACAATAAGCTTTGGTTAAACTTTGTCCATGATACCGATTTAGAAATCTATCATAGTGCACTTGGATTATTTGATCCTATTGAAGATTTATCTTTTAAAGAAATTGACTTTAATAATAATAATTATCATCATATTGATTTAAGTCCAATGGGGGCTCGGTTAATTACGGAAAAATTCGTTAGTAACAAAGACCAAGAAACTTATATTCGGTTTATTGTTAATAATGCGGTGAAACCTATTTCCGGATGTCATGATGGGCCCGGGTTTTCTTGTAAACTTGAAGATTTTGAAGACTATATTCAAGATCGGTTTGGGGATATTGATGTTGATGAAGCTTGTAAGGTGAACAGTACACTTCCTGAACAGGTGAGTTTCTACTGGGATTATATGGACACTGATGCGTATAATATCACTGCTCCAAGAATTGTTGCGTAGTCTGTTAATTTTAGAGTACATAGTAAATAAAAGTTTTTGTTTTTGCAGCTTAACTAGAATAACTAGAACTAACCAGAATAAAGCCTCACTCGTACAACCACGATAGAACCAAACCAGGTTTTGTTCTATGTTTGGTTCTGCTAGGCCGGTGGAACCGGGCACCGCCCCAGCGCTTCTAGGCCCATGCGATCTAGATCTGTCAGACGCGAAACGCGAACCATAGTAACCTTTACAGGAGCCATTGGGATAACCCGTAAATTAATACGGGAGCCTGAAATCATGGGTCCACAATAACTCGGATATATTGCGGTGGCAACGTTTCTGCGGGATATGTATTCCACGACACGTACTAATTGCTATTATCGCAGGGGTTAGCACAAGACGAATATGGCCTCATTAGTCGTTTCTCCTTTAAGGTTATGGAGATTATTCGATCCCCAGCTTTGATCTCAACCCTCAAATGAACTACCCTCTAAACACTAGCCACGTACTTTCTATATAATGATATCTACTAACTCGTCTACTAACTCGTCTACTAACTCTACTAACTGTCCTACTCCCATACTATCTACATTGTATCCACTTATTGTATCCCAATTGTCTATTCACATTCTTAAGGTGGAACTCGTCAGACACGCCCCGAGAAAAAGAAACGCGTGCGTGCCCAGACCATCGTCTCAAATGGATCAAAACAGACACACCTCTAAGGCAGAAAATTTTTATTCGATACGCCTTTCTTTATTGATTCAAAGCATTCATTCAGCTACTTCTAGTTGTTTTATACCCCAGATCGCCTGGTCGAACCCACTACAAGCTCGTTCATTGCGTAATCGACTGATCATCCGACCCAAGCCGTCCTGAGTCGAATCCGCCTGATCACTTTCCTTAACTACCACAAGATCCACACGACTGGTAACCTGTTGTAAGTTTCTTTGTGTTGATACAACCCATCCTTAGTGATCTATCCTTAGTGATCTATTCTGATCTATTCTGATCCATCCTGATCAATCCCTAGTGATACATCGTCCGGTTCTTTCCCAATTTTTGTATCCCTTTTCTTTCCTTGTTGTCTAACCAGTCCCGTTTATTCCTGGCGCCAACTAACGATATAACGACATTCATTTAACGCTTTAATTCCTTCCTTTTTATTGATTCACTTCTTTCCTCAGTCATTCGCTGTTATAACTCCATTATGAAATTCCCTCAAATCGCGTTATTCCTTTGCTTAGTATATAAAGCTAATGCTGCTACTCCTATCGGGTGTTATTCATCGGTTGATGGGAAAAACATGGGAACTGCCATGTTCCAAAGTTCTCTTGCTTGTTCTGACAAATGTCCTGATAGTGCTTATGTGGCCTTAACTGATGGTAATGTCTGTTATTGTCTTAATTCTAAACCATCTAGTTCTGATGAAACTGACGATTCTTCTTGTGATTCGGGATGTGCTGGTTATAATAAAGAAATGTGTGGAGGATCCAATAGTTTTAGTGTCTATCAAGGTGATGGTAATGAAGGGGCTGATTCTAATGATGATAGTTCTTCTAGTTCCAGTTCTAGTTCCAGTACCAGTTCCAGTTCTAGTACCAGTTCTAGTTCTAGCTCTAGTACCAGTTCCAGTTCCAGTACTGCCAAATCTACCACTGAATCAAGCACCGAACCAAGTACCACTGAACAAGATTCATCTACCACTGAACCACCATCCTCATCTTCAACTGAAGAATTATTCACCACATCCTCTGAAGGATCAATGCTTGTGAGAACTGTAACCCAAGATTCTCACCCCACCGAATCAAATGATAAAGATGATGACAATGACAATGAAAATAATAGTTCCACTAACGTAGGAGCTATAGCTGGTGGGGTAGTAGGAGGAGTAGCAGGAGCTGCTTTACTAGCGTTACTAGCATTCTTTTTAATTAAAAGAAGACGGAATCAAGAAGATGATGAAGATGAAGAAGAATACTTTGATAAACCAATCCAAGGTCTTGGAGCTGCTGGTGCGGGATCTCTTCAAAGAACTAATGGAACTGGCAAATCTAAGAAATCTGTTCGTACTAATGGTCTAGAGATGCCTATGACTAATCCTTTTACTCACCCTTCAGATAATCATGGTGATAAATCAAATGATTTGGTCGATCCTAGACTAAACCCTATAATGTTAGGAAGAAGAAGACTAAGTGAAGGTTCATTAGCTGATGAAACTGATTATTCCAGAAAGATTCTACAAGTTGCCAACCCCGATGATTAGGTAATCGCCGGTCCGGTGACCCCAAAAATTTGATGTTTAACTAGAGCCATTCTTGGTTCTGGTCTCTGTTATGTAAATTTTATAGTTTTTATAATTGTATACCCATAGATTCTAGTCTAGCTTTAGTTCAAGTAGTAGCAGTGCAGTGCCCATACCATTTATTCCCGTTACGGCGCGCTCATTAATTACCTGACCAAACTATAAACCGAACCATTATTCCTTATAAACGTCGTTTTGACGAAACAATAATTTTGTGTTACCCGTTGTTATTCTGATTGTGCTAGCTGTTTCATAGTAAGATGAAACACTTACCAAGCTATGAAAAACCTTTGAATGTGGAGTTTACCAAAATCTATAAAGAGATCTCCGCTCTCAAGAATAACCGGCAACAGTATCTTGATTCTAAGCAAATTTATCAGATTTATAACGATTTTTTGAACCATTTGAATGAATTATCTATCATTCGGAAAGATGAAGAACTTAAAGGTATGAAGTTAGAATTACCTAACTTGAATGATTCAATAGTGGAAGATGTATGGCAATTAATCTCTTTGTGTTTTATAACTTGTGGGTTAACCAAGTTTGCCCCTGCCACCTATTCATCTTTATCCACAGTTTATAAGCTTTTAATCCACTTGAAAGATGGGAAGCTTTATACCATTGAAGATTTGAAACCCATTGAATCCAGATTAGACCAAATTAAAGCTATTATTGATACTTATGATTATCAAGATGATTATGATCATGAAGATCCTAATACTGATAACTCCCAGAAAAATGAACAAATTAATCATATTCGGAAAAAATATAAGAAATGTGAAAATTTATTGCATGAATTGGTGGAAAATATTGAAGATTTACCCGAACAAGCTAAGGGGATTTATAATAAACTTTTATCTATAAGAAAGAATTTAATTAATTTGGTGATTGATCATAATGAATTTGATTTAATTAATAAATTTGTAGCGGAATTAAAGGAAATTGAAGGTTTAAGAGATGGGTCCGGGAATTTTGATTGTAATGAACATGGCCAATCGATTTTAAATGGATTATTAGATGATTGTAATAATTTAGTTAAAGATATTAATATCAATAAGGGGAAGAGTTTTGAAGAATTATTCAGTCAAATATCCATAAATGAGGATTCCGATAAGAAAGATAATTTCACAATTGCCACTGATGAAGAATTGGCTCTTGATGCTACCACTATTAACAAATTGAAACAATTATATAACCAATTGGTTTCCATCAAGTATAACTTGGAAAACTTGTTAATCACCAGAAGATGGACCTTAAGAGAAACTGACTTATACAATTACCAACGTGAACTTAAAACCATTGAAAATACTCGGCTTGAAATATTAGAGAGTAGTAATCAGTCATTAAGAGATAATTTGAAATTCAAAAATATTCAATTATTATTATTATATTTATTAAGAAGATGTTATTCTTCGATTTATAAATTATTGGAAAGTAGTGAACCTGTCAGTGAATCTTTACAACCCATTCATAATCAATTATCTACCGTGAGAAGATGTTTATTAGATATAAAAAGAATCGATGGGTTAAATAATTTAAGAGAATTATACCCATTTCAATTCAAATTAGCTTCTTTGGATAACTTGAGAAATGATGGGATGTTTATAATTAATAATCAAATTCCTGAAGGGCAAGGGACTTTAAATGCATTATTAGCTGAATGTTTTGATATAATTCATGAATTAAAAATAGAATTAGAAGCCAAAGAAGAAGAAGCGGCATTACAAGATTCCCCTACTCATGTTGAAACTGACGATGAAGATATTAATTCTGATGATGAAGTCGAATTAAAAAGAAATAGATACGTTTCGTTTAATGAAGCTGATTATAACCAAGATTCGGAGACAGAATCCTTACAAATTGATGATGATGAGGATGCCCTGATTGAAGATGGATTGGAATATGAAGCTAATGACTATTATTAGTGCTTTGAATATTTTGTGGGGGGATTGGGTCTCCCCTTGTAAATAGAAATTATATTTATGTATTAATGAATTTTAAGTTTATGTCTGGAAATATACAAATTTTATATTTTTAATATTACTCTAAATATTTACCCCATCACCAGCATCTTCATCTTCGTCTTCTGATTCTTCTGAATCTGGCTCAACAGTTATAACATTATCATTAGTGTTAGGACCATCGGTGGTTTCATACTTCTTAGCAATTCTAGAAAATCTTCCCTTTTCAGTGGCTTGTTGTTTGGCTTGTTGTTGAACTTGTTTCAATTCTGATTTGAAAGCAGCCCGGATAGTTTTATTATTTAAAGTATCCCACATCTTCAAACCTCCAGCCACACCTCCTACGGTTAAATGTCCAGCCACTTCAATATCATTGGCAAAAGAACAAGATAAAACATTACCCACATCAAAATCACGACTTAATAACATAGAAGGACCTTTGGCTCCTTTATCATCATTATTAATAGGATATTTCCATAATTTCACTTGTTTTTCCCCCATAGCAGCAGTCACCAATAACCCAGGGATATTTGGATTCACATCCAAAGCCGAAATCCCGGCATCATGTGCATGTAAAGTCCATAAAGGAGCTTCAGAGTTTCTGACATCATAACAATAAATATTCCCATTATCAGTTCCACAGTAAAAGATTTCTGGATTAAGCCCCCAAGCCACAGTTTCAATATCTTCCAGACCATTAGAGATCTTATAGTTTTTGGTCATGGTCTTTTCATCAGATATCCTTACGTCTGTAATAGCACAAGTTCCATCATAACCACCAGTTAATAAAATAGAATCTTCAGTAGGGTGCCATTTGGAAGAAGAAACAGTTTTATTACTATGGATATGATTAAATGACCGAACACAAGTTCCAGTATTTAAATCCCATAATTTCACGGTATGATCAGCTGAACTAGAAGCCAATACATTTCTGTGTAATTTATTATGGCTCAAAGATAAAATAGCATCAGTATGGTGGGTGGTCACATGCTTAGATTTAGATTTCTTATTCTTTTTTGATTTGGTGGTTTTAAGAGATCCCATAGAATTTGGTTCTGGTTCTCCTAAAATTAAATCTGGGAATGCTTTATCAATGGAATCCAAATTCCAAATTTCGATTTGTGGATCAAAAGTCCCAATGGCAGCAAAGTTTCCTATATCATTTTCCGGATTGGAAGGTCTATAATTCACCCATTCCACACATAAGGGGAAAGCAGGTAACATTAAATCATGATGAACGTATAAAGAAGGTTCTCTCATATACCCTTTATTAGCTTTGGAGTCATCTTCTTGAATGTCATTTTCACCGATATTACCGGCACCATCATCATAAACATAGACATCCAAATAAGAAATGTCATCTTCAGTTCTGGTGGCCAATACCATATTATCAGTAGGATAAACTTGAGATTCTTGTTTGTCTTCTTTAGCATCTTCTTCATTAGGTAAACTCAAGTAAGGGTCTTGACCTTCTTCTCCCTCGTGATATTTGGCGTCAGTGGCAGATAATCCTGGTAACATAGTGACGTCTTCTCCTTCACTTTGATCGTCATTGTCATAATCTTCTAAATTGTATTCTTTCAAGTCATCATCTACTTCAAGGTCGTCTTTCAACCCTTTCTGTTGAGGTTCTTCTTCACTATCTTCAGTAGCTTCATTCAACTGAAGTTTGGCCATTTCAGTGATTCTGGCCATTTCGTCGTCATCCAATTCATACTTCTCTGGGAATTCGGCGGCGTACCCTCTAGGAACCCAAGCGGTAGCAGAGATCATAGTGGTGTTGAGTCTAAATTTTTTCACGCGATGAGATGAGATGCGATATACCTAGTAGGCCTGTCAAGGCCTGCTAGGTCCTACTAGCACCAACTAGCACCAACTAGGTCCAACTACCACCATCTGGGGCTAAGTAGCACCTCTAGGACCAACTATTCCAACTACGGTATTTATATTAATATAGATATCTACACTCTGCACGCTCCTACAACAATACAGTTCCCATACCACCCTTCTTATGTTCAACCTCCTTGGTGGTCTCATCAATCCCCCCATGGATAGGGAATGTCTTGTAATTGAACAAGTAGTAATTCAAAAACCCATCACCATTTCCAAACTTACATGGTTTAAGGAAATATGGATTATCTTGACTGGTTAAAGCATTGAATACATCCACATTGAATTGCTTAGAACTGATTAACACATCTTGCATTAATTCAGTTAAGCGTTTCTTATATACTGTTTCTTCGGGATCTTCTGTGTTCATGGCTGATTCTGAAGCATAATAGAACAAATAAGCAATTCCTAATTCATCATGGCTAGGGTTATCTAATACAGTAAAAGGTAATAAATAATACGAGAAAAAATCGGTGATTTTCCCATCTTTCTCCACGACAAAAGTCTTGATCACATTAGAATCTTTACTAGAATCATGGCCTCCTAATAACCAATGACTTAACTCTTCCTTGGTGAAATTCTGGACCAATTCATACCGTTGTTGGAACTTAATCAATAAATCATATACTTGCTCGAAATCAGATTTAATCATTTCTCTAAACCCTTCAGTACTAGTTTTATTAGGTAAAGTATAATGAGCCACCATTTTAGCCTTGGTTTGATTGGCAGGTAAATGGGAAAACCCTACATCATATAATTTAGACCAATTGATGGGTCTATGAGTATACCGACAAGTGGTCACAGGAGATGGTAATACTTGACCTCCAGTATATAAAGCTTGCCAAATATCTTGTTTATTAATTCTTCTGGTGATTTCTTTGATCAACACTGGCGCCAACCGTTTTGATCTTAATTTCTTGTGGATATTTAAGAAATTAATTTCCACTGCTTTAATTAAAGTATCACTCTTAGTTAATTTCAAATCACAAGGAGTTCCAGCAATAAATGCCACCAATTTCTTTGTTTCTTTCACTCTAACCCCTAAATGCCAATCTTTTCTCCAACCTGGAGGTTTCAACGCCCATTTGAAGAACTCATGGCTATATTTGAATCTAAAAGTAGCATCTTGATCTTCTACATAGTTCTCATATAATAATTGGTAAAGTTCATCTAATTCACTATCATCATCCAAATTCACTTCACTCCATTCAAAATCCTTAATTAAGGGTAAGGGAGAATCGGGGATATCGGCGGGAGTTTTGGCAGAATCAATAGGTCCTTCTTTCATGATCTTTTCATCATATTTCGGAACTGGTTGGGTTTGCCAGAACTTATGGTCTTTCATCTGTTTCTTTTGAGCTTCATTCAACTGTTCTCCCATAGATAATAAGTTTAAAAGGTCCTCAATTGTCTTGTTAGACGGCTTGTCTGGTTTATCGGGGTGGTCTCCCATTGTGTGGTAATAGATCTGTTCTTGTGGAACTTGTGTTGGTGGCTCGGGCTTCTCTGATCTCAACACTTTTTGTCGTGGCCAACGCGAACATATTATAACACCATACTAGTTCATTAAATATGGTATTGAAGAATTCCAAGTATGATAAACAAGCAAAGAAGAAGTACATGGCCAAACATGGGCTTCTACCGAAACCATCTGCCGAGCCTCGGGCTGTAAGACCCAAATGGTCTTCCAAAAAAAAGAATAATTCTCAAGATACTATGAAGTTAGATATTGATGAGATGACTAGTGATTGGGATTCGGATGTAGATGAAGATATTGTCAATTATTTCTACCCCCAGCTTGGCGAAGAGTTGGACCAGATCCCAATGGATCAAAAACGGCGAATAAAACGACAAATCATTGAAGATTTAAAGGGCCAAAGAGATGAGATTATGAATAAAAGCGATGAGGAAGAGGAAGAACCTGATGGGATATATTTAGGGACAAAATCACCCGAAACTGCACCAGTAACATTGAACGAGTTCTTGCCGGAGATCCCCGTGGCCAAAAAGCATTTAAACCGGAAATTGCCCAAGGCAGAACAATCTGGAGACTTACTAGAAGAGTATGGGCTTGAGAATTATAAGGAAACCGTACGAACTAAGGATGATTATGATGCATTATATAAGAAGAAACTAGAATCCCGGAACTTGAATGAGATTCTGGCCGATGAATTGGTAGGGTTTAGAATAGGAAAAGACTCTTTAGGTGACAGAAGACAGAATAAAACGGGGGAAATAAGAACTCTTACGGAAGAAGAAATCGAACAGGAAAGAGCTAGACGGGTGAAAGAAGATCAAAACAAATTCTACACCCAAATGAAGCATAAATTTAATTCGAAACATCCAGAACCATCAGGAAAGGTATTGGAACTTAATAATTACAATAGTGAGAACCAATCCCATTTAGATTACTTGAACAATAAAATCATTAACCAGGGAGTGCTGGGATCTGAGTCTCGTGATCTTGATGATGATTTGAATGATTTATTGGGGGAACGGTTGGGGAACGTGACACTTGAAAAGTCTGAAGAACCAGATATAGATGAGTTGTTAAAAGAGTGGCCAGCAACAGCCAAGGGTCCAACCAAAGACCCAGCCACAGTCAAAGAGCCAGTTAAAGAGCCAGTCACTGTCCAGGGAGAAGTTCCAACTCACAAAGAGGTTCCCACCCCCAGTGACCAAGACTTCCTTGACGACTTGTTACTGTAGTTCTCCTGTCCACGGTTTAATGGTTGCAATTACCTGGCCTCGACACGACATACGTAACGGTTATTGCATCAATGAGTCACTGCCCAATGGGGTAATGGCCCACTGAAAATTTTGTTAGCCGCGATTCGCTATCAGAGCGTTGAAATATATACTGAAAAGTTTTCTCCCATACATTTTCTTCATCTTAATCTTGTAAACCATAGTCAGTAGTTTCTAAGATGCTTGGAAGTTTTGGACTCAGCAAATCGTTGGGGATTTTACAAACTGCCAAAAGATGTCTTGCTACTGCTAGTAAGTATAATAAAACCTCCCAATTAGATAGAGCTACTTTAACTATTAAAGATGGTCCAGTATTTAGTGGATATTCCTTTGGAGCTAACAAAAATGTTAGTGGAGAAGCTGTGTTTACTACTTCTTTAGTAGGGTACCCTGAATCCATGACCGATCCTTCTTATAAAGGACAAATCTTATGTTTTACTCAACCTTTAATTGGGAATTATGGGGTTCCTTCTGATACCAAAAAGGATGAATTTAATTTATTGAAACATATGGAATCGCCTACGGTTCAATGTATTGGGATTGTGGTGGCCGATGTGGCTTTGGAATATAGTCATTGGACTGCCGTGGAATCTTTACAACAATGGTGTAAAAGATCTGGAGTTGCTGCTATTACTGGGGTTGATACTAGACAATTGGTATCATATTTAAGAGATAAAGGTTCATCTTTAGGAAAAATTACTATTGGAGAAGAATATGATGCTGATGAAGATGCGGCTTTTGATGATCCAGAATCGATAAATTTGGTTCATAAAGTTACTACTAAAGCTCCTTTCCATGTTAGTTGTCCTAAAGAAACCAGTAAAAATATTCATTTGGCCGTATTAGATTGTGGTGCTAAAGAAAACATTTTAAGATGTTTGGTTCAAAGAGGGGCTTCTTTAACTGTTTTCCCATACAATTATCCAATTCATAAAGTTGCTAATAAATTTGATGGGATATTTATTTCCAATGGACCTGGGGATCCAACTCATTGTGCCAGTACTACTGAACATTTAAGATTAACTATGAAAATGTATGAAGATCTTCCAATCTTTGGCATTTGTTTAGGTCATCAATTATTAGCATTGGCTTCTGGAGCTAAAACCATTAAATTGAAATATGGTAATAGAGCTCATAACATTCCTGCCATTGATTTATTAACTGGAAATTGTCATATAACTTCTCAAAATCATGGTTATGCTGTGGACCAATCAACTTTGGATCCAAATGAATGGGAACCTTATTTCACAAACTTGAATGATTTGTCTAATGAAGGAATGATTCACAAGACCAAACCAATTTTCTCCACTCAATTCCACCCAGAAGCAAAGGGGGGACCCTTGGATACGGGATTTTTATTCGACAAGTTCTTTGAAAATATCGCCACTTATAAAAACAATAATGGTTTGAACTTGCCTAATATTGATAATAGTTTATTGGTAGATATCTTACCTCTGGAAAGAGTGGTTTAGATCGTAGCTAGTTGCTAATAATGTATATACCGTTTGGTATCGTATAGATTAGAGTTATCGTTTAGAATAGCATCGTTTACATCGTTTGGACCCTTTTATAACTCTATAGTTTTAAACGAGACAAGTCGTATATCAAAGTCGTATAGTGGCAGTCGTTTAGCTGTCGTTTAAACATCGTATGGTATTTCAGCGGTACGCACACGACCAATCGGGTGATTGCAAAATGTGTCAAACTATATAAAGCACCCTAGCACCATACGACCACCAAGCCCTAACAAATATCCAAACAAATACCATAGAGAAACATACCAAAGTATGATCACTGACTTTCTTAACCTGACATCAGGATTATCCATACTAGAAACCCAATGGGCCAAATGGTACCAATACTGGGACAACGACGTATTTGCAACCGGATTATTATTCTTCCTTACCCACGAAATCATGTATTTTGGCAGGTGTATTCCCTGGTTCATTATTGATAGAATCCCATACTTTAACAAATGGAAGATTCAAAACACTAAACTCCCTTCCAATAAAGAACAATGGGAATGCTGCAAAACCGTCTTCAAACAGCATTTGTTAGTAGAAGCCGTACCTATTTGGTTATTCCATCCCGTATGTTCTCAATTGAATATTACTACCAGTATTCCATTCCCCTCCTGGTCTGTCATGATAAGTCAAATTTCTCTATTCTTTGTGTTGGAAGATATGTGGCATTACTGGTTTCATCGACTTTTTCATTATGGGATTTTCTATAAATACATTCACAAGCAGCACCATAGATACGCAGCACCTTTTGGATTCGCTGCTGAGTATGCTCATCCTATAGAAGTCATGGCATTAGGGTTTGGGACCGTGGGGTTCCCTATAATCTATGCTTATTTGACGAAATATCATTATCAACAGTTTCCTCCTTTACATTTATTTACCCTTTGTATTTGGATTACCTTGAGATTATTTCAAGCCGTGGACTCGCACTCAGGTTATGATTTCCCTTGGTCTTTGAATAAGTTTTTACCATTTTGGGCTGGAGCTGAGCATCATGATGAACATCACCACTTTTTTATTGGCAATTACGCCAGTTCATTCCGGTGGTGTGATGCTCTTTTGGATACCGAATGTGGAACCATGGCCAAGAAGAGAAGAGAACAGAATATGATCAAGCGGGCCGAGAAGAAGGCTTGACCGTATTAGCATCTAGAAAGCATAGATAGAGAGTGATAGATAATATCTGTAGATATCTATAGTTAAATAAATTATGTATGATGAGTCCGCACACTGTACTTGCTCTGTAAGAGTAGCTTTCCATTATCATCAGACTAGAGTATTCAATTTGACGCTTGGATAAATACTCTGTTAGTCAATAGTTGATAAAATGGTCACTGTTAAATGGTTCAAATGGTTCAAATGAACTGCTGCAAATGTTTTGTTCTAGTAGATCACATGACGCTCATCACCCGTATCTCTCAGGTCGCGCGAGGGCTTCGCCCTGTGACTGTCCGCTGAAAATTCTCCGGTTATATGCACGCCTCTGCTCTAGTTTTTCGCTCTACCTCAAAGTGAAAAAAAAAATTTAATTTCCATCAACTTGTACTATATCGAAGAAAGTATGTACTAGCTTTACCTAATTACCAGTGGATAATGTAAGGTAGTATCTGTCATGATATCTAGCATAGGCCTGTGGGTTATATATTCTATCAACTTGAATCAAAATCCTGTGTTTCATTGTTTGGAACCTCCTTAAACCTTTAGTCCTAAATTTTCAAGTTCAATTTGAAGAAATAATCAATAGAAACTAGAATGATCATCATGGTTTTAATGTTCTAGAACTTCCTATAATGTTCAACTCCCCAAAAGAACCAAAACTCCACTCAAACAAACCATCCTTTTACCAAATATTTTGAAGTGAAAAATTTTACCCTAATGAGCCTATTTTCAATGAGCCTTTCATCAGAAGCCCAAACCACTGTTCTTTATAACAATAATCATATACTAACAATTCTTTAGATGCCAAGATTAAACGAATATCAAGTCATCGGTCGTCGTTTACCCTCTGACGCCGTTCCAGAGCCAAAATTATTCAGAATGAGAATTTTTGCTCCAAACGTCGTTGTTGCCAAATCCAGATACTGGTATTTCTTAACCAAATTACATAAAGTTAAGAAAGCTTCCGGTGAAATTGTTTCTGTTAACGTGATTGCTGAATCTCACCCAACCAAGGTCAAGACTTTCGGTTTATGGTTAAGATACGAATCTAGATCTGGTGTTCACAACATGTACAAAGAATACAGAGATGTTACCAGAGTTGGAGCTGTTGAAACTATGTACTCTGACTTAGCTGCTAGACACAGAGCTAGATTTAGAAGTATTCACATCTTAAAGGTTGTTGAATTAGAAAAAGCCGATGATGTCAAGAGACAATACGTCAGACAATACTTGACCAAAGACTTGAAATTCCCATTACCTCACAGAGTTCCAAAGGGTAAATTATTCCAACCTCAAACTCCTTCCACTTACTATTAATCGCAATCACCTTTTTATAATTTTATAATATAAAATGAATACATAAAATTGTTAGGTATATGAGTAGAGTCTGCTAGTATTTGATTATATGATTCTATGAATTATGACTTATAACTTATGACTTATAACTTCTATGAATTATATTTCTTATGACTTACAACCTCTATGGCTTATGTAAGACTATATGAACTGACCGTTGAGTTGTGTGAGGCCATATCGCGCTTATCGGTTCCCGATATCTCTCAATTGCTAACACCAGAGAATATGTCATACGGATCAAAAGCTGCCACCAGAATTGCTAGTAAAGTGGTGTTAATCACAGGAGCTTCTGCCGGGATTGGAGAGGCCACTGCCAAAGAAATTGCTGCTACTGCTAAAGGAAATATTAAATTGATCTTAACTGCCAGAAGAAAAGACAAATTGGACAAATTATCAACAGAATTAAAGGAACAATATCCCGAAATTCTGGTTTTGGCAGCAGAATTAGACGTTTCCAAGATCGATACCATCAAACCATTTGTGCAAAACTTGCCAAAAGAATTTGCTGACATTGATGTATTAATTAATAATGCTGGTTTGGCTCTTGGAAGAGATCCAGTAGGGTCTATTTTAGATGAAGATATCACCAATATGTTTCAAACTAATGTGTTAGGTTTAATTACTTTAACCCAAGCCGTTTTGCCTCTCATGCAAAAGAAGAATTCCGGTGATATCATCAATCTTGGTTCTATTGCCGGTAGAGATCCTTACCCTGGTGGAGGAATTTATTGTCCTACTAAAGCCAGTGTCAAATCATTTTCTCACGTATTAAGAAAAGAATTGATTTCTACCAAAATTAGAGTCATTGAAATTGATCCTGGTAATGTTGAAACTGAATTTTCTCAAATTAGATTTAAGGGAGATCTCGAGAAGGCTAAAGCTGTATACGCTGGTACCGAACCTTTATATGCTGATGATATTGCTGAGTTTATTGTTTTTGCCATCACTAGAAAAGAAAAGACTGTGATGGCTGAAACTTTGGTTTTCTCTACTAATCAAGCCAGTGCTACTCATTTATACCGTGAGTCATAGACTTTATATACTTCATAGATATTTCACTATTGTGTATTCGTAAGGACATAATAAATAAATGCAAGTTAGCTACTGGTTAGCTAAAAAGATAAATGCTCTAAAGTTCTGGTCAATTTGGCAGCTCCATCAATAGAAGTATTGTTATCTATAGTAACTTTGGCTCTACTGGCTTCTAATCCTCCTAATAAAACACATGCTTTACATATTCTTCCTGAGGATAAGTATCCACAATTTTCACATCTATTACCTTCTTTAAACTCTTTCTTTAATTCCACTGACCCATCGCCATTTACTTGCTGTTCTTGTGGTTTCTTATTAGATTTTTTATAAGAAGTAGTAGTTTTCTTCTTCCTTAATTCAAAATGCTCTCCACTATAAATAATATCCATAATACATGACGGTCTAATGGACTCCAATGATCTTAATAATTCTCTGGTGGTACCTCTAAACGATTCAGGAGCATAAGTACACTCAGTTGAAAAGTAATCCAATTTCTTGTAATGAGCATACAATACAATTTCTTTCTGATAAGTGTATTTGAAAGGTTTAGATCTTTTGATAGGAGAATCTGCTGATTCAGTTAAGATAGAACAAGATTTTTCCAATCTTTTGGTATCACCTCTTAAAATGTTCATAAGCACTGTTTCCGCCATATCATCGGCATTATGCCCTGTTAACACATGATTGATTTGTAACTTGGCTGCTCCTCTATCTAAGGCTTGACGTCTTAATACTCCACAATAAGTGCAAGAATTTCTCATCCCAGAACAAGCCACAATTTCATCCATGGTCCAGTCATATAAATCCTTATATGAAACAATCTCTAGGGGCATATCATATTGTTTTTGGTTTCTTTTCACAGTGGCCAAAGAGTCATCTCTATATCCTTTAATTCCTTCGTCAATAGATAATAACACCAACTTCAATCCATAGTCGTATCTTTCGTTCAAGGTTTTCATCACACTGGCAAGAACCGTTGAATCCTTACCTCCAGAAGCCCCTAAGGCTACGGTTTCGCCTTTGTAAAAGAGTTTGGCATCAACTATAGTATTATGGATTTCAGTCTCAAATACCTTATAGAAACATTCTTTACATAGTTTTTGAAGGTTTTTGGGTCTTTTCATCACCGCTTTCCGCCCATGACACAACTCACAGAGCTGCGTGACTTTAACCTTTTTCTCTGTCTTGGGTTCTACCGTCATTGCTGGTATGGTTTTGTATTTGATTTGTAAAGTGATATCTTTTTTCACGATGCTCATCTTGAGGTCGTGCGAAGGTCATTAAATTGCAACCATTTATTTCAACTTTAGAAACATATATTAAACTCTAGCTACACACTATAAGTACAACAGTACTATGACGTATTATCTACGAGCCTTTTTGCCATGAAATCTCGGGAAAGTTTTCTTTAACCACTCGTCGTCTAACCAATAATCCGCCTCCTGCTTCGGGTCTATCATTTCAGCAGAGGTAAAGCCCATAATGTAGACACGGTCATCCTTTCCGTAAACGACGTTATCTTCAGCCAATTTTTTATGATAGATTCTGTGTTTGTTTAATATTTTTATTTGATTCAACACCTTTTCATAAGTTTCTTCGTCATCAGGTAACGGAGCTGTTTCGATATACTTACTCAAAATACAATCACCTGAAAAGTGACCAATTGGTGTGTTTATGGTCGCAGATACTCCTGAACTATTAATGAAGCAATGATTGAAGTCGGGATCTTTACCTAATATCTCAATACAGGCTCTCTCGCTGGCATATTGCCGTTCAGGAGTTCTAAATTCGGGTTGCCAACGCAGCTTTCTGGGCCAACGCTTTTTTGCGGTCTTTCCATCGATAATCTTGACAACAAGTTCTTCATGGGACTTTAATCCAAGCTTCAGAGATGCAACTGCTGAAGCTGGGACCTTGAATATTTGTTTTCCACAGTGACCGGCCTGGATCACTGATATATTTTTATAATCAATTTCTATTCTGGACTTAATAAGGTTAAAGTCAGGAGATAAATACATTTTATCTGCTAAATAATTTCTAAAATAGAAATGTTTCAATTTCTTCATGAGCTTTTGATCCTCATCTTTGAAACACCTTAACACCCAGCTGAACCACGACTCATTGGAAGATGGGTCTATGGCCCCAATATTAGTCGACCAAATTTTAAATGGCAATTTTGGTTTTCCATTACTGTTCCCCAGTTCCATAATTTTTGCAATAGCTTCAAGATCTAGCTCCAAGTACATTGAGGTTTTGACATCCGTAACAGCTCCACGAGGACATTCTAACAAAATCATGTGAGTAACAAGTTGCTCAAGGTCAGCGTTTAAGCTTTCCATATCTAATATAATGTTGTTAGGATCTTCTACCATTTCAGGTGGTAGAAGCGAATTATCTTTAAAGCACACAACCATCTTCACTTTATCTTTCACCATTAACGCTCCAGTGGGGTACAGAAGATATGATTTAGAGTCAAATTCGATCTTGAATTGACGATCTTGAACGCATTTGATTTTTTTGAACCCTAGTGTATTCACGAAGCGGCAGGTGTATTCTAAAACTTCAACAGCTAGGGTTAAGTATGGAAGATATCTTTTGTTGCTAGGGCTAAACTTATCATGTATGTCACTAATATACATCATCAGCCTCAGTAGATTAGATCCTTGCAGAAGTAACTTGTCTAATTCGGCAGTGTCAGTTTTACATATCGCAGCATTCAAGTCAAAACTGAAACATTTCCGATCAAAATCTTTAAGGCAAGAGTATCTATCATAAGCGCGTCTAAACTTGTTCCCAACTAGTATATTCATTCTGACCAACAAATTTCGAACATTTATCAAATCCCTAACGCTGAAGTGTTCTGTTCTAAACAGTAACCTTGAGAGAATTTCCGGCGCCATTTCTAACTCTTTTCCGAAGAGGTACATTGAAATCTTCTTGAGATCAGTCAAATTACGTTTCAAAAATTTCAAGGTGGATGGCCAAGTAGAAGCTCTGAATTTAAAAACATCTTCAGCTTCCATATCCCACGGTTGTTCTACTTCCGTTTTCAAGTCAGTCAACTCTTTGTCTTTCTCTTTTATTTGTTGACGAAGAGATTCTATCAACTTATCTTTTTCTGAAGAAACTTGTTCCTTCTTCTCACAACCCAACCCTTTGACCAATCCTTCATCCATACACTCGGTCAGGTCAGTGACTCGGGTGGAGCTTCCAGGTATGGTGGCGATACGGTTCTCGAAAGGTTGGCGGTTTCCTCCAGCATCTTATGAAGAAAAGGGAGTTATTTCTGGAGTGATCCATATCGATTCTCTCCTTATAAATACTGATATTCTGCATATAGAGTTCCCGATGTAGCGATTTGGTGGTTCGCGTATGGCTGCAAATTCTACTTTACAGTTTTACAATTTTTATTATATATATAGCTCGATTGATTAGAACCTAAGCAATGGATTGGAATTGGATTGCATCATTTATTTAACTTTAGAAACATATATTGAAATAATCTAGCTACACATAAATAGAGACGTACTATGAACATATTATCTACGAGCCTTCTTGCAATGAAACTTTTCGAATTTTTCCTTTAACCAGTCGTTATCTGCCGTATAATGAGCATTCTTCTCCTTCGGGTTTATCATTTCAGCAGAAGTGAAGCCCATAATATATACACGGCCATCCTTTCCGTAAATAACATTATCTTCACCCAAATCTCTATGATGGATTCTGTGTTTGTGTAAAACTTGTACTTGCTTCAACACTTTTTTATAAGTTTCTTCATCATCAGGGAAAGGAGCTGTTTCGATATACTTGCTCAATATACACTTACCTGAGAAGTAACCAATTGGTGTGGCGATGGTCCCCGATACTTCTGAGCAATCAAAGAAGCAATTATTGAATTCGGGATCTCTACATAACTTTTCTATGCAATTTCTAACACAATCATATTGGTGTTCATGATTTCCGGTTGGGGGCACCCAACCCTGCTTCTTGGGCCATGGCTTTGCTACCGTGTTTGGGTCAAAAATCTTGACAACAAGTTCTTCGTGGTCTTGTAATTCGAGACTCGTAGGTTTTACTGCTGATACTGGGACCTTGAATATTTGTTTTCCACAGTGACCGGCTTGAATCACTGAGATATCTTCATAATTAAGTCCTATTCTGGAAGGAATAATGTGGCGATCAATACAAAATAAAGACATCTTGTCTGCTAAATAATTTCTAAAATAGAAATGCTTTAACTTTTTCATTTGATTTTGTTTTCCGTTTTTCAAACCCCTTAACACCCAACTAAACCAAGATTCATTGGAAGATGGCTCTATGGCCCCAACATTGGTTGACCAAATTTTAAATGGCAATTTTGGTTTACCATTACTGTTCCCCAGTTCCATAATTTTTGCAATAGCATCGAGGTCAAGCTCCAAGTACATTGAGGTTTTGAGATCAGTTACAGCTCCACGAGGACACTCCATCAAAATCATATAAGTGAGAAGTTGCTCAAGGTCAGCATTTAAGATTCCCATATCCAAGTTAATGTTGTTGGGATCTTTTACCATATCAGGTGGGAGAAGCAAATGAGTTTTACCGCACACAACCATCTTCACCTCGTCATTTACCATTAAAACCGCAGGGGGGCAGAGGAGGTATGATTTAGAGTCAAATTCAACCTGAAATTGACGATCGTGTACCTCTCTAATATCATAAAACCCTAGTGTATTCACAAACTTACATACCGATGTTAAAAAGTCAACAAGCTTCCTTTGAGTTGAATGAAGACTATTCTGGATAAATCTAAAGTGAGTATGTATGTCACCAACATATCCAATCAGAGCCACTATATTAGATCCTGGCAAAAGTAACTTATTTAATTGGGCGGTTTCGGTTTGGCATACCGTAGGATTCAAGTCAAAACTGAAACATTCCCGATCAAAATCTTTGATACAAGCATATCTATCATAGAGGTATCCAAAATCCTCCCTAACAAGTATATTCATTCTGACTAGCAAGTTTCGAACATTTATTGATTCCCTAATGGTGGTGTGTCTCGAGTTAAGCAATACATCGTCCATACCAGACGCTGCCAGACTTACCTTTTCTCCAAGAAGATACATTGAAATCTTATTAAGATCAGCCGCATTACGTTTCAAAAACTTCATTGTGGATGCCCAGGTAGAAGCTCTGAATTTAAAAATATCTTCTTCGTTCATAGAACGATCCCATGGGGGTTCTCCGTTTGTAAAGTCGATCAGCTCTTCGTATTTCTCCTCTATTTGTTGGCGGAGAGATTCTATCAACTTATCTTTCTCATCAGGACAGATCTGTTCCTCCATCTTAATATCCAAACCTTCGTCCACGGTTTCAACTTGACCCTCGGTCAGTGAATCAGGTGAAGCTTCCAGGTGTGGTGGCGATACGGTTCTCGAAAGGTTGGCGGTTTCCTCCAGCATCTTATAAAGAAAAGGGAGTTATTTCTGGAGTGATCCATATCGATTCTCTCCTTATATATGTATGGTGCGTCCTGTATCTAACATTCCCGATTGGGCGATTTGGTAGAACTGCGGATGGCTGCAAAATCTGGACTACACTGGATCTACTTTAATTACAACTTTGATTGTATATATACGTGTATAAATCGGAGATTGATTAGAACCTAAGCAATGGCTTGGAATTCATCATTATTGGAATTGACATTGGCATATCTGAATTTACTAGATATGTCTTCGTGAGTATCTCTATCTCTACCTCCACGATGATGAGATTGAGATTGAGCTTGAGAAGCTGATTCTTTGGTAACAGTTTCTTTTGATTCTTCTTCTGGTTTGGATTCAGATTCTTGCTCTGGTTCTGGTTTAGAATCTTCGGTTTGTTCTTCTTCAATCGGTACATCTTCAGTATCTTCTTTAGTTTCCGGTTCTTCTTTGGTTTCAGGTTCTTCAGTTTGTTCTTTAGATTGACCTTTACCTTGACCTCTATTTTGATCTCTATTACCTCTTTGATTTCTGTTTTGATGAGGATTCTTTCTACTATGACCATTAGAAGCAGTTCTTTCATTCTTTTCAGTTAATAATCCAACTTTTTCATTCATAATGATTGCCAATTCTTGTAATTTGGTTCTTTGAGGTTCACTACTAGTGAAGTTAACAAATTGTTTTTGGTCATCAAAAGAAGCATTTATTTCTCCTGATTCAATCATTTTATTCACAATTGATACCACTTTTCCAGTATCAAGTTTAAAGTTTGATGATAACACACTAATAGATAATTTGGAATATACTGCTTTATAGGTGAAAATATAAGTTCTTAACCCTTCCACTTGTAATTGATTTTGTAACATGGTTAATAAGCTAGCATTATCAGAAAATAATTTCCAAATCTTAATAGATGATAATAAATCATAAGCTTTAGACCAATTTCCCTTTTGTAAAGCTCTAGAAGCATGAATTATATGATCTTTAATACTTTCTGGTGGGCCAGTGAAATATTGTCTATCATGGAATTCTAATTTACTCTTAAAAGATCTAATTGGAGCCTTCCGTTTAGAATCTTTAGTAGAACTAGAAGCAGCAGCTAATGCAGGGATTTCAATTAATAAGGAACTAGTCATAAACACACATTCCAATAATTCCAAATTAATATGCATATGGAATGGTAACAATTTTTGTTTTTCACTAACAGTGGCTTGACTTGGATATTTACTATTGAATCCTTGTCCCAATAATTCTTTTAATCTTTGAGTATTGGCGATTTCATTTAATGCTTGGTGAGATTCTTCAATTAACCCAGCTCTAAAAGCACTTAATCCTAATTGAACTAAAGCTCTATTATACATAACTTGTAATGAAGAATCAAAATTATGTATACTGGAATAAATGTGTGATGATAAAAATAAGTCACTAGCAGTTTGATAATCATTATTCACAGCAAAGTAATAGATATTACTTAATAATGCCTTTTTAGAATAAACATCACTACTATTTTGGGATAAAAGTCCAACCAAACTAGCCACCACTTTAGATGGATCAGATGATCTGGGAGTAATGGTAGAATCTTCCTTAGCATCCACGTGACTCCATCCATCTTCTTCAGTAGATTTAATTAATTGATTAGGTTTATAATAAATGTGGTCTAATCTTCTAGAAATTATTCTGGAAAATTGTCCGGCTCCAGATGGTAATTCTTTTTCATCTTCTGGAATAGTAGCCTCTATGTATAATTGACCCTTTAAGATCAATCTATAGATACTACTTTCATCTTTTAATCTTTCCACATATTCAGTAGAATGAGGATCAGCATTTTGTAAAGATTTAGTCAATTCATCATCTAATCTTTCAATTGAAGAAGAAATTGATCCGAAAATAACTTTAACACCATTTTCATCAGCTTCTGGTTCAATGTCAACTTCATCGGTAGGTTTACCTGATTCGCTAACTTGATAAGTAGATAAACTATCAGTTAATAATTTCAAAAATCCATTTATATCATCCAAATTCAATTTCCATTGATCTAATGGCATAAAGTTTTGGTTGGATGTAGCATCAAATCTAATTGATATCAACATTTGATAAATAGAAATTAATTCAAAAGTCTTACCACTAGCTTTATTTTCTTGTAATAAATCTTCCAAAGTTTGGATTTGTTCATATTTATCAATATTCTTTTTCCCTCTAGATTCACTGATTTGTTTCAAGGTTTGGAAAACTGGACTTAAGTTTCTGGTGGCTCCAATGGTAGTACCATCTTCATCAGTTTTAGCCCCACCACTTAATGGTAATTCTACTGGTTCATCTTTTTCAAAAGCACTTGGATCTTCCTTATATAAATCAAATAAACTTTGGAAATCTTTGATTTGTCTTTTTAATCTTTGTCTCAAAGTATTGAATGCTCTGGATTGATCAGCTGGAGTTTTCTTTCTTTCTTCTGGGTCACTAGTAGTTATGATTTCATTAATAAATTCTTCTAAATCAGCTAAAGCAATAATATAAAAGTTAGGAGTTCCGAAGTTCTGTTGGCTGGCTCTTACTAAGAATCTTCCTAATTTATCAAATTCTCCTAATACATTAATCCAATTATGAATCATTTTAGCAGTATCTAATTTATCAATGGATTCTTTCATATCATCAAATAATTTTTCTTTGGCAGATTTAACTACTCTTCTATCTTCTTCATCACTATCAGAATCAGATCCTTTGCCTCCTTTCATGAAGCTACTCTTTAAGAAATAAGAAGGACCTTTCGGAGCATCCGAATCCGAGTCAGAATCACTTTCATCAGATTCATCTTGAAAGAAATCACTATCATCTTGTTCCTCCTCTGACGAAGACACTAAAGCCTCATCTTCAGAACTCAATAAGTCTTCTTCCTCTGACGACGAATCAGAATCATTCTTTACAAAGAAACGGGACATTGTTTAATAATCCAATGAATTACACGTTAGTTCTTTGTGTTTAATCTAATGTAAACCTTTATCTGGACGATGGATCTTAAGAGTGAAAAATTTTTTTGCGCGGGTGTCATTTTGAAATATACGCTGAGAGGGACTGGAATTTACCCCGAGCTTTAGGGAGCGCGATCCCCTTCATAATGAATTCATATAATCGTTTACATAAGTCTATATCTATGATGTCTAGTACTAGTACTTGTACTACTTCTAGTTATGTATGTTATAGCTTTTAACTCTCAGGAATTTAAAAGGTTTCTCATTCTTCAATGGTAACATACTTACCTCTCCTACTCTATCATCATCCTCACTCATTTGCTTCCTCACGGTATAATACTTAACCCAACTTAATTTGTTATATTTAAATATCTTACTTAAAGATTTCACTTGGAAATAATAATGGAACCGGTAATAAGGAACTGACCCTTCTTCTATATTAATGGCAATTTCTCCCGTGGTTGACATAGTCCAAGTTCCATGATAAATCCGGTGTGATTCTTTCACAGTACTTTGATGAGCAGCGATTTTAGCTTGATCTAAAGCACTAGTTATATTTCTCAGGGTATTTAATTTCAGGATATACGGTATCACTGAATAAGGTTCCAATGGGGTTAATAACTTACAACAAGTTCCATCTGGGTAAAATCTTAAGTATCGATAATACGTAATAGTTCTAACGGGATTTGCCCAACTATTAGAAAATTGACTTTTAGCTCCTTCACTATAATAATTTACCACACTAATATAACAGCCATTAAATTTTATAAATGGTCGATTATTTAACATTTTTTTCCAGGAATTATCATAAGATGGTACGATTTTCAATTGGTCTTTAGGAATTGGAAGACTATCATCACTTAAATTGGCCTCTATAGTTTGGTTGGATTCAATAAAAGTCCGATTTTCTTCGTAGCATTGGAGCGGGTACACCAAATGACATAGTTTCCGCCAAATATCATTGGTATTAAACCCCAAGTATGCAAACTTCTTACAGGTCATCGAAAACTCTATCCAACTTTCAGGAGCCTCTACTAGTAAAATCTCCAAGATATAAACCCAAATATCATTAGGTAAATGGACCAAAGGAGATACCGGTTTGGTTACAATCTTGTCATGGTTATCAGAACCTAAATTGGCAAATTTGATGATAAGCTCCTCTCCCATAGTCCCATCATTTGGATCTGGGGCCTTAGCTTCTATATGTTCAAAACTTTCTAATAATTGGTCTACATTTATAGCTTTAACCTTACTCTCATCGAGCTTAGTCACAGAATTCTGCCCATGAGACTCTCGCAACTGTTGAAGTTTCCTGGGCAATTTGGTTTGTCGGTATAACAAGTCTACTTTGTCGTTAATCTTGAATGCTTTTCTATAAAATTCAATGGCATCCGACATGGATCCTTGGGACTCTTTATCAATGGCCTTCTCGAAATACTCCATCGCTTGCTTGTCTTTATCATTGAAATATTCTTTTCCTCCAGTCGGAGCTTCAGGAGATGAAACCGCTACATTCATATTACGACCGTGTTAACCCTGAAATTTCCATCAACTGCCAACCACACACAAGACTATACTGTAGGAGCTACTGAAACCTGAAATCTCTAATACGTTATCATTTCGCGGGTCGTGTGGTTTAGGCAGATCATTATCTACGAAAAAATATACCGGCCAATACACGAGAAATCTCAGACCAAAACCACAATAACTCCGTGTAACTAGCGAGTTTGTACCCCAAAATAGCACCCAAGTCCCACGAGAAGACTGTGGTGGGTTTAGTAATTCAATACTCCAGGCCCTTTGTTTGTCACGGTTTCCTTATTGGGTTTCCCCTTGGTTTTCTGTGTTTGTAGACGTGTGCAAGCCCAGATCAAAACCATAACACCAGATTAAATTTATCTAATAAATTTAGCTCGTCTAAATTAATTTAAATTGGCCCAGCAGTGCACCATGGCTCCTGGTAATTCTGACGGAACCATCCAAGGACCTAAGACCCCTAAAACTCCTAATATGAGTACAAGAAGAGTCTCAATGCTTGGAGAGACTGAAGGAATGTTCACTCCCAAATCAAAACCTGAAGATAACCATATTCGAGTGGTGTGTAGAGTAAGACCATTGAATGAGCATACTGAAGGAGGCAATCAGACCATAACTTCGTTCCCAGATGATACTACGGTAACTATTCTAGGAAAAGATCTGAATCTGGGACATAACTTTACTTATGATAGAGTTTTCAATGGAACTAGCACCCAACAAGATATCTATGAATATTCCATTAAAAGTACTTTGGAAGATGTTCTAAATGGTTATAATGGTACGATATTGGCATATGGTCAGACAGGCTCTGGGAAATCATATACGATGTTGGGACCATCGATAAATGATGAGATGTCTAAAGGGTTAATTCCAAGAATATCAGATGAGCTTTTTGATCGGATAAAACTGGGGTCTCCTGATATTGAATATACCGTTAGTATTTCGATCATGGAGATTTACTTGGAACAAATTAATGATTTGTTAGTAGAAAATAATACGAAATTGTCGATTCATGAAGATAAAGAAAATGGGATTCATGTCAAAGGATTATCATATGGATCTATTTCCAGTACTAAGGAATTATACGGGTTTATAAACTTAGGAATCAAAAATAGAACTTCCACTGTTACTAATATGAATATGGCTAGTTCCAGAAGTCATGCCATTTTCCAAATCAAGGTTACTCAGAAAAATTTAAGAGATGAATCGGTCAAGAAGTCTAGTTTATTTTTAATTGATCTAGCTGGTAGTGAAAAAGTCGATAAGACAGGTGCTATTGGTCAAACTTTGCAAGAAGCTAAAAATATCAATAGTTCTTTATCTGCTTTAGGGAACGTCATTAATGCTTTAACTGATCATAAATCTACTCATATTCCTTATAGAGATTCGAAATTGACTAGAATATTACAAGAGTCCTTAGGGGGTAATTCAAGAACCACATTAATCTTAAATATTTCCCCAAGTTATCAAAATGAGTTAGAAACATATTCAACTTTAAGATTTGGTAGTAGAGCCAAAACCATAAAGAACAGAGCATATATCAATACGGAATTGAGTAATAATGAATTGAAATTCAGATTGAAACAGCTAGAACGAGAGAATGAACAGAATAGACTTTATATTGAAAAATTACAAAATAAGTTGAAATACTCAGAATCATCTCCTGGGCCAGATTATTCAAAATCACCAGTGACTCCCAAAAAAGACTTTGAAAGCAAAATTCCTGTGTTTAAGAGCTCTGCTTCACCTATCTCCCCTAACAGCAGTGCCAAACTACTTGAAACTCTTAAAGCTAAGGATGAAAAAATCAAAAACCTTGAAGAGGAGATTTTGAATAATAAAATTACCAACTTGAGGATTTCAAATGATGACGAAATCAAATTGAATAAGTTGGAGAAAGCATTGAATAAGTTGAGTGGAAAGTTAACTGATGTAGAAGTCATTAACATCAACTTGAGAAAACATTTGATGGTTAGTGAAAAGATAATTGAGCAAAGAGATCAATCGATTGAGTATTTAAATAAAATATTAACTGATCAGCAAAAGAATTTAGTTAATCAATCGATGAATTTTGAGAACAAATTGCATTTATTGAAGAGCAGACTTCAAGACCAACAAATTAGTGAAAAGATGAATCGTCAAATGAGCCATCTGAAGGTCGAATCTAATTCCCCAGGTCAAGCATATAATTCCCGTTTAAATTCTCCTACTTCACCTATTTCTCCCAGAACAGGATTAAGGTTGAATATAGTTAAACCTATAGTCGGAGGACATAATGACTCTGAAGAAGAGGAAGATGATTATGGTTTTGACGATAAGTCTTTCCACATCCACAAGAAAGAGAACATAAATACCGCCATCTAGGTAGCATAATACAAAGCATGAAACGTTTATAAGCCTCTATAGAATTATACAAGTATCATTACAATTTGGAGGTTCCTATCAAATGTAACCCACCGTCTATGTTCAACACTATCCCATTGATATAATTCGATTGGGGAGAACATAACCATAAAACTGCGTTCTGAATGTCTTCACTTCTTCCCCATCTTCCTCTAGGATTACCATAATTAGTTTCTTCCTTTTTCTTAGAATACAAGAACTTTGTCATCTTAGTAGGAAAGAACCCAGGGGCAATGGAATTTACGGTGATATTTTTAGGACCTAAATTCAATGCCAAGTTTCTCCCTAAATGTTGAACTCCAGATTTACTTGCAATGTACCCAAAAGCATTATGGAAGTCATTAGCAAAAGCCACAATGGATCCAACAAGGATAATTCTAGAAGGATCTTGTGGGGAATCAGCTGCTGCTGCTTCTAATAATGGAGCAAAAAGCTTTACACAATGGAAAACACCAGTGATATTTACATCCAAGATTTTCCGGACTTGAGCAGGAGGATGATTTTCTAAATCGGCCCCATAAGTAGCACCAGCATTAGCAATCAAGATATCTAACTTTTTGATTTTAGACTTGACAAACTCACTAAACTTAATTGTGTCGTCATCATTACCAATATCACAAGGTTGTGAAATAATCGTAACTTGTTTCTTATTCTTTTCAGCGTATTCTTCTAAAGACTTGCGAGCAGATTCACAGGCATCGGGTTTTCTGGAAGTGATGATGATTGTGTCAATTCCATTCAAAACAAAATACTCGGCGATATCGTATCCGAGCCCTCTAGTTCCTCCAGTAACCAAAGCGGTTTTACCGTTGACGTTATAATTACCCATATTTGTTTGAATTGAAACTATTAATAGGAAGGCCGAGGTGTGAGTTTTAAGGTCGCAATTCCCATTTGGTGAAAATGCGGCTGTTGCAAATGGGTGCGAAATTCACTATTGCAGCCATAGAGCAAAGAGGGCGAAGTAAGGGTAGAGAAAGTAGTTTAGGTGATTTAGATAATCTAATCTTTTAATGTCATCAAAGTAAAGATAACCCCAGATTTAGTGGATAAAACTCATATTTTTGTAACCAAATTGTACGACTCATTGATTCTGATCTCTGGGGCTAGTGTGGAGACCTCCCCCACTTCGCGTTTTGTGGGGCATACCGAAAACGACGGGGATCATCAGTTGACTCCTTATTTCATAGTTATTTGTTTCAAGTTCAGAATGAGTTTATTGGTTTCCACATCTGCAGGGTTAAGAGGTATGTATTCATAGCTGTAGACATAAGGAACCAGGAATTAACAATTATATAGTGGTTGAAATTAATAGGTCCCTTAGTATAAGTGGTGAGATATGTAAAGGGACGTCAAACATTATTCAATTGCACAAATTCAAATTAAAGGGCAAGGAATGTTTGGCGGTGGCAAGGGAAATTGGGTTGCTTCAAGTATATGAATTGACAGATACTCAATACAAATTGGTTAAAGAGTGGAGAAATTGTAAGGTTACCAATAAGGATCGAATAATTCAAATTGGGTTAATTGACAGGCGGTATTTATATAGTTGTTCCCTTGAAGGAAAGTTTATTATCCGAGACATGATTAATGATGATGATGATAACAGTAACAGGATGTATAGACTAGCAGCTCCAGTGTCAAATATTAAGATCCAACAGTGTCAAGAGATTCTTAAAGTGGGTATTAGTGGTAAAAATAATCCTATTAAATTATATGAAATCAACCTTACCAAAAGTTATTATTATCACGAGTTTCTTGCCGAAACAAAGTTGTTCAATATTAACACCACAAACGTGAACTCAATACAACACTTACGGCAGATTTTGTGGAGACATAATGAAAGCTTGACCAAAGATAAACTCTTACCTACAATGATTAGAGGAAATGAAAAAGACGACCTTCAACAAGCTTCCAATCAATCTGGTTCCACTGGATTTGATTGGGTTGTTTCCATTGAGTTCTACAAGGATCTGATTATCTGTGGTAATCAGTTTGGGTTTATAACTCGATTTGACACTCGTACCGGACAAGAAATATTTCTGATGAAACCTTCAACTTTTCCTATTACCCATCTTCGGATTCTTAATAACTACGTAATCTATAATGATCTTTTATCGAAGATTGGAATCATTGATCTTCAAACAAACCAAGAGATTAACCAATTCAATTACAATTTCGGACCCATCGAATCAGGTAAGTTTATTATTAGCAAACCGAACTATTTCCCCCTCGTTTTCATCGTGACCACAAGTCAGGGAGAACTTTTAATCTTAAAGTTATTCCGTAGTAACCGAGTTCAGTTGGTGTACAAGTTCCGGTTTGATTCGATCATCAGCAGTTTCCATATCCTCAGATGGAAAAAACCATGAATAACTCATTCCACGACTATGTAATACATTATGTACGATTATATAACGATAATTCAAATCCATTACCACTATCATCCGATGTCGCAGTGTCTAAATATATTGATAGTGCATCTACCCCACAAAAACTCACAACCATCTCCCGTCGTGTGGGAACCGCTCTTATTCTTTCCTCAATAGATAAGAAGCTTGCGGCTTCTAGACCTAAAGTTGCTAATAATCTTCAAGCCTATTCTCGAGGTAGCCAATACAAACCACCAGGAGTACATATTATATACTTAACTCACACTTAAAATCCATTTACAGGTTTCAATTCGTAAAAATCATTTGCCCAGTTTACACTCCAACCTTGGCGGGGCATACCGGAGATATGCGGTCTGTCTCACATTCTGCTCAGTGTTTAGAGCGAAGAGCTTCAGGGAAGTCTAATCCCAAATGACTGAGTCAAGTGGCCAATGCTTCTAGTACATAAATATTAAGTTAGTTTACGACCAAGAAACTTCCATATACGACCACCAAGAGTTCTGGATCTCGCCAGCCGTCCTTTTGATCATTCCGTATCACTTGGTTGCAAGGGTTCTTCGTTGTTACCTAACGCGACATCTCCCCTTTTTTCACTCGCCTGTTCCGGAGCAGTTGCTGGGCCAGATGATCTGCACCCCAATTTCTCCAAATAGCGCAGGATGATGCCAAATAATCCTGCTCCTATTTGTTAGATCAGCTAATTTTGGTTTCAAGTGTCGGACTTTCTACTTGATCCCCCCTCTGCAGTCTCGGCTTATACTTCTCTTTTCTTATAACCCATTTTTCTTGTAACCTGATTTTCTTGTACAGTGACTAATCGTGCGCGTGCCGATTAGTTATCTATCATCACTTGAGGGCTTTTTACTTCCACAAGTGATAATTCATTTGGATTTAGATTTTTTTTATCTAGTTTAATTTGTATTGGTGCAACGTGCCACAAGGGTATTTATAGATTTGATACATCCCATCCAGTTTGTGTTGAGCAACTAGTTGAGGCGGTTCCCTAATATTTATTTAATTTGTTCAGTGTCTTAAATCCTAAGATAAGTATCAACCTTTCATCCCATAGGTTTGCCGTCAGTTATACATCATCTATAAGGACCTGGTGAATGAGTAGGTTTGAGAAACTCTTTCAGAAAGTCCATCGGCGGTCAAGTGACACGTCCTTAGACCCTAATACCCCGATATTCTTAAGTCCCAACTCCAGCAACCTTAATACTTCCACTTCCAACTCAGCGACCGGTTCGCTTCGAAGTAGAGCAAAATCATTATCGTTGGTCTCCAGTCAAAGCAACCTTCATGGTGGACTTTATAATGCCAAATCAAATGATTCCAGTGTTCCCAAAACCAGAACCAGTTCTAAATCTGTTAGTCGGAAACAAACCAAAGAATTGATCAAGTATGAGACTCAACAGGTGATTCTGAAAAAATTATCGGTATTGTTAAATGAGTTAGGATTACAGAAACCAATCCCTTTGAAGATAGATAATTCCAATAGTTCCAGTTTAGCAAAGAACATCAACATTTATGTGGCTAATACCAATAACTGTATCTATTTATCCCCTGCTAGTTCTGCTAGTTTCACTTATGAAGATGCAGAGAATGGAGGAATGCCTCAAAATAGAGCCACTCACCAGGAATTATATAACGATATGAACGAGGAAGATAATGATGAAAATAGTAATAGCCATGGTTCTAGTTTGGATAATCCTGAGGTTAATGAAAATGATAGTGAAAGTGTTCTTAATGATCCTCTTGATCCTGAATTAGATCCAAGAGATAATCCTAATCCTACTATTGAAAATATTCCCTCGGAGTTGAGAGAAAAGTTGGAATCGTTTAATTCTCCCAGTTACTTATGTAGTAACATTGATAGTGATACTCCCATCCCTCATACGTTTGGGGTTATTGTCGAATTAAATAAAGATACGGCCATAAGTCATATCAAATTTGAGTTTGCCAGTTTAACCAATATTTTATGGCCTAGTGGTGACCCATATAATAAGACTTTTGTTAAAGAAAATTTCAAAATTGGGAAACTTGACTGGATCAAAAACTTGAATAATGCAGACTTTTATCTTAACAATTTAAATTCTTCTGACTTTAAATCACGGAAGATTAATCCTGATGAATTGGCTAAAAGAACAAGATTTTATAAATTAAACAGTATAAAGGATTTGGCTAAAACCAAGTATAGTGCCGACAATATTGATGATGAAGAAGAAGAAATGGCGCCAGATCTTCCTCATGCTGATTCAGAAGAATTTTATGACAATAACAGTGATGAGCAAGGGGTTTGTAAAGCAGGGGTTTACTTATTCTTGTTACCGGTGTTATTACCTGAACATATTCCCCCAACTATTACCTCGATAAGTGGATCATTGCATCATCTTTTGAATGTTTCAATTCATAAAAGCTCCGAAAAGTTGAATAGAAAACTTAAGGTTGCAACCAATTTTAACTTACCAATGGTGAGAACTCCTCCTTCTTTTGCCAATTCTATTGCTGATAAGCCGATTTATGTCAATAGAGTTTGGAATGATGCTTTACATTATATTATTACTTTTCCTAGGAAATATGTGTCATTGGGATCTGAACATTCTATTAATGTTAAAATAGTTCCTTTGGTAAAAGATGTGATAATTAAAAGAATTAAGTTTAATGTATTGGAAAGAATCACATATGTTTCTAAAGATTTATCCAGAGAATATGATTATGATGGAGAGGATCCGTATTACTTAAAACCATTATTAAATGATTCTAAAGTTAGAGAACGAGTCGTTTCTATTTGTGAGTTGAAAACTAAAAATAAACCAAGCTCGGGGTATAGTGAACCTTATAAGGAAGAAGTCATCAAATGTCCCGATAATAATTTATTATTTAGTTGTTATGAACCTACTGGAAATTCTCATAATGGACATGATGACGATATTGAAAGCTTCAAGCTAGACGATGCCATACATCAAGCTAGGCTCAATGAAAGATCAAAATCCAAAGATAGCAGTCCTAAAAATGGAACTCCCAAGAGCAATAATGGTGATTCTGAAGGGGTAATGGTCGCATCACCTCTTGATATCAATATTGCTTTGCCATTTTTGACTACCAAGAATGATAAAATCATTCAAACCGCTAGTAACGAAGAAGAGTTGAGACATTTATCATCCACAACATCACCATCTGCTTCCAGGAAAGCCTCGATTATGTCTACCGAAAACAATTCCTCTGGAAACTTCCCTCCATCTTCTCCTGTTATCGGGGCGTTGGAAACTAACTTGAGCCATAACCACAACGACTTACTAAACAGTGAAGAATCAAATGATTTTTTGACTCCAGATTCTAGTGCCTTGATGCAAGAACTTTCCCATAATTATTTTAAGGAGAATATTCACCATGGTTATACCACTATTGGCAGAGCCTTATATCCAGATACTAATTTCAGACATATTCAGATCTACCATAGATTGCAGGTTTGTTTCAGAATCTCTAAACCTGATCCTAAGGACAATTACAAAATGCATCATTACGAGGTTGTGGTTGATACTCCATTGATTTTGTTAAGTTCAAACTGTAATGAAGATTCCATACAATTACCTAGATATGATGAAGTTAATTCAGAAAACCATAGGACCACATCTCTTATGGGGTCACCTGGGTTGGCGTCCACCACTTCTCCAACCGCTACTGGTTCAAGTAACCATCGGAATGATCCTGGGGTTTCATTCAGAACCCCCCAATTCGATGGGAATAATACCAGTTGCTCCAATGTTGGTAGTAAAGTGGGTCACTCGACTAGTCACAATGGACAAGTCCACGGGAATGGGTTCTCTATTAAACCATGGAATGAATCAGAAAGCACAGAGGGGCTACCTACTTTTGAAGAGGCTACTTACCCAATGGCATCTCCTGTTACAAGATCATTTTCTGTATCAGAAGATCCTTTAAGTAGAATCCCCTCTATTTCAATTGATAATGGCAACGGTGAAAATAATGTAATGAACTTGAATGCAATGCCTAATTCAAATCCTCCGGCTTATGAAGAGGAATCAGATGACTTAGCAAACCCAGTAACAATAGATGCTGTTGTTAACCAGCGTAATAGATCTGAGTCAGGAACAAACTTAAGGGCTTCTAAATTAAGATCTTCATTAGTTAACTCATTTGCTCCTAGTACCAACTTAGTACCTCCTACGGGATCAGATGGTGCAACTAGTATTTCTCCTACCAGTTCGGTGTCATTTAGCATTCCAAATAATGGTTCTGGTGACTCTAGTAGTGTTAATCGAGACGATGTTAACACTAATAAAAGTTTGGGTATTGATAATGATGAAGACTCTGAAAAGACAGAATCTTCAGATGCTTCACAAGCGTCTGAAAGCTCAGAGTCCCATTCTAGAATGTCACAATCTGATTCACAAGTATCATTGGAATCCAGTGAAGCGATTAATACTAGGACCCACCCAAATGAGAATTTACCTCCTAACTTTGATTCATTAGATTCTTTCCAATCCAGTGGTAATTTACCAGATACCTCCAGTACGGCAATCACTACTGAGGATGAAAATCAAAGCAAACACGAATCTGATCTTAACAAGTCAACTGATAATAGTAGTTTAGAACCTGGTGTTTCAGATTCTACCAGTAAGAATGAATTAGAAGATAAAGAGTTGGTTGGTAGTATGAATAAGATTAATATTCAACCTGAAGAGAATAGTCCATCTCCTTTAAGTCAAGATAAAAGAACTCCAAAGGGGAGATTACTCATTGACAGTGACCTGGAATCTATCAATACCTCAAATGATGGAATCTATCAGGGCCAAAATGATAGCGAATTTTCATTGAAGGACCGTCAGGCTGGCATCAATCCTATCAATAAATTGACCAATTTCCCTGATGATAGTGAAAGTAACATTAGTATCGCCACTCATAGTTCTTCGTATCATCAAAGAATTCCATTATTAAGAAATACCAGTACAGAATCAAGTGTGCCATTGGCTAAACAATCTACAATTACCACTCAGAACAAACAGTCCACGGATGATCTTTCGGTTATAACCGAGAACAATACTCCTCAGGATATTTACCACACGTACTGAGATTCTGTGTATACTAGTTGACCTAGATTTGCAAGATAAATTCATTATATAGTTATAATTAGATCTTGAATGAACGACTGCAAAATTGAGTATTCGCGATCACCTGAGTCGCAGTTCTCCACGTTATTTAACTATTGAAAAGTATTTAACACAATGATGCTACGGTCCACCAGAACCCTTTTCACGGCCCCAAAGGGGGGTTCCGTGGGTGTGATAGGTGGTGGTATATCAGGGCTATCGTTTGCGTACTTTTTGACGAAATTACGGCCTGATTTATCCATCACCATCTTTGAAGCCAAAAATAAGACTGGTGGTTGGATTGATACCGTAAGGCTTCACAATAAGTTCAATGGAACCGATATAGTATTTGAAAAGGGGCCAAGGACCCTTAGAGGGGTCAGTGATGGGACACTAGTGATGTTGGACATGTTGAAACGAATGGGACATGAGGATAAAATCATGATTATGAAGGCGTCTTCGGTTGCAAATCGAAAGTACTTATTGGATTCAAATTATCAACTCGTTCCGGTGCCTCATTCTTTGAAATCGTTTATGAAATTCTCCACCTCTGAGATATTTGATCGGGTTCTTCCTGGAATCATTCAGGAACCATTTAGGAAACCCTTGAAGAACGCTCAAATCGATGAGAGTATTGAATCATTTATTCAAAGAAGATTTGGCAGTACCAGATTATCAGATAACATTCTTAGTGGGATTTTGCATGGGATTTATGCTGGAGATGTTTCTAAATTGAGTGTCAAATCCGTCTTACCTCGTTTAAAAGAATTCGAGTCAACCGATGGTTCGATGTTAAAACCTATGTTCAAATCTCTATTCTCATATTTGACCAGTAAGAAAGAACGTGAGAAACGACTGGCAAGAGTATTCCCCGATATCTTGAACCGGTATGAACTGGAATTGACCAAAGAATCCCTGTTGATGCAATTATCAAAGTCGTTAAAGGGTTATCCTATTGTTTCTTTGAAGGATTCATTGGATTTTTTCCCCAAGGTAATAACTGAAGAGTTGAAGAAGAATCCTAAAATCAATATATTATATAACAGCCATATAACTGAAATTGATCCCCTGAAGCGGCAAGTGGTTTGTGATGATAAAACCTTGAAATTTGATCATATTAGGTCTACTATAAGTCCCAAGCACTTATCATCCTTAATTACGTCCACAGAATTAAAAGCCGAATTCGATAAGATCAATTACGTCAGTGTGTTCATGGCAAATATTTATAACAACACTCAAAAAGTAATTGAAAAGAACGAACAAGGATTTGGATTTCTTGTACCTAAGGGCTCTAAGAATAAAGAGTTTCTTCTAGGAACTATTTTTGATTCGGATATTAGCAGTCATATACATAAGTTGGTTGACAAAGATTCTTTGACCGATGCTAAATCTTTTACTAATATCACCATGATGTTAGGAGGTCACTTTTATGACACCAACCTCCCTTCTGACCACTTGATTATTAAAGCAGTTAAAAACTGTTTGGCCAAAGTTTTCCATGTTGACTTGGACAATACGCCAATAATTTTAAGAGATGAAGCACAAATGAACGATAAAGAAGTAATGGTATCAGATAAAGATATATTAATCTCATATAATCTTCATCAAAATTGTATACCACAGTATAACGTGGGATATGAAGATATCAAAACCCGGGTACACGAGATTTTGAACCATCAATACAACAATAACCTTTCCATTGGAGGAGTCTGTTTTGGAAATGGAATTGGAGTGCCTGATGTGGTTTTGAATTCTTTACAAGCGGCTTTTGAGTTAAAAAAAGACCATTGACTACATTTTCCTATATAGCATGAACTAGATTACACGAATTTTATTACTCTACATATGTACAAATTATGATACAACACTAATCCATTAGTTCTACTCGTTTAATAAGAGTTGACTTTCTGGTAGCAAATTGAACCCGGAGGGGTTTATTGAAGAAATCAAATTGATCAAGGTTCTGGACGGCAGAATGAGCCTCAGACAAGGAACCAAAGATCACATGGGCCTGACCTCTCATTCGTTTACTTTTTGGTTTGGTGATGATATCTATCACATCACCGTAGCCACTACACAATAAGTATAGGTTATGTTTGAGGATGGAAGGATTGATTTTGTCATTGAGATTGTTAATATAAACCGTCTGATTTTCGGCTTTTAGACGTTTGTTCGAGTCTTGAACTTCCCCGTTGCCGGTTTCGGCCTTTCTTTTACTCATAAACGAGATGTGGTGTGCTAATAAGCGAGATGCAATGCGATTATAAACGAGATGGGATATAGATAATGTGTGCGAAGTGAACAGGGAAAAAGCTCATCAGAAGACTAAAAATCGCGAGATTCATAAACCGTAGTGAGCCCAGCATCTCATAAGTGAGCCCACCATAATACAACTTGCGGTTTCTGAGAATGAGGGCTAAAAAAAGAAAGGTATAAGAGTCAAGTTAAGAGGCACAGTCAACAAGATGAAACACACAACAAAACTCTAATATCCCAGGTAAGCCGGCTGTTTACTCTGGGTAAGTAACCTTTGCTCTAGCCTAACTAGCGAAAGACGTACTAACTACCTATCTAACAAGTTAGTGAAACTCTATACTATCAAATTTTCATAACTCTAACATTGTCTCATCTCATGAGATATCGCAGCAACTTCATACCCTCATCGCCTCTATCATTACCCCAATGAATGTGATAGCTTGACACATGTTAACCAAAACTGCTTGTAACAGTTAACCACCGCCGTGCTTTGCTGTCCGGCATATAAAGTCGGCTCAAAAACTTCGCACTGAATGATCCTCACTATATATATATACGGATTGCCAACGGGAAATCGAAATTAACCCCGACCATAAGGAATTAATCACTGGGACTATATATTAGATATTGCAATCAGTTACACCAAGCAATCATACAGATATAGCATTAGTTACTGGCATTGACTTAATTGAGATCATTGAAAGCATACAACCAAAACAGACTTAGCCCCTATGACGTCTCAGTTGAATGCTTCTTTGCTTCGGCTTAAGTTGTTAGATGCTTTACGAAGTGGTGATACTTCTAAAGTAGATACAGTGATAGAGCAGTTGAACTCCACCAAACCCACCATTCAAACTACTGATATTCTTCAGATCAAAGAAACCATTTTACATTATGCGGTTCAAGTAGCTCCGTTATCGACCATTCAAAATTTGGTTAGTAATCTGGAAAAACATAATCTCGATATTAACGCTCAAGATCATCATGGTAACACCCCTTTACACTTGGCAGCTAGTTCTGGTAGACTGGAGGTGATTAAGTATTTGTTATCTTTACCTATTATCAATGATACGGTTGCTAACTTGGATAAGAAGCAACCGGTGGAGCTTTCTAAGGATTTGGAGGTGGCTCAATTGATGCAATTTGAAAGAGCCAAATTTGTGGAAAAGCTGGCTACTCAATTAAGAGAATTCTTCACCAAAAGAGACTTTGAAAATTTAGAGAAATTATTGGTTTCTAATCCAAGAGCTGCCGAATTATTAGATATTAATGGTGCTGATCCTGAAACTGGTAACACTGTCTTACATGAATTTATTTTGAAAGACGATTTACAGATGTGTGATTGGATTTTAAAGCATGGTGGTGACCCGTTCAAGAGAGATAAACGGGGTAAATTGCCTATTGATTTAATTTCCAATAAAGCAGATCCTATTAGAAAATTATTAAAAGCTGCATCTAAAGATCAAACTATCATGGATCCAGTGACTCCTGTTAGTGGATCGAAACTGGGTTCTGCTCCTACTTATAAAGGATACTTGAAAAAATGGACCAATTTTGCTTCTGGTTATAAGTTAAGATATTTTGTGTTGGATGATAAGGGAATTTTATCTTATTATACCAATCAAGATGATACCAATAATGCTTGTAGAGGTTCTTTGAATTTAAGTTTTGCTGTGTTGCATTTAGATTCTTCTGAAAAGTTGAAATTTGAAATCATTGGTAAGAATGGTATTAGATGGCATTTGAAAGCTAATCATCCCATTGAAACCAATAGATGGGTATGGAATTTACAAAATGCTATAACCATTTCTAAAGATAATATGAAACAAAGAAGACAAGTTCTGGGCTCAAAGGAGGCTAATGAAGATATTGCTAGATCTCCTACTACTGCTAGTAAAGCAAGTTTTGATGGTTCTGAACAACCTGAAGGTAAGAGACATCATTTACTTAGTTTGAGAAGAAAGCATAGAAGAACTGGTAGTCAAGTATCTTTGAGTTCCACTGGTAGTAATGAAGAGGAAGTGTCCAGCTCTATCTCTAGATCTAATACTGGTAAAAAATCTCCTGACAGTCCAAATCTTACCAAGATCAAAGAAGGAGCCTCTTTGCAACCTGATATTGCCGCCGCTCATGCTGATCAATTTAGTTATAATGAAACTGACAATGAAAACTTTGATTATGACGATGTGGACCCAGAAGATTATGAAAGTGATACCGATTCGGTAATTAAGTCGGTAGGAGACCAGGCTGCAATTCAAGATCAAATTTCTACCATAAAGGGATCCTTAGAAGTGGAAATTTCTAGTGTGTTGGATCTTTTCAACAACGTATTGAAATCACCTGATTCTCTTGATATTGAAATTTGCCATGTTGGAAATCACACCTTGACTGTTATTCAAGATTTGTTCAGCAAATACAATGCATTGCTTCAAAATAAGGATCGTAAGAACTCAAAGAAACTTGAAAGACAATTAGAAGTGAACAAATTATGGGAGAATTCTATCCGTCAATTGGAAAAAGAGATCGCAAGTAGAGAACAAAAGTTGGCTGAATATGAGGGAAAGAAAAAGAAGTTGAAGAAATACCTCACTTTGAAATCATCTGGTGCTAGTACCCCTAGCCATGCTCCTGCCAAATCAGAATCCATTGCAATGGCCGGAACTTTACCTCAAAATCCTCCATCAGATCCTGATGCTATTAACAAAGAACTCAGTCAAGGTCCTTCAGACCCAGTCTTGGATGAGATTTTGAATGATTCTGATGACGAATTCTTTGATGCTGATGATTATGCAATGGCTGAATCTTCCAAGAGTAATGAAAACTTGTTAGCTAAAAAGGCATCCCAAATGAGTCTTAATCAAGCCCCTGTATCCAAAAATGCCGATACCTCGAGTGGTGATATTGATCCAAATCAAGAAGAAGCTCATACCGAAGAAGCCAATGCTTCTGGTGAAGCACTTAATGAACAACAAATTGCTAGAAATAAGATCATTGAAGAAGAAGGTTCCTTTTTGGGTTATGAAAATCCTCCTAGATCTAAATTACCTTTAGATGAAGATGATAGACCAAAGGTTGGTCTTTGGGGTATTTTGAAGTCTATGATTGGTAAAGATATGACCAAAATGACCTTACCAGTTTCCTTCAATGAATGTACTTCCTTGTTGCAAAGATTAGCTGAGGATGTTGAATACTCTGATTTGCTTCAACAGGCAGCTTCATTTGAAGATTCTGCTTTACGGACTGCTTACGTTGCCGCATTTGCTGCCTCTGAATATGCTTCAACTATCAATAGAATTGCAAAACCATTTAATCCTTTATTAGGTGAAACTTTTGAATATGCTCGTCCTGATAAGAATTACAGATTAATTTCAGAACAAGTTAGTCACCATCCTCCTATTAGTGCCTGTAGAGCCGAATCAGCCAAATGGGATTATTATGGAGAAAATGCTGTTGATTCTCAATTCAGAGGAAGATCCTTTGACTTTAAGCATTTGGGGAAGATGTTTGCTGCAATTAGACCCGACAAAGGAGCCGTTAATGTGGATGGGGAAACTGTGCCTGAAGAGGTTTATAGTTGGAAAAAAGTTAATACCTCAGTGGTTGGGATCATGATTGGTAATCCAACTGTTGATAATTACGGTAAAATGGAAGTCACAAATCATACTACTGGAGATAAGATCATTGTCGATTTGAAACAAAGAGGTTGGAGAGCTTCATCTGCTTATCAATTAAGTGGTACTGTAATGGATAAGAATGGAAATGGATGTTGGGCTATTGGAGGTCATTGGAATTCTAAAATTTTTGGAAAGAAATTGAATCCTAATAAACCTTCAGAAGCTGAAAGGCGTAGTTCTTTGGTGGAGAATGCCGAAAAATCCAATGTTTCAGATGATCCATTCCAAGGTGGAGCTTTCCTTATATGGGAAGCCGCTCCAAGACCTAAAGTTCCATTCAATTTAACTCAATTTGCCATTACTTTGAATGGAATTGATGAAAACTTGAAAGCATATCTTGCCCCAACTGACACCAGACTTAGACCTGATCAAAGAGCCATGGAAGATGGGAAATATGATTTGGCTGCTGATGAAAAACATAGAGTTGAAGAAAAACAAAGAGCTGCTAGAAAAGAACGGGAAACTAAGAGACAAAACTATAAACCTAATTGGTTTACTAAGGGAAAACATCCTGTTACCGGAGATAACTTCTGGGAATATAATGGTGTTTACTGGAAAGCAAGAAAGAATCAAGAATTAGAAGGTTGTGCCGACATTTTTTAGTTCATAGCGTAGTATTATTCATAGTTCAATACATTTAAGTGTTAGGAAGCCCAACTCTCCCTCAGTTGTAGGCATCGCACCGCATTAAAAATCAGACCTGATATTGAGCTCATCGCATCTCATCTCAGTAGACAAACATCACATACACTATGGGGAAGAAGTCTAAAAGTAACTCGGTCAATGCGGCCTATACCATGGAGTCCAAGGTTTCACCTATCCTTGAAATCAAATATAAAGAACCTTTATTTGCCGTGGCAGCTCATCCCACTAAACCTATATTGGCTCAAGGTTTAGCAACAGGACATGTCTTTTGTACATCCTATGATGCCGAGAAACTAGAACAACAACAGCAAGAAAGAAGAGAACAGATAATAAAGGAGGAGATGGAAAACTTCAAAAAAGGTACGGTATCACAAGTGGTGAAATCGGTATCGCAACTGAAGAAGAAATGGTGGTCTATTATAGAAGATTATGATGATGTTCCTCAAGATTCTCATGTGGTAACGATGTGGAAAACTAGAAGACATAAAGGGTCATGTCGGTCTATAATATTCGATCCTCTTGAAAACTCCTTGGGTGAAAATATTTACTCTGTAGGGACCGATCATATTATCAAGAAAGCCAATACTGAGACTGGTAAAGTTATTGGAAAAACTGATACCAGTAAAGATTATCCTGAAGAAAAAGATGCCATTACAAGATTATGTCATTCTGCTACCAATCCATTTTTATTAGCTGGAACTGAAAATGGACATGTTTTGGTATATGATAGTAGTAATTTATCCAAAGCTGAACTAAAATTCAAGGTTCCTAATGCTCATGAAGATTCTATCAATCAAATCATTCCATTATCTTCTAGATCCTCTTACCGTTATTTGACTTTAGGTTCCACCACCCTTTCTCACATAGATATTCGTAAGGGAGTGGTGAGTCAATCTGATGATCAAGAAGATGAATTATTATCGATGTGTTACTCTTCTGATAATATTACTGATAATAAAAATGATACCGTTTTGGTATCTCATGGAGAAGGAATAGTTACTATATGGAAAGACTCAAAGAATGGCTGGAGAGATCAGTTATCAAGAATCAAAGTCAATAAGGGAGTATCTATTGATGCCATTGTGCCTACCATGAGTTGTGAAACCGAAGAAATGGCCAATTCGGTATGGTGTGGGGATGGAGATGGATTATTGCATAGAATTAACCATAAATTAGGAAAAGTGGTTGAAACCAGAGTTCATTCTAGTGCCACAGGTAAATATGGAGCTCTTGATGAGGTTGGTGGGTTAGAAATTGATTACAACTACCGGTTAATTAGTTCAGGGATGGATCTGTTGAAAATATGGTCTGAACAATCCCAAGAAGATATAATTGAGAGTGATGTAGAAAGTGAGTCAAGTGATGATAGTAACGAGAGCGACGATGATAGTGGTATTGATAGTGACAGTTTAAGTGATTCAGATGAAGGTTCTGATCTTCTGGGTGAAGAAGTTGATTCTGATGATGAAAAAGAAGACGGTGAAGATCTGGATCAGGAACAAGTTAATGAAAAGAAGAGACCTGGATCCACCTCAGATGAGTCGGATGAAGAGCTGACAGCAACCAAGAAACCAAAAAACCCCAAACAACTCACCACCAAACAATTGAGAAACATGCAGAAACATGAACATGGTATCCGCCGGTTCGAAGATTTATAATCTGTATCATATATAGGTATATACTCCAACCATCGGTGCTAAATTTAATGAGGTCACCATACTGTAGGAAAACAATAGTGTTGCGCGCAATCTCAAGCTTATCAGTGAAGCGTCCCCAGAACACATCTAAAGTGTTTAGAACCCGTAATTGCAACGACATTTCCATTACCGTTTTGTTGACAAAGACCATTGTAATCTGAAGGAGTGGTGAAGAAAACACATAATGGAAAGGCCACAAAACTTTACCGTGGGAGACGTGGTATTGTCACGAAGGGGATATTGTATTTCCGGAACCTTAACATTAACTTCCCATCATCTTGTATTCCGATTCAATCCAAATGACACTAAAGAGGGATCAGATGAAAAACCGGCCAAGCCCAAAGAAATATGGATATGTTATCCTATCATTGGGAAGATGTCCAAGTCCAGAGGCTCGGCTCTCTTGGAGAATAGAAACAATCCTTTCAATTCGGCCGTAAATAGTAACTTCAAAGATGGCAATTTATCTAAATATTATGAGAGTCGGTCAATTGATCATTATTCTGCTTCCAATATTCGAATCCAATGTAAAGATTTCACGTTCTATTCCTTTGATTTTGTTAATGACATGGTGGCCAATGAGGTTTATCATAAATTAAGTACTCAAATCTCATTACCAAAAGTTCAACGAAACCTCAAGTTATTCTACGCTTATAGTTATAGACCTAATGTCATGGAGTCTAATTTGGCCGTCAAAGGTTGGGACCTCTTCAACCCAGAAGAGGAATATACCAGATTGGGTTTGGCCAACTCTGGTGATGAGTATTGGCGGGTGACTACTCTTAATGAAGAGTATAAGTTGTGTGATACGTACCCCAACTTAATTGTGGTTCCGGGAACAATATCAGACACGGTTCTTAAACACGCAGTCAGATTCAGATCTAAAAATAGACTTCCTGCTATTGTCTATAAGCATAGACTTAGTGCCAACGGGAATATCATAGCTCGTTGTGCCCAACCATTAGTCGGATTAAACATTCAAAATCGATCAATTCAAGATGAAAAAGTCATAACGGAGATTTTCAAGTGTCACGAAAGAGAACGGAAAGAGAATTTGAAAAATGATAGTGAATTTATTGACCAGCCTCAAAAGAATTTGATTGTAGATTTAAGACCAATTACAAATGCAATGGCACAACATGCCATGGGAGCTGGTACGGAAAATATCGATTTTTATAGAGGTAAGCTGCATAGTGATCCTAGAGACTCGCAACCGGCTTATATGATTAAAAACCTTGATAAGATCTTTTGTAACATTGATAATGTTCACGTTATGACCGACTCACTTAACAAATTATTTGCTGCTTTGAATGATTTGGATAATTTCCCTGTTTCATTGAATGCTGATGACGATCAGATTTCTTATGCTGCTCTTCAGCATGCGTTATCGAAATCTCAATGGCTTAATAGATTGTCTATTATCCTTCAGGCTGTCGATAGAATTACAAAGTCTGTTCACTTGAATAATACCAATGTTTTAATTCATTGTTCTGATGGATGGGACCGGACTTCACAAACTTCGGCATTACTGCAGTTGTGCCTCGATCCATATTATAGAACGTTGAAAGGGTTCATGGTGTTGATTGAAAAAGAATGGGTTAGCTTTGGGTTTAAATTTAGCTTGAGAGCTGATCATGGTGGGTGTATAGGGGCTATACTTCCTAAGCCTCCGCCAGATGCTGAGCAGAACGACTCTAATGATAATTCAGATGAACATCTGAATGGTGGAGCTGCTGGTGTTGCTTCATTCTTACAAAAAGCTGCCAATAAAGCGGCTACTCGAATAAGGCATACTGCAAACGCAGCAGCCCAAGCAGGCCATAACATTCATAGGCCCCCTGAAAATGCCCTGCCTAACCCAGAATCCTCATCTGAACCAAATGGTTCCAATGGCACCGGAACTTCTACCCCATCTTCTAATGTGGATACTGATAATGATAATGAAGAACAACTGCACCGATTTTTTTCATCTCGTACCTACAACGGTACGGTCAATAAATCTCCTATTTTCCACCAATTCATAGATTGTGTCTATCAGATCATTAGACAGCATCCAGAATACTTTGAATTCAATAGTCGATTTTTGAAACGGTTGTTCTACCATTACTATTCGTGTCAATACGGGTCGTTTTTGTGTGATACAGAAAGAGAATTACGCCATGTTTATGGGTTACAAAACCTGACCGTATCAGTATGGGATTATTTCAATTCTAGACCCAATGAGTTCACGAATCCAAAATATAACCCTCAAGATGAAGTATTATTTTTCAACTATAGTGACATCAAGTGGTGGACCGAATTATACGGCCGGTCTGACGAAGAAATGAATGGGCTCTCTAATTCTTTGGATAGAAAGTTTGCTAAAATCAACTTAAACAAATAGACTAGCATTTATATTACAATATATATTCCTAACGTAACCAGTTGTTTAAATGTTGCAAAAAGATGTTCCGGATTTCGCATTATCGCGATCAAATCATCACCGCAAGTGCTGATTCGACTGTTGCAACCTTTTGGTGTTTCGTGATTCAGATAATAGGACCATGGTTGGGTTTCGAAGTAGGAAACAGGCAATTAGAATTGTCAAGCAGAACCTAAGTGGTTCAATAATTGGACATGGGAGTATAAAATTGTACGGAACAGTGCCACTAGCCAAGAATGAATTTATATCCGGAGGAGGTCCCAAAGGAGTAGATGGCAGAACCCCCTACTTTCAAACATTGTCGTCCCATAACGAAGTAAGTATAACTGATCCGTTTATACTTTATCAAAATTACATATCCCAAGGCCTCTTGGAAAAAGATGAGTCCCAACTCCGAGCCATGAAGGAGTTTCAGAAACTACACCAACGAGTTTTGAACTATAAACCCCCAGAAGATTTGCAGATCAAGATCAGTTTATTATTAAGGAAGATTGAATTAAAGCAAGCAGAGAAGTATATAAAGGAAAAGAATGAAACTGGGTCTTCTATGTATCCTATAAAGTTGAGTGCTTTGAATAAGCTTTTCGCCAGAGACCCTGATGCTGAGAAGAAGCAATTGATAAGAATTATGACTGATGAAGAAGAATTGAGTGAGTTCAACTCCCCTCAAGGTTTATTGGTCAATGGAGAGGTGGGATGTGGGAAATCCATGTTGATGGACATTTTTGCTTCCTCTTTACCTCATGAATCCAAGATGAGATGGCATTTTAATAATTTTATTCTATGGGTATTTAATGAAATCCATAAGATTCAAAATGAAAAAGTGATTACTTCAACTTTAAAAAATGGTAGACAACAAATAAAATTAACTATGGAAAATGAGTTTATATTATTTGAAATTGCTCAAAAGATGATTAATAAGAACACAATATTAATGTTGGATGAATTTATGTTACCTGATATTGCATCTGCAAATATTATCAAAATTCTTTTTACTTATTATTTTAAGTTGGGTGGTGTTTTAGTGGCAACTTCAAACAAACTACCAGAAGACTTATACTCTAATCAATTTCATAAGTCCAATTTCAAATCGTTTGTCAATATTTTAAATTACAGGTGCAAATCGATAGATATGAGATCAAGTAAGGATTACCGGGTTCATTTTGCTTCTCAAAATTTATCTGCTAGTCATTTGGTGGTTAAGCATGAGAATCCAGAAAATGACCTGCAATGGCTAGAGCTTTTAAAATCAAAGGTTTTAAATATCCCTTTAAATTCCAACCTTATGGATAAAGACATTAGTTTGAATGATCCTAAGTTGGGAGGTAAAGATTCCAGCATAAATGTGTATAATAGAGTCACCAAGCTTCCACTAACATTTGATGAAGGAATATGTTATCTTGATTTTGATTATATCTGTCGAGGGCTATATTCGGCTTCTGACTATATAACCTTATCATCACAATATCGAACCATAATCCTTGATAATGTGCCAATATTAACGACTAAAATGAAAAATGAAGCTCGAAGGTTTATTACTTTATTGGATGCCATTTACGAATCTAAATGCCAATTATATATTCGCTCAGATGTTCTGGTTGACCATATATTTTTTCCTGATGCTTCTGAATCTAATGCACCAGAAGAAATTAAACAAATGGCTAAAGACCTTGACAATAATAACTTACAAGTACAAGATGAAGAAATGTATGCCAAAACCAGTATAGACATTTCCAATCCTTATAGACCCAATGTGTCTACCTATGATCAGGATCATACTGTAGAGTTCAAAGAAAGTATTAAAGATAAAGAAACCGAAGATAATTTCAAAAACATTAAAGCATTTACCGGAGAAGATGAAAAATTTGCATACAAAAGAGCGATTCTGAGAATCAAAGAGATGTTAGGGTCTGAATTTTGGAGACAAAATGACCGATGGGTTCCAATAGATAAAAGTATGAGGCCATGGGAATCGAAACATCAATTGCTCCGGGACCCCCATACTATTTCTACCTCTGTAAAAGAATCTACTTCTACAGAAGACTCGCCAGCGTTAGAAAACCAAATCAAAAGTATCGTCCGAGACAAGCAGCAATGGCTTGATTCTTTACCCAGAGATATGTCACGAGAAATGAATGTTCCATTCCGGACCTTCAACGCCAAATTTGCCCCGGTATTCTCCAACATCCAGCACTTTTGGGCCATGGGAAAGTGGAATCGCAATATCAAGTCTTTGAAAGACGATATTGCCAAGTCGTGGCTCAACTCCAGCAACAATGACAAGTCATAGACTACAAAATAGACCATCAAATAGAACCTAAAGTATACTTGACTTCAAATAGACACCTCAATACACTTTTCTTAAATAGACTTCCCTAGACTCAATTAGATAGATTTGACACATCCTTCTGCACCCCAGCCTGTCGCCCCAGTAGAATGCGGCTTTGGTTTGCCCATTGTGCAGGGTGAATGTCTGCGAGGATTTCAGACAGACAAAAACCGAAAAAGGGATGCGAGCACTGAAGACAAAAATTATATATATACTCACAGACACTCGAACCAGAATAGAGTGTTTTTAAGTGTGTTGTATAACTGGTGAAGATGGGGAACAATACGTCACAGATCAGAAAGTCTGGGGTTACGTACAACGAGTCCAATGTCAGAAAATCATCCACGTCTCAAGCTGGTAGCAACAATCAAAATTTGGATGAAGAGTTTAGTGATTTGATTCTTCATGAAGTTAAAAAGGATGCAGGTATAAAAGATCGAAATGTTTTCAATCAATCGAACGATAATTCAGTGGGTCCTGGAGGGTCTGGTCATAGCCATTTGGCTTATAATAAATTCTCTAATGATTTGATAGAAGATGAATATAATGAATTAAACGATTTGATAGAAACTGATGAAACTGAACTATCAAGAAATATTATTCCGGATAAAGAAGGGAGTAATGATGGGAATGGTAACCCGATGGGTGCAGGAGATGATATGGATATTGATACTAATGAATCTAATACGCCTACTGATGAAGTGTCATATACTCCAGATACTCCCACACCAGATTTGTCGACGGTAAATTTTACCAAAATCGTTTCTGATTCACAATCATCAAGAACTCAACCAATTCAGCAATTAGGGACTTTACCTAATAGAGGTCCAGTTGGTAATAATTCGAGACCTGGAAATAATAACTTTCAGGGTTCTAGCGGTCAGAACTCACCAGTTTATCAAGCTACAGGGATGCAACAGCTGCAATCTCAATTTAGTTCTGGGTCACTTCCTTCTAATGATTCTAATAAACTTGTTCAAGTGGAAATCAAATGGGTTAATATTACTCAGGAAAATATTCTGAAGATTTCTATTATTGGATCTTTTTCTAATTGGAGACATATTATTAGATTGAGACCTTCTACAAGTCATCCAAATGAATATGTGGTTACGATCAAATTACCTTTAGGGGTCCATAAATTGTTGTATATCATTAACAACGAATATAGAGTTAGTGAACAATTACCTACTGCCACTGATCAAGAGGGGATTTTTTTCAATTGGTTTGAAGTTTTGGATGAACAAAATTTATTCAATCATTCTCAAAACCAGCCCAATAGAACCAATGCGTCTACCAAATATGACGCCAATATTATTCAATCTGCTGGCCAATTTGAAATCAATGAAATCAAAAGGAAATCAAATAGTTTCCTTGCCAAAATCAGCAAAGAAGAACCGGGGTTTGAACATGTGGAGTATATGGATAAAGATGATTCTGTGGATGATTTACAAAAAGAATTACAAGAGGAATTGATGCAACAACAGCAACGGCAACAACAACATCAGCAACAGCAGAGTCAAGAACCTTACTCGGGAGATCTTCAAACTCAAGAATTTGAAGTTCCAGTGCCTCATGCCCATCTCCATCCTGTGTCTTCTGATAAAGCTATGTCACCATCTGATCGGTATATCTCCCTTCAAGAGCATAATTCATCCTCATTCTTAATCGATGAACAAATGAGAACCAAAGTGGAATATTCTAATGAAATCCCCGAAATCTTTATTAATTATAATTACTTTAAAAGTCAAAATGCTGATTTCGAACTTCCAGAACCTCCACAATTACCAGCTCATTTAAACAATGTATTATTAAATAAGATTTCGAATCTGGCTTCCAATTCTAATCTTCCTCAAGCGCATGCGCCAAACCCCCATGCACATTCACATAATCATGGTCATAATCATGGACCTGCTTCAGTTGATGCTTTAAGACCACCGTCAGCTAGTTTTTTGGCCGATGCTGGTACCAGTCCTCTTCCTGGTGGGAGTTCTGGCTCTAGTACTGGTACTGGGGTTAGTAAAAGACCACCATTAAGAAGAGCAGATTCATCTTATTACGCATCTAATAAGGAGGCATATCATCTTTCAATCCCCAACCACGTTATTTTGAACCATTTAATGACCACTTCAATACGAAACGATGTGTTGACGGTTGCTTGTATTACTAGATACTCAGGGAAGTTTGTGACTCAAATCATGCATTCTCCCGCCGACACTACTTAATTCGGCTTGTCTTTACTTAATATATACTTAGAGCGTTATTCTTTCATGTTACAGTGGTATTGGCCAGTGTCACTAGTGGCAATGATGTCACATTTGGTACCGCTTTGTAAGCTGCGGTCGGTTCGGATTTAAGTCGCAGCCCGCTACAAATGTGAAACATTAGTAATGAGATATAAATTGTTTACAGATCCGCTTACACATAACAACTCAATTACGATTTTTTTAGTACCATTAGTCAATTGACCCTATAAAGGCAACAGGTTGTGACATAACAGTTCATAGAACTGGAGATTTGAAATTTAATTTGTGTAATATCGGGAATTTTATTTTGTGGTTGTCAAATGTCGTGGAACGGGATTAAAAAGGCCATAAATCGGGCTGGGACCCAAGTAATGATGAAAGCTGGTCAAATCGATGAAACCATTGATATGCAATATGACTTTGAAGAAAAACGGTATAAAGTCATGGAAGCCAATTCTATTAAGCTTCATAAAGAATTAAAACATTATTTGGAATCACTTCGTGTATTAACTAATGCTCAAATGAATGTAGCCGAAGTATTAAAATCATTCTATGGACAAGAAGATTTAGTTACAGCTCGGGAGAATAAACCGGCTAATAATTTCAGTGACGAATATTTCCAAGTGATCAAAACTCTTAATGAAGATTGTTTAACCAATTTAGAAACTCCGTATAATCAAGTGATTTTAAATCCGATTGGGAGATTCAACTCATATTTCATTGAAATTAATGAAGCCATAAAAAAGAGAAATCATAAGAAATTAGATTACGACGCCATGAAAAGTAAGTTACAAAAACTTATAGAAAAACCTAACACTAATGATATTAAACATGATGAATATGAGACTAAATTATCTACCACAAAAATTGATCTTAATAAATCTAAAGAACTCTTTGAAGGGTTGAACAATAATTTAAAACAAGAGTTACCAAAATTAATTAATTTAAGGATTCCGTTTTTAAACCCTTCTTTTGAAAGCTTTATTAAGCTTCAATTACGATTTTTTAATGAAAACTATACTCGCTTAGATGACTTACAATCAAAGCTTGATACTGGGTTAAGACAAGACTATATCAATGGGAACCTTGAAAGTAGATTAGATGATACTCTTGTAAAAATGAGAGAATTGAATATCACTGGATCTTAAACTACTTATTACGAGACATGAATTATATGAATATATATATAATATGTGATACCACCTTCCTCTCTATAGTACCTTCCTCTCTATAGCACTTTCCTCTTCTATGTATTAGGTAAGCTTTTGTCTTATCGCTTATCTTCGCACCACCCAACATCGTTACCACCTCCAAAAAAAAGCCTGGTCCACTTATCTATTGTCTTGATCTGTAATATTACAATGCTTTCACGGGCCAAAGTCGATAGCCCGACGTTTTCAGGACTTGATGAAAAGTTCTGGGCTCACTACTATGAGGTTGTGAGTAAACTTTCTAAAAAGAAAATCCCCGTAACTACTGGTATGGTTACTACTATGCATAAATACTTTGATCATTATAAACTTCCTAAACCAAGTGCAAATCAAATACAAGCATTATTATGTTCACCTTTCAATGACGGTGATTTGATAAGAACATTCCATTTGATCAGATACTTCCAACTAAGTAGTCAAGGAATGTTCATTACAAATGAGAATATCGATACTTCTGGTAATGTTATCCGATATATTGGGGCGGATAATTGGGAAAATGTCATGTGTTATATGGATTCCTTATTATTTGCTATGTTTTCCAACTTGGACAGTTTTGAACCGATTTTGTTCCTCTCTAATCAATCAGCAGATCCATTACTAAACCGATTATCTACTTTATTAAGAGTTTATGTTAATCTTTTGAGATCTGGTAATATTATAAGAGTCGATTTAACAATTCAAATATGTGACACTTTAGCCAAATTGGGGTTCACAGAAGCCATGTCTCATAAACAACAAGACGCTGCCACTCTTTTTGAGTTTTTGACGGAGGTTTTATCTATGCCGTTATTGACTTTCAAAATTGATATTCAACATGGGGGCAAATTTAACGAAGAAGATGATCATAAATACTCTAAGGAACGGATGTTATTTGTTAGTTTGATGGAGGTTGATGATGAAAATGCTAGTGTTCATAGTTCAAGCTCAAATACAGGGTCTGAGTCCCATGATGATGAAATCTTACTAGAAGAGTGTTTAGAGAATTATTTTAGTAATTCTATCAGTGTCAAGAGAGAACTTGAAAGAAGAGCTACATTGGATAGTATGGCATCTGGTAAACCTTCGGTGAGCTTGGTAGAGAATATTGACGATAGAACAAACTTAACTCAAGAATCTCCTGCTAAGAACTCTCAAATTCATACCCAAGTTAGAACTCGGTCTTCCACATTATCAATTTGGAATATGAAATCTGAAGATAATTCCAATAATAATCCTACAAAACCTAAACCAAAAGAAGTTAGTTTACCTGCTTGGATGTTTTTGAGGTTGCTTCCTTTTTATACTGATGATAATAATGTTTCTATTTCAAAAGATGGGAATGTTAATAGTACGGCTAATAGTTCAAGGGAATTTGCCAATAGAAGACCTGTCTTACCAATTTGTTTGAAAAGATATTCTTTTGAAAATGATAGAGCTAATAGACTGGCCAAGAAGGTGATTATTCCTCCAGTAATTAGCTTACCATCATTCGTCGCTGATGATAATGATGATAATAAAGCATCACATAATTATAAATTGATTTTGGAAAGTGCAATATGTCATAGAGGAACTACTATAACCTCAGGTCATTTTGTATCTGTAGTAAGAAAGAATTATAACCAAATTAATGAAAGTGATACTGAAGCTTATAATGCCCCATGGTTTTTATATGACGATGTTCATAAACCCAAAGTTGTGGAAAAGTCTTTTAAAGAAGTATTTGCTACTGAGTGGCCTTATATTCTTTTCTATAGACTTGTGAGTATCGGAGAAGTTGAATCATCCAATAATAGTATCTACTCAAGTACTCCGACTTCTGTGACTAATTCTCCTCAAGTTATTGTCCCACAAGGTTCTAAAGGAAAGTATTGGGCTGAAGAAAACTCAAGTCCCATAATATCTGCATCACAATCGCCTTCCTTGAAAGCTGAAACCAAAAGTGCAACAAGTAGTTTAAGACAAACATTAACTAATGTGAGTAACCCCCTTCCTGATACCTCCCCTTTGGACTCAAAATTTCAAGACATTAAAGATAAATATTATTGGTACGTTCCAGATAAGAATATGAATTATTACCGAGAAGACACATTGTCGAAGCAAAGTACAAGAAGATCTAGCGTCACCGCAGCTTATCGTCGGAATAGTCAATGGAGTAATGGAAAGAAACCATCCATTTCAGAACTTGAAGAAAGATTAAACAAGTTACCATTAGATACCAGTAATATCAATTCGATTAATCCCAAAGTCCAAAGTGCTCCTCACCACGCAGCAGATGTCGAAGACGTTATCTCGAATTTCAGTCTAAATGATTCCGAATCACATCATGAATCCGCAAAGCACAAATCAAGTGGCAAGCATCGGCACCATCGTCATTTATTTCCTCATGAGACTCATGATGTGAATAAGTCTTACAAGAAATCTAGAAAAAAGAGAGACGCTTATAAACGAGAAAAGTGTATCATTACTTAATATTTTAGCATTTTAGTAATAGAGGTTTAGTTGTTGTTTCATATTCATATCCATTCAATCGTGTAATTATATATACATTCTATAATAAATCATTTCATTTCTAATCACAAAAGTAGATTTTTCCATCTAAGCCTCCAGCTACAACTTTGCTAGGTTCCTGAGGATGGAATTTGATATTATTGATCATTTTATCACTGATTTTAAATTTCCGAACCAAATTCCCGGTCTTCCAATCCCAGAATAATACATTCCCTTTTGAATCTCCACTCATAAGTATCTTCCCATCGGGTGATATATGAATTTCAATTTTATATCCAGTTATATTGGAATTCTTGAACAGTTTCTTCTTGAACTTATATTTCCCATTTCCATCGATCACTTGGATAGTATTGTTCATATTTTGCATGGCGATGTATTTGTCATTGGGTGGGATAGCTATCAGTGAAGCAATGGCATATTGGGTTGGATGGGTAATAATTTTGGCGGGGATATTAATTCCCCAATTCCAAATCCTTACTGATTTGTCATCACTAGCTGATAAAAATCTCTTACCATTTTCAATAGAATGGACAATATTGATTGTACTCAAATGGTGATCATATACCTGTGTTGGTTTAGTTAAATCATTGATATGATAATGTTCGATTTTCCCTGACATTAGTCCAATTAAAAACTCATCATCATTATTAGGATTGAATAGTAATGCTGTGGGAACAGTTGCAGATTGTATAGTTCCTAATATTTCCCCAGTTTTGGTATCCCATAAGTGGGTTTTTCTATCAAATGAGCAACTAAGGAATTTGGTTCCAGTGCTATTAAACATTAAGTCTTTAATGGATTGGTTATGGCCGTAATATTCTCTTATTAATTCCCGTTTATTATACATATCCCATAGTCTTATTATCGAATCATTCCCACCAGATAATAAGAGGTGCCCCGATTTGGGGAAGAATTCTAGCTTACTGATACCACTTTCATGTCCACGAAGAGAAGTGACTACCTTTTTAGGGGTAAAGCATTGTTGAGTACCTGGTATTTTTAATAGTTCTGGCTTATTTGTTGGAACCGATAGGAAATCACCTTCTGGGTAGGGGAATTTGGCTAGATACACTGAGGATGGTTGGTCAACATCCTTGGAATCTTCAGGATCAGGCTGTATTGGAGTTTCGGGGTCACTGTTATTGATATCAGTTTCAGAGTCCTTGTTATCAGCAGTTTCAGGATCTTTATCGTTTACTAATTGGTCCTCATTATCACTAAATGTAGCCCAGGGTCCGAGGTAATCGTCTTCCAAATTACCCTTATTTCGTTTCTGTTTCTTCTTTTTGTTGCCTTTCGAACTTGTTCCATTTCTTTTCGTATTCTCGTATCCTTTATCTAGATACACTTTCTGTATAGACCCTTCAATCTCGGGATAGCTCACATGAGATTCGGGGAGATCCACCTCAGGATTCCCCACAATGTGTTTCGATAACCGATCTAAGATGTCAACATTGTCTCCTTCTTTCATTGGTGGCTCAATGTCTGATCCACTAGACTCATCTGATGAGTATCCCTGTACCAAAGACATATCAATCGCAATTGGAACCGTCAAACTGTTAGGATGTTCTTCAGAGATGCTCTGCGCTATCAGTGCACTATGCGATGCGCGATGTGATAGCGATGAGCTTTAAAAAAAAGTGCCCTTGCTATATCAATAGATACGATGAGTAAAAGAAGAGTAGAGCAAGAAGAGGATTCAGATATCGACGTCAGTTCTACTGACTCTGAAGGAGAACAAGAAGTTGAAGTTGGTGATGAAGAACCTGAGACTGTAAATGTTGACTTTGATTTCTTTGACCTTAATCCTGATGTGGATTTCCATGCCACCAAGAACTTTTTAAGACAATTATTAGGAGATGATGGGATTAAATTCGATATTTCTGGTATAACAGACTTATTTTTGACTAAGAATAGTGTGGGAACTACCATTAAAACCGAGGGGAAAGAAGGTGATCCATTTGCTTTGTTGTCTGTGGTGAATTTAACTGAAAATAAAACTAATGCATCATTAAAACCATTAATTGACTATATCTTAGAGAAAACTACCAAGGATATGGAATTTAATATGATTTTAAAGAAATTGATCAAAGAAAATGGACAACTTACTAAAGATTCTTCCAAGCAAGCCAAAGTGGGTTTGATTATCAGTGAAAGATTAATAAACATGCCAGTGGAAGTAGTACCACCGATGTACAAAATGTTACTTGAAGAAATGGAAAAATCTGAAGATGCTCATGAAAAATATGAATTTGATTACTTCTTGGTGATTTCTAAAGTTTATGAAATGGTTTCATCCAATGTGGAAGATGATGAAGATGACAGAAAACTGAAAAAGAAGAAGGGTTCTAGTAAGCCTCAAGTTGAAATGGATTATTTCCATTACGAAGATCTTGTATTGGAATCTAATTCCATGTATCATGGGTACTATGACTATACTAATAAATCACAAGAAACCGATTCTAGAAGAGTATTTCATGAATATGGAATTGATCCTAAATTAAGTTTGATGTTAATTGACAAAAACAGTTTAGCCAAATCGGTTCCTGAAATGGAAGAAAAGTTCCCACCCTTTTAAATATTAGAACAAAGTCAATTGTATATTAAAATAAACATTATTATCAATTTTTTACAGTACCTGCCTTAATTACAACTGGTTAAAGCAAATTAATCCTACCCATTAAAAACCTTACTATTACTACAAATGCATACTCGATTATCATTAACCAAAACACCACTATGGTGATGCAAAGTCCTATCGCTTTTTTTAAACACAAGATCATTCGATCTCGTACATTGTCTACTATTGTCATTCCATAGTCACTCAGTTCTTAATCGCCTTTAGTCTCGTACTACGCAAAATAGTCTAAATTTGCAAAATGGCGCGCACACGATCTCTTGAAAAATTTTTTCAACATCTAAAAGATCCCATAGCAGGTGAAGCCATTGGTAGAATCAAACTTTAGATAGAAATTTACTATGCCACCACCACACAAGAACCAGAATTTCCGTCCGGAAAATGTCTTGAAGCGTGCCCAAGATTTGATTGCCGTAGGACAACCAGATGCCGCCTTGGAAACTCTTTATGAATTAATCACTTCTAAGAGAATCAGATACTTACAAGTTGAAGATTTAGAACCTATTGGATTATTATTAGTTGAATTAGCCGTTGATTTAAGAAGAGGAAAATTAGCCAAAGATGCTTTACATCAATATAAGAAAAACACCCAATTATTAGCTAATGGGTTGGAATCAGTCCAAGTGATTTGTGTTAGATTCATTGAATTAGCTGAAAAGAAATTGGATGAAGCTCAAACTAAAGCTGATATCAAAATTGATCAAGATGAAGATGATTTAGAAGCTTCTCAAACCCCTGAAAGTATTTTATTATCTTCTGTTTCTAATACTGATTCAGCTGATCGTACTGAAAGAGAATTGGTTACTCCTTGGTTAAGATTTTTATGGGAAGCTTTTAGAGCTGTATTAGATATCTTGAGAAATAACTCCAAATTAGAAGTCACTTATTCCACTATTGCCAATCAAGCTTTCCAATTTTGTCTTAAATTTAATAGAAAAGCTGAATTCAGAAGATTATGTGAATTATTAAGAACTCATATGCAATCCGTTACCACTCAATCATCTAAGCCTTCTCATAATCAGAATGCTATTGACTTGGCTGATTCTGAAACTGTCCAACGTTATTTGGATCAAAGATTCGCCCAATTGAACATTGCTGTTAAGTTGGAATTATGGCAAGAATCTTTCAGATCAGTTGATGATGTTCATACTTTAATTGTTTCTTCTAAGAAATCTCCAAAAGCTGTTATGATGGCTAACTATTATGAAAATTTGGCCAGAATTTTTGCTGTCTCCGACAACTCATTATTCCATGCTGCTGCTTGGAACAAATTTTTCAATTTATATTCCCAATCTCCTAATGCTACTGATGAAGAATTGAACCATTATGCTTCTGTGTTGGTTTTATCTACATTGGCTATCCCACAAAAGGCTTTGAACAATAATGAAACTGTGGTGGATGATCATAAGGCTAAAAATGCCAACTTATCTTCTTTGTTAAACTTATCTCAAATTCCAAGTAGAGAAAGTTTAGTTAAATCTATTGTTAATAGAAGTATCTTATCATTTGTGGATCCTGTTATTAGAAGTTTATTTAACGTTTTAGAAGAAGGTGAATTCCATCCTTTAACTATCAAAGAAAAAGTCTCCGCTGCTTTCAAAGTTATTGAACAAGATAAAGATTATAGACATTATATCCCTACTTTAACCGAAGTTATTTTGATTAAATTGTACCAACAAGTTAGTCAAGTTTATGAAAGTGTTAAATTAGACTTTATGGTTTCCTTAGGTATTTTTGAAAACACCGAATTCACTTTGGAACCTTTAGAAGTTGAAGGATTAATTGTTCATGCTGTTAAAGAAGGTCACTTATCATTAACTATCGATCATGAAGCTAATGTTGTTTCCTTCAGAGCTGATCCATTTGAAGAATCATTGAACGATTCATTAGCTTCTAAATTACAAACCTCCCCAACTGAATTGATCAGAACTCAATTAAGTAAACTTGCTTATACTTTAGCTGATTCCGTTAAAGTTGTTGATCCAGAATATGAATCCAAGATTCAAAGAGCTCGTGAAGTCAGTTTACAAAATGCCATCAGAAATCTTGTTTCAGAACAACAAGAAATTGCTGGCCGTTCTGCTATTCTTGAAGAACGTAAACGTATAGCTGATAAGAAAAAACGTGAACAAGATGAAGAAGCTGCTAGATTAAGACAAGAAAAATTCGCTGCTGACCAAGTAGCTGAACAAGAAAGATTAGTTGCTGATCAAGAAAGAAAACAAATTGAAAAATTGGAGAAAGAAAGGGAAAGAGTTAGAGAAAATGAAAAGAGAAAGATTGCTGAAGAAATTAATGCCAAGGGGGTTATCAAACTTGATTTGGACAATTTACAAGATTTGGATGCCGATAAATTACGTCTTATGCAAATCGAGCAATTAAATAAGGATAAGAAAGATCTTGAAATCAAATTAAAGGCCTTATCTAAGAAGACTGATCATACTGAAAGAGCTTTCAGACGTTATGAATTGCAATACTTGGAAAAGGAAGCCGATGCTCAAAAAGAAAAAGATTTGGCTGCTTACGAAGAATTCAAAAAATCCAAGACTGCTAAGGCTAAAGCTGAATATGAAAAAGCTTTAGAATTGAAACAAAGATTGGGTAGAATCTTACCAGACTATTCTAACTTCAAGGTTAAGATTGATGCTAAAAACAAAGAAGTGTTAGAAAACATCAAAAAGGAAGCCAAAGAAAAATTGGAAGCTGCTAAGAAAGAACGGTTAGAACAAGTTAAAGAACGTCGTCTTGAAGAATTGCAAATGATTCGTGAACAAGAAAGACAAGAAGCTGAAGAAAATGCTCGTAGAACTAAGCATGAAGATGATATGGCTAAACTTAAAGAAGAATTAAGAGTTCAAAGAGAAAAAGATGCTGAAATGGCCAAAAGAAGACAAGCTATGGAAGCTGAACTTGCTGCCAGAAGAACTGGTGGATCTGCTCCATCTCCATCTCCATCTCCTGCTGCCCCAAGCCCTGCTACTCCTAGCCCTGCTGCTTCTGAATCACCTAAAACTAATAAACCTCTTACTTTTGCTGAAAAGATGAGATTGAAGAGAGAAGGAAAATTAGCTTAAACGGAATAACTATTCCCTTGTAACCTAGCAATACACATACTTAAGATATACTTTTTTTATCTATGATATTTTCTCTAGTAGGTATTAGAATATATGAGTCGAATTTAGAATTGGGTCTCTTCGCGCAAGCTAACTCTGTATAGTTGCGAGACTAACTTAAATATATACCATTTACCATGGGTAAAAGTATTACCGTTATAGGATCATTGAATTATGACTTGGTGACTTACACAAATCGAGTACCTGAAGGAGGGGAAACTGCACAAGCTAATTCCTTTGAGAACCATTTAGGTGGAAAAGGTCTTAATGAAGCCATCGCTGTGGCTAGATTATTACCAAAGAAATCAGATGTAACTATTAAAATGGTAGGTAACATTGGAGATGATTCATTTGGAAAAGAGTTGAAACAAGCGTTAGTTGATGCTGAAGTGGATGTTTCCTATGTCAAGACCATTGAAAATATTTCCTCTGGGGTTGCTGTTATTTTAGTGGAGCAACAATCTGGGGAAAATAGAATTTTGATCACTGCTGGGGCCAATGGAGAATTGAAACCAAGTGAACAAGAATATTCTACTTATTTCCCAGACAGTGGTGAAGAAGGATTTGTGATTTTACAAAATGAATATCCTAACACTGTGGAATCTATTAATTGGATTAAAACCAATCGTCCTAAACTTAATATTTCCTATAATCCATCGCCATTTAAACCCGAGATAATAACCGATGATATCCTTTCGAAAATCGATTTATTGATTGTTAATGAAGGCGAAGCTTTAGATGTGGCTAAATGTTTAATTTCATCTGATGAAATTGGTCATTTTAACCAAACGATAGATCAAGATAAGGTTAAAGGATTTAGTGACTTGGCTACTAAAATGACTAAATTAATTAACCAAGACAATATCAATACTGTCATTATTACTATGGGTAGCGCTGGAGCTGTTTTCTCCAGTAGAAAGGAGGGACCTACATTTGAAAAATCCGTTAAAGTGGAATCAGTGGTTGATACTACTGGAGCAGGAGATACTTTCTTTGGAGGGGTTGTTCTGCAATTAGCATTAGGTTCATCTATTGATGAATCCATAAAGTTTGCCACTAAAGCTAGTAGTTTAGTGATACAGAAAAAGGGTGCTGTAGAGAGTATTCCTACTATAGACGAAGTCACTAAATAGCAATAAATATTGTTAGAGACGTACTTAAATATACAAATATATCACTTATTGGAAATGTCCTTACAAAAAATCAAACCAAATACAAAGAATAGTAGATAATGATTCTAAGTAAATCTAGGTCTTTCTAGCACGAAGTTGAGCTTCAGGAACTGGAGTTGGACTGAGTTGTTTGTTAGTAGTATGAACGTATTCATTAACTTGAGCGGCCATACCTCCACTAACAGATTTAACTCTCTTAGATCTTCTGGAAGTCTTCTTTCTGTAAACTTCAATATAGAAAGAAATAAATAAAACCAAATAAGAAGATAAAATGGCACAACCAGCGTAAGCAGCACCCATACTACCAGCACAAGGACCACAAACTGGAAGGAATGATTTGTATTGAGGAACAATTTCAAACACAATTTTGTTGTAAGTGGCAAAATAAACAAATCCTAAATCCAAAATAAATTGAAGGATTTGGAATCTAGTAACCCATTCTTTCCACCAAACTCTGATACCTCTAGCGGCCAAAAAGTAGTAAAAATACATAACCACGTGAACCCATAAATTAAGAGTGATAGGAACCCAGGAAATTGAAGTTTTACCGATTAATTGGGTGTAACATAACAAAGCAGTGGCCCCATGATGGTAAGTATGTAAAAATGTCAATCTCTTTTGTTTAACCACCAAGAACACAGTATCAATAAATTCGACAAACTTGAAGATATAGTTGAAATAGTACAACACTTCCATTTCTTGAGTCCAAGCTTTTTCACTACAAATAGCATAGAAAATTCCATGTCTGGCAATCATAGGGAAGATTTGTTCTACCATCAATACTAAAAGGGTAAGGGATGAGGTGGTCAAGATAACATTATGAATTTGAAATAATCCATTAAGAACCAAAGGTTTTATTTGGAGCTGTTTAAATAAATAGTTTCCCCCGAAAATCACCAAATAATAAGTGGCAATAGCACTTAAAACTGGATTTAAAGTAGAAAGTGGTACTTCACCTTCAACCCATTCGAATTTTGAAGGAACTAAATGGCCACCGGTAATAGTGGAGACGAGACAATCAAAATAAGGGAATAATTTGACTCCAAACGGAGTATCTAAGGTGGGTAAAGGAAGCTGCATTGTGACGGTCAGTTTCCAAAACACTAACTAAAATTTCGATACAATCTGTAGACACAAACGTCGAAGTGGACAATTTGTAATTTATATATAAATTGCTGAAAGCCGTATCTCCACACTTGTTATTGTTAGTGAAAATTTTCAATACGCGTTTCGCACTGACAGCTTCACGCTTGTGACATCAGCATATAAATTAATGGCACTGGAATTACTTAGAACCACTGGTCGTGTTGCAGTTGTTTTTGGTTTGTAATTTCAATTTTTGGTTCTACTTCCCTTATTTTATGATAAATTCGTTGGAATTGTAATATGAGTAGCTCTAGTGCAGAATCTAGTGAGTACTCTGATTCAGAGCCTGAAATCCTAGCTAATCCAGTGTTTGTCAAGGGAAAGTCTGCTCAAAAGAAAGGAATCGTCAATTCCAACCCGGACCCCGCCAATAAAGACCACAAAAGTGAAAAAATTCTCCAGAATCTTGAAAATGCTAAAGACTCGTCAAACCTACCAGAGGAAGAATTCAATGGCATAGATGATACCGACGGGATGGACCCTGAACAAGAGTACTTACAATGGAAAGATCGAGAGTATAATCGATACCAAAGAGACCGCCAGGAATTGATAGATCTAGAAGATTCCCAAGCAGAGGTTCTTCGGAGAGAAAATATGACTGAGTCTGAACTACAAAGTGAATTTAATGCTAGAGACTCTTCTTCTGCTCCTAAAAAATTTGGCACCTTCTATGATGGTGACGATGAGATCCATCAGAAATTGGCCCAAAGAGATTCCAAGTACTCATACTCTGACCACTCTCGACCTACCCGCTTCAAAAACTAGACCCCTTCATAGCGACATAGATGTTTTATAGACTAATGACTAATGACTACTCTTGAGTAAGCGATGCTCATCTCTGAGTCGCGATAACTTTATATTACTGTAACATGTCGTTGGTGCCTCTTCCAAACTCATTGGTTCCCTTCTTGGAGCCATACTTACCCAAATCTTTGGATAGGTTATTCGTCACACTTACGTATGCCCAATCTTTGGATTCTAAAATTGCAGCAAAACCGGGAACCCAGACAAAAATATCACACCTTGAAACCAAAACTATGACCCATTATTTAAGGTCCAAACATGATGCGATAATGGTGGGCATTGGTACGGTGCTAGCTGATGATCCAAAGTTGAATTGTCGATATGAATCCGGTAAATCGCCTCGACCGGTGATTCTAGATCCTAGTGCAAAGTGGCAATATCATAAATCGCAGTTAAGACAAATATATGACAGCCATCAGGGATTAGCCCCATTTATAATAATTGATGAAACCGCAAAGCCTTCTCCTGAAGATATAAAGATTTTGAATGAACAAAATGGAAAGTACATAAAGTTGCCATTGAATAAGGAAGAACCATCAGATAATTGGAAGATTATCACTCAATCGCTCTATGATTTGGGGTTGAAATCAGTAATGATTGAAGGTGGTGCAAAGATAATCAATGATCTTCTAATATATAAGAAAGATTCTCAGTCGATTATAGACAGTTTGATAATCACTATAGGGCCAGTGTTCTTGGGTAACCAGGGAGTAGAGGTAAGTCCTACAAAGCATGTTGACCTTGTCGATGTCAAATGGTGGACAGGAGTCCAAGATTCCATTGTTTGTGCACATATTGAACATTAAACCTATATTACATTTCTATTTATGATAATTTTTTTTAAGTAAAGATTTGATAGTCTGCATACATCTTGAGGGAAAAAACAACAAGAATAAATATTACAAGCATATTCTGTATGAAGCATAACGACCAGAGGTTTCTGATCTTCTGACGATTTTGACAACTTCACCTCTTTTCAATCCCAAGTATCTGGCAACAGGATCTTCTCTTTGGATTCTCGGTAATTGAGATTCTTTTAATCTATATCTTTCTAATAATTCTTTCTTTTCCTCTTTAGATAATTTTAAATGCTTAGGAACTAATTCATGATGAGTGATATTGACAATCAAATCAGTTTCTTGGAAAGTTTCGATAGATGCTGGTGCAACAGTTGGAATCAATTTATTGGCACTAGGAGTTATGGAGTTTTGATAAATGAAAATCCCTGTGGAAAAGTTCTTTTCACTTATATGGATACAGAAATTTCTCATGGTTTTAATCCCTACTGATTCTTCATCACAGAATTCCACCCATAAAGCCCCTAAATCTGGGAACTTTTCTAAAGATTCAGCAGTTGGGTTGGCTTGGAAACACATTAACTTTCTTTGAGGAATATTCATACTGTCGCAGATTTTGGATTTGAATTCATCTAATGGCATATCAAGTTCTTCTTGAGAAATATAGTAGCCCTAAAAATAAACTGTTAGTTGTATTCTTTACCTCTGACATCGAATCGATTAAAACAATGCTTCAACAAGATATATGTTTTAAACCAGCACTTCTCATCTTCTCAAACAGATGTCATTTATTCGTCGAAATAACGATCGATCTCAAACATTAAATTGCTATACATACCCTATCTCTCACCATCTCCTTCACGGTTTTGAATGATCTCCACAAACGTGATACATTTCTGTCTGCTTCTTCCATTTCGATCCTTGGTTCGTTGTACAACCGGCTCCAGAAATTTTTCACTTCTGCCTCATCAGCGCTTTCGCAAAAAAAGAGAAAATGGTTGGTGGACGAATGTGTGCGCTAACCAAAGGGTCTTTTTGCAGCTACTGAAACTGAACTAACTAAGGATATAATAGATATCATGTTTTAAATAAATAGTATATGCTTATAAAGAATTTCTTCTATACAAAGGAGGTCTCTCTCCAGAGTTTTGGGATCTAACTCTTCCAACAATCTTGGGCAATTTACCTTCTTTCTCCCACTGACTAATCATTTGTTCACCATATTCTAACCCTACTTTATAAATTTCTTCAAACTTTCCAAAGTCCAAGGTTCCATAATTATCAATAGGAGGTCTCATGTACATAACCCCTGGAGTTCTTTTGGCGATTTCTAATGCATTAACACTGGCCACATAAGCTAATCTGGATTGAATATCCATCATATTAGGAATATTTGGATGCTTAGAAAATGGGTTCCATCTATTGAAAATAACCCATGATCCTGATAAGGTATCACCATAATTCATAGGACTTCTGTCGTCAATAGATCCAACATCAACAGCGAAAATATGATTGATACCTCTTCTCTTCATTTCTAGAACTGGTAAATTGTCCAAATACCCTCCGTCTAAAAGCATACACCCGTCATAAGCAATGGGTGGTAAAAGACCTGCTAAGGACATGGAAGCTCTAATAAATCTCCACAGGAATCCGGTCTCGTGTATATCCATAGTGGAGTTGGTGATATTGGTGGAATTACAATAGAATTTGATCCAACTGTCTTCTAATTCAGAAAACCCAAGAGCTTTCCAGATCCCTCTATTGAATTCATATCCAGTTAAATATGAAGTAACTGGATACGTTAAATCCAAAATAGATCTCCAATATGATGAAACTCTTTTAGAAAACTTCTTCACCTTCCCATAAATCGATACAGAATTATATTCAATCCCGTAGAGTCCTCCCACAAAAGATCCAATTGAGGTTCCTCCAATAATATCAATAGGGATTCCATGTCTTTCTAATGCAGTTAAAACCCCAAGATGAGAAATACCTCTTGCACCTCCCCCTCCTAAGACTATTCCAATAGCTTGGTTAGATAAGAGTCTTGCTAATCTCAAGAAGTCATCTTTTTCTGGAGTGGTTGGTGCCACGGTCTTCTCATGGCGATTTTTCAATCTGCCTAATTGGAATTTATCTAAAGCCAATCTTGATCTTACCATTTCTACTCTTTGTTTCAATTGAGGATTAGTAATATCTGAAATTCTAGCAGCTAAATCACCAATTAAAGACTTGTTGGTCTTTTTCATATTCCCTCCTTCAGGAATATTATTGATTGGCATATGAATATGATGATGTCCTTGGACCCAGCTTCTACTATTAAGCCAAATACTGGTAGTCCCAAACGTCACATATTTTTCTGGGTGTAATAAACATAAATCAGTTCTGGCAGTAGTTTTATATTTGATCAACATTTTCTCGAACTCTCCAATACCAAAAGCTACTTCATAATCATCAGCATTTGCCAATAACAATACACAATCCCCTTGACTAATACAAGTAGAAGTCCAGCTTGATTTCAAGGTACTGTCACAAATATAAACCACCGTTTCATATTGATCTTCTAATGCAGCAAAAAATCCAGATAATTTCAATTGAGCTAAACTATCATCAAATGCATGTCTACCTAGATGAGTCAATATTGAAGCCTGATCTAACGCAATAACATTTCGGCCAATAATCTTTAAGGATTCGATAAGTTTAGAAGCAAATTCTCTCACTGGTAACCCATTCACTGTTGGCAACACCGTAATAGTCTTATAGTTTCCAGAAATATGAGACACTGGTGAAGCAAGAGGTGAGGAGTTACTAGTTTGAGGAGAAGCAACTGTAGTAGTTAAATTTTCCATGGCTTTAATATCAAGATGAGCAGATGCTACTTTATTAGCCACAATTCGAGACACTTCTACCATAATGGAAGGGTTCTGAGAAGATAAGATTTCAATTAAAGTTCTTGGGATTCTAGCGGTTTCAGAATCTCTAACAGCAATTAATGATGTGGTTCTTCTTGCTGCCGTCAAAACTTCTACTTCCCCAATAGATTCTCCATGACCATATTCTCCCAATACCTTGAAATCTGTACCTTCCAATTTCCCATTATCATCGATAAGTCGTTTGCTTTTCTCTCCTGTACTTTGTAAAACCCTAAATCTTCCACTCAATATAATATGGAAACCATTGGCTTGATCACCTTCAGCAGCAAGAACTTCTCCGGCAGGAATTTGACACCATTCTAAAGCAAAATCTATCGTCAAAATTTGTTTCGAAAGAAGCCTTTTGAATTTGATAGCTAATGGTAACTGTAACTGATAATATCTATCCAAGAAATTGTTCCAAGTTTTAGTTGGGATATGAGCCAAAAGTACTCCATTTCCTTCTGAATTGGCTCTTATGGCAGTCAATGATTTGATTCCTAAAAGACACGATAAATATCCCGCAATTCCACCTTGTGGGATCGTGCCTCTCTTTCTTCTGATACTTCTTTGATCTGGATTATTGCTGACTAAGGTGTATTCTACTTCCAATGATCCATGAATCACATAGTATAACCCTGAGTTAAAAGAGTCCTGTTCTATCACCACCTTACCTGGTTCATAATATACGATTTCCAAGCTCTTAGCATAATCATCTTTGACAGATTCAAAATCAAAATGATTGGACTGCTTGTTCTTGAAACTCATTTCAAAAATACTATCTATGCTGTTATCAGCTTGTCCACTAGCAGAAGATTTCCTAACTGTATGTTGATTATAATTTTTCAATTGAGACTGGTTCACAGTACTATAAATTTTGGGACTACCAACCCTGCTTATCGATCCAGATCTGGACCCAGATCCAATACTAGAAAAAGAATCTAATCTGGCTCTGTTTGTATAACTTTCATAGATTTTGTTCCTACTCAAAGGAATTGAGGGCCCAGGGCTAGCTGGAATATCTCCATTGTTATAACCCATTAAACTAGTCAATCCTAGTCCTGAAGAAGATCTTGACATCAGATTTCCAGTAGATTGAGTATTGAGTTTCTTGAGGAATGGGGAATTCTCTCCCATACCTACCAATTTAAATATATTTTCCACAATTGCTATCCTGGTAGAAGTCTCCTCTGTTTCCTCCCGTTCATCTGAAAAGGTAGTTTCAGTCGAACGTTTAGGTGAGAATGGTTTCAGGTAACTAGTATTGGCACTGCTAGTATTGAAACTATCTAAATTAAACACCGACTTTCTAGATATGGGAACCGAAGATAATAAATCACCTGGATGACTAGGTTTCTTGACAGAACTTAAGGAAACCAATCGAGATGATGAGGTTCTCGAATTAACTGGTTGATGAAGTCCTCTCAAAGTGATTTGAGTTTTCTTTCTCGACAACTTCTCCAAAGAATTGCTTGAATCGACGTGGTTTAAGGTACTGCTAGTTGAACTATTAAGAGTCTTTGCAATATCGTCATTATAACTCAAGTTTGTTCTGGAGCTTTCATTGTTGGAACTACCATTTGGGCCATTATCAGTGTTTTTTGGACAATACTTGTCAAGTAAAATATCATATAAATAGCTTGGTAAATGCGATTCAATGTTGGAATTCAATTTAGCTTCACTATCGACGATTTCATCAGTTAAACCTAAATAATTGTGGATTGTATTCATAGTCACTTTAAATAACCGATTTTTCACCATCGTCACAATATGGGCCGTATCCTTAGGATACTTGGACTGGATTCTTTGAAATGCCAGAGATGGAATGATTGCAATGGTAGCCCCATTTCTTCCTTTTTTCAGAAATTTGGGTCTAGCAATAATGTCTGGATAATCATTAGGAATCTCATCAAATACGTCATATTGGTGGGCCCTTTGATGCGGAGAATAGTCGCCCCCGTTTGTAGTATCCTTGTGGGAATTTGTGTCACCATCCCCGCTAATTGTGGATCTGTCTCCGCTCTTTCCGGGAGTTTGAGCAGCAGCATTCAAGTCCAATGATGATGATGATGAGATGGGTACAGATCCTGGATAATTAGATACATCAAGTTCTTCATCTACCGGGTTAAATAAATCCAAAGTACTGTTCAAAGAAGACAATGGAACCCCGCTTTTGATCTCATTTAACAATTGATACTTTTGGTTACCAATAACTAACACTTCATCTCTTTCATAATCCAATTCTTCTAAATCTCTCAAGCTCATTTCATTCTTCTTATTTTTATTGTAGTTTTCGTTTATTTTAATGAACACTTGAACACACCCATCAACCACAATCAGGAATCCCAATTTTTCATCCAAATACAAAATCTCATCCCAACTCAACTTTTGAGTGGTCATATTCTTTGTCAATTCATGAAACACGTGTCTTTCAAGGTACCCAAAGATCTTTATAGCACTCAAAAACTCATCTAAATAATTGGAATTAGAATTCAAGTTTTTCCGTTTCTTCTTATTGATAGAATCCACTATATCATCCTTCTTCACGTCATTATTGATTATATTAGCATTAGGATTATTAGAATACCGAGTCAAATACTTGTACCGTATGAAAAACAAGGAAAATCCAACAATTCCAATAAATATCGTCAATAAAGTTGAAAACGAAAAGGTAATCAGATAGTTTATGGAGAATAACTCTGCTAAGGTAGTAATCATTTCTAAGACAATGGAACTAGGAAACACGCCAACAGATAACACTTAAAACGAAATTTAATTGACAGTTAATATCCAATACGATTAGTATAACCAGATCCAAGATGTAACAGAAAATGACCTAAATTGAAAGCACCAGGTGCTGATAAAATAAGACTGAGGTCTAAATGAGAAGGTCTCACACGCTGCAACCAAATTTCGCAGTTTAATTTAAATTATGACATTGCCCTACAAAACACTAAAAACACATTAAACATCAATAAATAAATAAAAAATAAATAGCTAACAAGATGAAACAAATATAATCTGGTTTACCCCTTTCTAATCTATAGAATAAGGCAAACATTCGAATCTGTTTAAAATTCTCTCTATTCCATCCATACCTTTTTCTAATTGAGATAACTCAGGACCATAACTGATTCTCACATAATTGTACCAGATCACATCTTCTAAATTAGATAAATTCTGAGGATTAATTAAAAAGAAAAATCCAGGAACCACAATAACTTTTTCGTGTAAACATTCATGGAAAAATCCTAAACAATTGGATAATTTGGTGGGTAAATGAGAAAGGTTCAACCATAAATAAAAGGTAGAATTTGGGATGTTAGCTTCATTAAATTCAAATCCCATTTTAACTAACCGACTAATAATATAATCTCTCTTCATTTTGAAATGTACTTGTAAAGCCTTCATTTCCAATTTGACTTTTGAAGGGTTTAATAATTCAACAGCTGCATATTGAAATGGACTATTTGAACCTCCATCTAAATAGGAACCAGCAGAACTCAAGGCATTAATATAATCTTCGGGTCCTAAAATCCAACAGGTTCTCCATCCAGGTAATCTAAAACTCTTGGTTAACCCATTCAAGATTAATACTGGGTCTTTATTGACATCTTCCACAAACTCAGCTGAACTAATGGAAGATCCACTACAGTTATCATCATAATAATAATGGGAATAAAATTCATCCATAATCAATAAACATTTTTCCCGACATAATTTATGTAATTGATGTAATTGATATCTGGTTAAACATTTCCCCGTAGGATTTCTAGGATTTGAGGTTAAAACAGCACTAACCCCTCTATTTAATTCATTTTTAATCAAATTCAAATGGAAATTATAATGATCTTTCTCATATAAAGGAACCGGGATAGGACTAAAGTTTTTAAATAATGATAACATTTCAGCATAGGCAGTATAATCAGGTAAGAAAAATGATAAATAACAATCTTTAATAATAGAAGCAATTCTAGTTAAACCAGCTCTACCACCTGGGACCACACAAACATTCTTATAAGTATATTTGGAAGTCTTATTTTGTCTGTAAGCATCATTATAGTAGTCTGCAACAGCTTGCCTCAAAGGTTTAATACCAGCTGTAGGCGCGTACTCTTTAGACTTATCAGGAATTGGAATAGATGTAGGTCTTTTAAAAGAACCAGGAATTGTATCACCATGTTCAGGAGCCCCTTGACCCAAATTAGCCCAATTCAAATCTTCTTCATCTGATTTCCCAAATCCATATTCATTAGCTCTTTCAGTAACCCATAATACCCCAGTAGAAGATTGTTTAACATTCATCGCCGGTTTATGAATATCTTCATTGAATTTGGGTTTAGGAATAGGAATTGGTGATGATTCTCTACCTCTATCATCAATGTTTAACTTATTCTGTAATTGTTGTCTCAAAGCTTCCCTAGGATGTCTCAAATTTGTTAAATGAGATGCTTCATTGTTTTGTAATAAATCCACCAATGAACTAGTAGACCTTTTTAATGCGTCTGGTAAAGTATTTTCTAACCGTTCAAATTCAGTGACACTCTCATCATCACTCAATTGGGACATGGACCTATTCAATTTTGGTGGATACCCCGACATAATAAATTATCAATTCAAAAACTTGTCAATTAAAAACCAAATGCACGATTGTGGTTGGTTGATAATGTTATTTAACGGCTGTCAATGCAAGTGAAATGCGTATTGAGTCATGGGTAAATCCGGGGCACCGTTAACGGAACCAGCGGACCGGCCTCATTTTTCTTAATCGCGGGCCTAAGAACAGGCACTATAGGCCCAGGATGTTTTTATAGGCCCAGTGGGTCGCACTACAGCCGGCCCCGGCCCCACCCACCTGCGGCGCTATTACATAATTATATACAGTGTTTTCAGGATGAATAGCGCACCTTTGTCATTAGGATGTCGTAGTACTCTTTTTTAAATGTCGTTCTGATAGTATTCCAATATCGCCTGGGGCAAACTTGAATG